>QPKB01000003.1:23262249-23746091 GCA_003546025.1 Camphora micrantha | reverse complement strand
TTAATAAAAGAATCCGGGTTATTTTGAAACAGAAATTGATATCAGAAGAACTGAAATTGCTTGTTCAAATCCCTAAACTACAAATATGCTGTCACTCAGATGAAGATGGTGGAAAAGGAAGGGAAAAAGAAAGATTCAAGACCCAGAATATAACTTGAAAACTCTGAGAATACCCAAAATCCAACAAAATTCAAGCTGGGTATTCCTAGGAAAGAGGGAAAAAAAGGTAATTAAAAATACCAAAGAAAATCAAAGGCCCAAGAAACAAGACTATTTCTAATCCAAGGTCAGGTATGGGAGGAAGCAAAACTGATCATCAAGGCTGGAACACAGCAATGATAGCTCCCGAAAAAACCTCCTAAAAATCTCAAAAAAAATTGTAAAAACAACCAAGAGGGTGTCTTAAAAGGATGACTGATCAAGGAACCATTAGCAACCAAGAACCCACAACCTGAAATTCCAAAGGCCAATCAAAGATTCAATAACCATCTCTCAGACCAAGATGCAAACAGAGCAAACGATATAGACTTCTCTAAGAGAAAGCATTAAGCGTAGAAGTTGAAAATAACCATCTCTGAAACAAATTGGTGAAGAAGACAGCGACGATGTAGACTCATGAACTGTTCCATTAATTACCAGCTTAGATTAAGAATAAATGAGTTTAGATATTAAAAATATGATAGATGGAATAAACCTGTAGGGCTAACAGCTGAGGATATAGAGACAAAAGAGGAGAGTCAACAACTTGAATGCAAAGTGCAACACTTGCATCTTATTCTGTTTTTAGATAAAAGCTTTTCTCTCTGTTTTTTTTTCTTCTGGCGTCATGTTCTGCCAATCTCTTCTTCTTTAGAAGAATTATTTGAGAGTCTGAGAAGTGAAATACCGTTGAGAATCCAGGAAGTAGTTGATGCTGAGGGGTATTCTGGCATTTTGAAAGTTGAGTTAGTTAAAAAAAGGGAGTGCTATTGGCTGCAGTTTTTAACTTTTCCCGTACAAAATTCTCTCTACACACACATTCATATAATTTAAAATTACATTAGTTGTTTTAACAAACACCAAAATTTTCTAACTAACCATCCTCATTTCCCTTTCTTCCATACACAAATCAGATTTTTCTTCCTATCTCTTCTTAACGCTTTTCATCTTAATTACCTTTTTCTCCATGAAACTTGTTATGGGAAAAATCTCATTCAATGTTAAGTTTTTACAAACATGTTAGTGTTTTTGAAAGTATTTTGGTTGCATTTTATCCATCATTGCAAGGGTTTTTTAACAAAGATCGCCGCTCTGTCGGTCTCTGAGTGACCGAACATATTGCAGGTGTTCGGACCTGCAGTGTCTGAAAAAATAGTGTTCGACACTCAGGTCAAAAATCATTGTTCGCGTCTTGAATGTCCACAGATGACATATGGCGGAAACTATAGGTCGAACATATGCATTATGTCGGAACTATAACATCTAACTATGCATCTGTTCGGCCCTGAAAGACCGTATATTTCAGAACTGCAAACTCGTTCCGCGACAAAAAAAATTAAAAAATAGAGGTATGTAAGTAAATTGAGTTTGCCTTGGAGAAGAGAAATGGAGGAATGATGAGTGAAGATGAGTTGCCAAGGTAGATAAGGAAGTGGGAGTGTGATGGTGATGAGAAGCAACAAGATGAGTTGTGTATACAAGATAATGGGTTTTGAGTTTTTTATGGGATAATGGATATTTTGGTCATTTCTGAAAGGGGTAAAAATGTAACAAAAAAAGAGATAAATATCTTGTGTTTGAAAAGAAAATTTTGTGTGCCAATAACAGCACTCCGGACCTTTAAGTTTGGATTCAGTTAGCCAAACCGGTGTCAACCTGCCACCGAAACATGGTCAAAATTTTGTGAAAAATATTTTGGGGAATATAATTTTTTAAATAGTTAAATAATTAAAATATACAAAATAG
This sequence comes from Camphora micrantha, assembly GCA_003546025.1. Taxonomy (NCBI): domain Eukaryota; kingdom Viridiplantae; phylum Streptophyta; class Magnoliopsida; order Laurales; family Lauraceae; genus Camphora; species Camphora micrantha. Next base: position 23,744,147 of record QPKB01000003.1, on the reverse strand, counting down.
ATGTAGTTGCAGATGATTATTTTTTTTTTTCACTAATCATGTTTTTTAAGGACATTCTCAATTTTACAATATTTTGGAAAACATTATAATAGTACCGCGGCGTTGTGTTGTTTCTCACGCCTTATGTTAAAATCCGCGTTAGATTTGTCTGTGTCAATTTGAGGTTTTGCGTGATGCCATCAGATAATAATACCACGAACTACCCATGTCATAAGAAAATCAGAAACTAAAAAAAAACTGCAAATAATTTGGCCACTGCAGCAAAATAGGGTGCCCGAACGAAGTGGCCCGGACATTCAACTGGTGTTTTGTGTGCCGATGGCTTTTATGGATTAATTGCACAAGTAGGCAATCATGACAGTCTGTAATTAGGATAGCTGAAATTTCTCATTTGTGCTGTTTCTGTAACAATATATAAATTTTAAGAGAGGCACCCCCACCCCAATAGAATGGGCCAGATTAATTGTGCTCTGCATTAATTAGAGTGAGCTTCAACAAAGCAGAGTTCATTTAAAAATTCAAAATAATTTGAGAGAGAAGCAGTTGACCAGTTGGTCTATTTTGATAATCAAGCCACAGGTAGGTATGGTTTAGGAATGGGTTATTTTATACCCTAATTCTTATTTGAAATATTGAGGTGGAGTATCCTATTCCTACTGAATCGATCTTATTAGCTCCATGTTGAAAGAAACCCTGAAGTCGGCCCCAATAATCTGCGGGTCGGGCTCAACTTTTAAAAAATTAAATAAATAAAAATCCAAGCAGATTAAAATCATGTCGCTTTAAAGTTAGGCCCATCTCATTTTGATCATGAGTAAATCAGGTAATGAAAAAATAATAATAATATCAACAACAACATCAACTACTATCAATCACTCTCTATGGTAATTTTCCAGGCCTTGAAGCTAAACCCACACTTTCTAAGATCTCATATTAGGTTGATTTTTCCGGTGATTGTACAATCATTCTCTCTAGGGATGGTCCCGTTCCGCGCCAAGTTAGACAAAATCCAAGCAGGCCCATTTAGCTATAGGCCTAATACTAAGGCTAGTTCCATTGAATATTCAAATCCAAACGTAGCATAATATAAGGGATATACACCTTTTGTGTTAAAAATATATTGGCCAAGCCAGGATAATAAGGACAGGCATAGTCATTTTTATTTAGGCTTAAAAAACAAAGCACAAGTTCAGCTTAATACAGACCCGGGTTGGGTTTGTTCAACACACGAGCTTCTTCTCTTGTTATAGTAAATGGGCCCAACATAGTGGTTTTTTATATCTTTTCATTAGGTCCATGAGAGAGTGCCAACGAGGAGATTTCTCTTTCGATGCATGTAAACTTTTGTTCCTTTCAAAAGATTGAGACCTCTTGAATTAAAGGCGATCTTCATATCATGTGAGAAAAAAATATTCTCCAAAAAAATTAGACTTGATTATATTCGTTGGTAAAATCTTTTATTGAAGGGGTGGAACCCCACAGTGGGGTCCAACCTATAAAAAATTCATGCTACTAAAAAATCTAAATGAATGCCCTTTTTATATATTGGTGTTTTCTTAAATTTTAAACAATAAGGGGTCGTTTGGCTACAGCCATTTACATATGTAAATGGTGAATATGCGTAATATTTACGTATCAGTAATATTTGTCTATAAAAATTTACGTATTTGTGTGTAAATTAGATGTGTAAATGGTGTGAAAATGAACTCACGTAAAATTATATTTACATATCGCACGTGTAAAAAGACAAACTACCTCTAAGTATTTGGGCAACCATTAAAGTACGATTAATGATCATGTCCATTGATCACATTCACCAAGTGATGCCAAGGCCATGTTTTTTTGTTCAAACTATAACTGAGAAAACAGTACGCAGAGAGAGATCGAGAGATCATCGGATACGAAGTACACTGAGCAGGTAAAATAAAAAGCTTCTTCATTTCCTGCTTCTCTTTTCCCCAAACGTCTTATGAGAATTGAGAATCCTTCCTTTTTAGTCATTTCATTTCTACTTCTGATACAATTGTAAGGGTTCGTTTGAACTCCCAACATTTTTTTTTCTCCTATTCCAAACAGATCCTTTCTTTTTCTTCTTCTACTTTTTCTACAACTTGATGCTGATGTTTTCACGGGCATCCTGTTTGGTGGGGTCTTAGAATTACACGCAATTGGTTCATGCCAACCAAGTGTTTGATGGAATGCCCCATTGATTTTCAGTTCCCTTTTCTTCTTCTTTTTTTTTTTCCTGTTATCGTTTGCAAGGAAGATGGTCGAGCTGAATTTTCTCAGTGTGATCAGTTATCCTTCTGAAAACTTTCTGTTTTTTTCTGGTCATAAAAGTTGATTGAATACTGATTTGCAACTTTATTGCATTTGTAATTTATGTGAATTTTGACACGGACATGTGGGGGCAATGTTGCTTCATCCATTTTAAAAACCCAACGCAATGGCCCCTCCATAAATCTGTAGGAAATCAATTTTTTTGGGGGTTGTTTACATGGGGAAGAGGTAAGGGAATGCCAGATAAAGGTGCTGTGGGGACTATTTTGTAAGTCTGTTAATACTCAATCCATTGGTAAAAAAACTTTATCCTCCATTGGACTTTAACACAAAGGGTGTGAATAGTAATCAAATCATATAATGTGGGTCATGTCTGTCAATTAAGTTCAAGCTCACCAATGTTGTTTTCCCTCTCTCTCTCTCTCTCTCTCTCTCTCTCATGGTCATCATCATCATCTTCTTTGTCCTCCTCCTTCGTCCTATTTTAAGTTAAGTTTTTTTGGGTATTGTTGTCTCAGAGGAGCCCAGAATTGAATGGAGCAAAGATCAGCTAACAGCTGTCGAATGACCATCAATGAGAGGAAATTCATTGAGAAAGCATTGCTTTCAGAACTTAGAGTTGATGGCCGCCACCCCTTTGACTATCGTGAATTAACTATCAAGTTTGGGAGGCACGTATTCTCTCTCTCATAATCCATTATGATCTGTCAAGTGGACAAAGCCACAGGTGTATGTTTACTAGGTTAACCCTCTTGCATAACCATCTTCTCCAATAACTTGATTGAAGTAGTCAAATTTCATCTTCTATAATTGCTGTATCTAGCACATATGATGTGGTTCTTTTGTCTTTTCTTGACATTGTAACAGCTCAAAAAGAAAGAATAATAGTATAATTAGCTGAAATTTTAGTGTGACGCGTGCAGTGAAGAGGGTTCATCAGAGGTGCAGCTTGGCCAAACTCATGTCATGGCCTTTGTGACTTCTCAACTGGTGCAACCTTATCGAGATCGGCCAAATGAAGGGACTCTTTCTATATTCACTGAGTTCTCACCCATGGCTGATCCTTCGTTTGAGCCAGGGCGTCCTGGAGAATATGCTGTGGAGCTAGGACGCATAGTTGATCGTGGCCTAAGGTGGGAACAATTTATTTTTTGCCCTTTACTTATAGATTTACTTTGTGCCACAAATAAAATTCCATTCTTATTAAGATTTATTATGCAATAAACAAATTTTTAAAAATTTTTCTTCATCGCCTTTATTTATAGATTTAATTTATGTCATGGATCATCCACACACGACATATTTATATATCTATCGCTCATTTACACTGGGCTGATGAAAAAGTTACTTTTTACGTAAGCATATATGGTAGTGTCTAATTAAGTAATTATGCCATAGACCTTTATTTGATTGGCAAAGACTGTTCTATTAAAGGAATTGTTATTAGTTTCTTAGATTTTATAAGTTGAATCTTATGATTTAAATTGAATATTATGTATCTATTGTTCGTTCACACTGGGCTGATAAAAAGTCTCTTATTATGTAAGTATTATGCAATAGTCCTTTATTTGACTCACAAGATTGCTCTATTAAAGGAATTGTTATTAGTTTCTTAGACTTTATTAATTGAATCTTATGATTTAGATTGAATCTTATGGAAAACAATTTAAATCCTTTTGTTTTTCAGATTTTTTCCGAGAGTCTTACAATTTACAATTTTGCTTTTATGACTTACGAATCCTTGTATGAGGTCATGGTTCTATTCAACACTGTAACCAATATGGCCGATTTCTATCTTTTCCTTCTTTTTTTTTTTTCAAATTCCAAGGGCCTTTTGATCTCCATACAACCTTCTGATAATGGAACCATGAAATGGTTTAATTTGTCTTAGTTTTAAAATAAGTCAAAGGTTAGAACATAGAAATTTGGAGTTGCAGCAAAAAAAAAACAAAGTATTTTTTCCACATTCTTAGTTATATTTTCTTGTTTTCCTTCATTTTTTTGGTGAATTTCTTATGTTCCTTCAATTTTATCTTCTTGCATGTAGTTATTTATTTCTTCTAACAAGAGTGCACAGCCATTCCTGTAGTGATGCAATACCATTTACTATGTGTCATTTCAAAGCATAGACACACACTAGATACACCACAGAATTGGATCTAGGCCTTGTTTTTTTATCAATACCATTTACTCTTATGTTCTAACAAGTCCATTTTTTTTTTTATTTTTAAAATCAATATGCACCACAGAATTGGATCTAGGCCTTTTTGACAGTGTGGAAGTGGTATTGCAGGGAAAGCAGGGCAGTAGATACAGAATCACTTTGTGTCCTTGCTGGGATGTTGGTTTGGGCCATTCGTGTTGACCTTCTCATTCTGGATAATGGAGGGTATGTTATCAAATCTCAACTTCATCGAACCAATATTAAGTCCTAGATCATTGTTTTCTTATATATCTCGTGTCTATTAATATTTCAGGAATCTTGTTGATGCTGCTAATATTGCAGCTTTAGCTGCACTAATGACATTTCGAAGGCCTGAATGTACTCTAGAGGGTGACGATGGCCAGGAAGTGACAGTACATCCACCCGAGGTTAGTTGTTACCAGTGTTTGATATATTAGCAACATGCAGAGGCTATTGATGTAATATCATTTGTCATGTAGAGTAGTCCACATTGGCAAGATGTGTAAAATAAGGAAGTATATTTGTTGCTTTCAGCATTACCTGTGGGCACACGGACTATATCTACTATATGTTTTTGTGCACATTTATGTTTTTTTATTTTAAATGTAACTTATATTAATTAAAAGCTTTTGCGTACTATAAAGTATAAAACGCAAATTTCTTTCAATAGTCTCTACAGTTTCTTTGGGCCATCATTTCATATAGCCAATGGGGTTTTCTTCCTTCTTGTGTAGAGGTCTTTTATTTAACAGCGGTAGCTGATAAGACATCGACAATAATGACCACCTTCATGGTAGGGGTCGTCTTATCCTGGACATTCGTACAATGTCTTTATGAGAGAATGAGATGTTGTATTATCTTTTCATCCACTTTGCATGATCTGTGCTCTTACATGACAGTTGTTTGGCCAGTTTGAGGGAAAGGAATGGAAGGGTGTCCAATAACAAGGATGCTGCATTAAAGGAGGGGGTGGAGTGTTTTTTTTTTTTATTTGGTAGAAGGAGGCGGCGGAGTTAGTGGACATAATGGTTGCATATTGATTATTTGTAAACAATGGAGTTAGTAGACATAATGGTTGCATATTGATTATTTGTAAAAATCAGTTTAAAATATTTAAGTTGATGGATATTCATGGAAATTGGGAAGCGTCTCTTTTTAGCTGGATCATGTAAGGGAGAATCGACCCATGGCAGGTTTCTCCAATGTTGATGGAGCTTCTTAGGGAAACTTTGGCTGGGTAGGATTCTTAGAGATGAAAGGTGGAAATTAAACATGTTTTTACAGGTCCCGTGGGAGTAAAGTTCCTGAATGGGTTGGGCTTTTACAATAAGAGAAGTCTTGAGGAGAGTGAATACTATAGTAAGGGGTGGTTATTGTTGTGGGGCATCACAACATTCCATCGCATGGACTGGGGGAAGCAGAAAGTACATTGGAGACTCTCTTTTTTTTTTTTTTTTTTTTAATTTTAAAGAAAAGGGATTGTTTACCTTGTGAATGGTGCTGTCTTTTCTCATGTGGCAAGAGATGCAAATTTTGTGTTGGATAGATTTGCTGAGATAGTAGTGAACATTGATCATGTGTAGTTGGGAAGTTAGTTAATTATTTTAGTCAATGAAGTTTTTAATGGTATTAATATTGTGCATTTATATTGTGTAACTAATACAAATTACAATTTCCGGTAGGTAAACAATATATAGCAGATGGAATGGGATTATCCTCCATTTTACAATTCCAATTGTCCAACTGTTGGATTTTTGCATCTTAGTAAGGAATTTTTTGTAGTATGTCATGTTGACTGTCCATTTGCTAACCATTTATCAGATGGCTATAATTTCCAGTTGGAGAGCTCTTTGTCGTGTGATCCTTCCTCATTAGGTCGACGTAACTTGACTCGTACCTACAACCTTGTGGTTGCGAAAACAAGCAGTGAAATGAGCACCTTCCAACTGTTTTACTGGTTCATCTCATGGGACATACCATTTTGGGAATGCTTGTCGCTAATGATCTATACATTCTTGCAATCCAAGCAGTCATATTCATCATCATCAAAGCCTTGTCCCAACTTTGTTGGGGTTGGCTACATGAATTCTACTTCTCCATTCCGAATTATCATGAGCCAAATCCTTGCATAGGTTGCTCTTCTTCATATTTATTGTTACATTCAAATCTCCAAGCATTCATATTACACCATTAAAAAAAATCCACATTATGCCAGATGAGTTCTCTTGAGAATGAAAGATATGTTTCGTTCGTGTTGTTTTTGAAGTTTGTTTCTCATTTTGACAGGTCAAGGATCCACTTCCATTAATAATACACCATCTTCCTGTAGCAGTAACCTTTGCATTTTTTGGTATCGGTGACATACCGGTATGCAAATGGAGTCTTGAAGCTGAAGCATGCCATTCCAGTTTTAATTTCTCTCGATAACTTTATTGCTTAATCTGGCAAGAGTTGTTTATGGTTAGCATTACTCTAACATCATGGAACGATGCATAGGTCATTGATCCTAGTCACTATGAAGAAGCTGTTATGAGAGGACGGATGACTGCCACAATCAACGCAAGTGGTGATGTCTGTGCTGTTCAAAAGGCTGGAGGAGAGGGGGTCATGCAGAGTGTAATCATGCAGTGTATGCGTGTGGCTGCTTTGAAAGCTGCTGATATTACAAGCAAAATTAAAAATGTTGTGAGTCTCGCTGATAATGTTATTTTTTCAATTTAGGCTGCTTTTCTAATTGTGTTTATGGTTAGATCTATCCCTGGTCAAGTATAAATACTGTTCAGCAAATCATAGTTACCCCAAATGCTCAAGATTGAGAAATGAGTGAACAAGGAAATAGGCAAATGTTATCAATTGGATGGTTTTGTTAATCGTTTTTGCCTTAACCTAATGGAGGTATGTTCCCTGTAAATACCTAAGACTTTTGTGGGCCATTCTCTGTACTTGCTCATCCTAAAAGGGCTAATGGACTGGGAGTTGTGAACTTCCAATCACTATGATTTCAAGGCTATTGGATTTGCCGTCCATTTTCAAAAGATACAAATAGTAAGTTTCTAATGATGCCATTTTGTCTATTGTATTCATTGTCATGGTTCAAAATCATGGCCGCAAAGAGTGTCGCAGTTGGCCTAAAAAAAGCGATATCTTGTAGTGATTTGCGGCAATTGGTGGCCGTTGCGATTCATTGCGACATGAATTTTAATTTGTCTAAAATTTCTACAAAAGTTTATCACAAAATAAAAAATATTGGTATATGTTAGAATCTAATGTTTATTAAGACATAATTTTAGGGTATTTAGAGGACCCCCAAAGTTACATAATTCTTGTATTGCTATTTTATATTAAATTGTTGAATTTGTTCAGGTTTAATAATTGAACCAGTAGTGTTTCAAGGAATTTTTGTGTCATTCTATGCTTGCTCTTGCCACTAAATTTCAGGAGATGTTCAGATGTGCTGCAAACTGTCATGCATATGTTAGTGGTTATATGGATAGGGCTGGAGATCGTGTTGTACAGGGTCCCATTCTTCAAAGAAATTTGATGGAATTGGTAGAAGGCCAATTCCAGGGGATGCTTTCTCTTCTAAATGACGTGTATATTTCTTTGTATGGCATTGATAGAATGGTTTGGAAAGGCGCTATTCACGTGGAGTTTTCAGTCACATCTCTTTTGTGGCTCCATGCTTTCATCTCATTTGGCTAGGCTTTGGTCTTTCAAAATTCCATGTGGAGTTGTGTTTTTTTGTTGGTTGGCTGTTGTGGGAAAGATCCTGATCATGGATAACCTATGGTGTCGCAAAATGATTATTGTAAATGGTTTCATTATGTGTTCGGCATATGCAGAAACTGTGAATCATTTGTTGCTAAATTGCACGGTGGCTTATTGCTTATGGACTTCAGTGTTGGGGTGGTTTGGTTGCAACTTATGATGCCCAGATACAGCATGGGTACAGAAGGGACACGCCATGGATATGGCAGGGACACGAAATTTACATGTAAAAAGTGAAGTATCAAATATGATATGAGACAATACATTGCCTATTTTGAAGTATCTAGCTATCATACTTGTAGCTGGTTTGTCCTAATAGTTTGTGTCACCAAGCAAGACTGGAATCTAGTGCTAGGATTGGCTAGGTACAAAGTTATGTGATGGGTCTCTTTCTTGGTGATCATTTGGGTTTGGAAGGAGAGGAGTTAACCGTATTTCAAGGGGTTATGCTCCTTTATGGGGTGGGTTGATAGAGAAGGTGCAGTCTTTGGTGGCTTTTGGGGTTTCTGTCTTCCCTTTATTCCATGATTTCTCTCTGACTTCCATTGTTGAGATGTTGCGCGGAGGTGGCATTCCCTTCATCTCTCAAGTGTCAGTGTCTCCTTAGATGGTAGGCTTCTACATCGGGCATCTATAAGCTAAATTTTGAGGGAAATGCTATTGAAAATCCAGGATCAGTGGGCATGGGAGGAATCATTAGGGATAGTATTGGGGTGCCTATTCTATCCTTCTCAGGTTCGGTGGGTGTTTGTTCCATCAATCAAGATGAAATGGAACCTATGAGATTCGTTCTTCATGAATCTAAGTAGTTGACCCTCTAAAATGTCATTAGTGGAGGGATATTCTCTTTGTGCCATCCAGTTGGCATCGGGGTTATGTGGAGCTCCTTGGTCTTTGGCAGCAATATTTGTGGAAGAGTTGGTTGATATAGGGAATTAATCTGGCCAAGGAAGGAATTAATCGCCCAAACGTATTTACAGAGAAGGATGAGGTTCTTTCCACTATCTAGGCTTGCTATTTTTTCTGTTCCTGTGGTGTTAGCTTTTTTTGTATAGCTCTCTTGTATTGCTTAAGCTATTTTTATAATATTAGACCATTAAAAAAGAGAGCCCTAATTTTTAATTTGTAATTTATTATTTTGTTTTGGAATCGCTGTCCTTGTGGCCATGACAGTTTATAACATTGGTCATTGCAGTCGTTGCAGCCATGACAGTTTATAACATTGGCCATTGTAGTCGTTGCATTTGATATTGGGAATAAAGGGTTGATACCAAGTTATATTCCAAATAGCATATTGTGTTGGCCGATACTTAGCATATAGACCAATATTTTAAACCATGTTCATTTGGCTAGAACCCGTGAGACTATCGAAAAGTGCTTGTTGTTGCAACCACAAGGTTGTGGGCGTTAGCAATCAAAGATATGTTGATATACACTGTTATGCCGTTCACTAAAAGCTCGAGCTTTTGGTGTTACTAGCGATTAACATGGTATCAGAGCCGGAGGTCAGAGTTTGAAACCTCTGGGAGGCATGTTATCCCCATCTGTTTTTCACAAACAACTCGATCTTTTAGTGTTGCTGGTCATTAACATGGTATCAGAGCCAGAGGTCACGAGTTCAAAACCCCTGGGAGGCATGTTATCTCCATCTTTCTGTCTAGTCTGTTCCATTTCGTCTCTTTGTTGGGTTTCGAATTTGAACGGCCTCCCCTAGGAGGCATTATTATGCTATTCACTAAAAGCTTAAGCTTTTGATATTATTGGCGATTGACATGGAATCAGAGTTAGGGTTCATGAGTTTGAAGCCCCTGGGAGGCATGTTACTTCCATCTATTTGTCACTAACAGCTCGAGCTTTTGGTGTTTCTGGTCATTAACAAGATACACACACATACTCTATTCATTTGGCATTGGATTATTAACCGCTTAACCTTTCTTCTTATTATTTGAAATTCAGTTACTAAATATTTTTTTTTTGAACGATTTTACTTACTAAATATTTGCTTACATACATTATAAGGGAAAAGGGTGGCTTATGTAGATGACCCAAAATTCTCATAACAAAAGGGGTGGATGATTGATTACTTGTTTGCCCATGTCTCTTTAGGAGTTTCTATATTGCTGGATACAACCTGTAACCTCTATATATATAGTATTCTCCCAACTTGTGCACATCATTTCTCTTGATTTTCCGTAGTTGTGTCTGTAGACTTGTGAGGGTAGAAATTAACTACAGTATGTGCTAGAACTGCTTGAATTTGAGATATTATATCTATGAATTAGTGTATATTATAATCATAAATTATTTATCCTCACATATTTAAGTTTCTGTTACAACCTGTGTAGGTAGAAGCATACAACACTGAAAGAGCACTAAAAAAGGTCAAACGGTTCTCATCCTCTGATGCTATAGAAGTTGATGAACCATACATTAAACTGAAGGAGCACAGGAATCCCTATGTTTTCAAGGAGATTGGTGAATCATTAAAATATCATGAGAATAGATTGAAAGAGGAACTAGATAGAAGATGTAGTGAGAATGACGGTGTTGAAATTCGAACCTTCTCATCCCAACAAGGTGTCAGCATTAGTGGCGAAAATGTTAAAAGTCGGATTAGTGGTCCTTCAAATTGGTATTTTATCACGTTGTCTTATTTGTGTTCAATCAGCCACCATATTGCATTTTTTCTAATGCAAAATATATTCTTGGTCAACTTATTTATATGCATTCAATTTGCAGGGATCCATACTCAAAGGGTATTGCTCCAGATTTCTTAAGAAGATTGCAGGCTTATCCTGGTATTCTCTCCTTCAACCCTCTTAATTTGAAAGAGGCATTCCTTTGCATCTTTTAATGCTTATTTGAATGGACCAATAAACAAAGTTTGGATGGATTTGTTTTCCTGATTCTCTTTGTTGTGAATTGTCGTTACTTATTATTTATCTATAGTTTTTTTTTCCAGCTACATTGGAAACTTGAACACATGCACTCCCATTCACACACCTATGTCCTAACTAGCTGATCTATAGCTTGGGACATATATCTGTAGGTTTTATTTACAAAACATTAGTGCTTGATCATATGAATCTACATATGTATTCTTTTTTCTTAAAGGTAGATATTTCTGTTAGAATATGGAAGAAGAGAAAGAAGAAGAAGAAGAAGAGAGTCTGGAGAGAAAGTCATGCCTCAAGAGAGGATCGACTGACTATATTTATAATATCATTATGCCTTAATCAAAGGCTCTAAACATGCTAATAATACAATCAGAATAATAAAGAATATCTCCTGGTCTATACAAGGAAGTAATATGAGACAAATCAGCTATACAATCCCACGTGTGGGATTATATATAGGTTGTATATGGGCCTTGATGGGCTGGGCCTAAACCTTATTTTACAGGGCCTGTTATCTTCTACACTCCCCCTCAAATTGATGTGATAAGGCTAAAAATATCAATTTGTCAGTGAGATCATGATGACGCGTTTTGGGAAGTGCTTTTGTGAATATATCTGCCTACTAGTTATGAGCAGAGACATGAGGCAAAGTTATCTTCTCAGTAACAACATGCTGACAGATAAAGTGACAATCAATCTCAATGTGCTTCGTCCTTTCATGAAAGACGGGATTGTTGGCAATTCTGGAAGCACCGGTATTGTCCCCATAAAAAGGTGTAGAACTATCAACAAGGACACCCAATTCACAAAGAAGATGGCGTAGCTAGATGATTTCAGCACTAGCGGATGACATTGCCAGATATTCTGCCTCAGCAGAAGACTTTGAAACGGTGATTTGCTTCTTGCACTTCCACAAAATCAGAGATTCCCCAAGAAACATACATCAGCCAGTGGTAGATCGCCGAAAATCTGGGTAACACGCTCAGTCAGCATCTGCATAAGCTGATAAGTGTAGAGAAGTGCCAGAAGGGTAGAAGAGATTATGGTTAAGGGTGCCTTTAACATAGCGGAGTATGTACAAAGCAGCAATAAGGTGAGGTTTGTGGAGATTGCTCACAAACTGGCTAACCGTATGAACTGCATGAGAAATATCCAGCCGAATTATAGTTAAGTAGAGCAAACTACCAACTACCCGCCGGAAAACGGAGGGATCATCCTGGGGAGGGGGATTTTGCTAATCAATTCCATAGGCGTATCAAAAGTGTGAGCATTATCAAGTCTTGCCGAAGTGATCAAAGCTATAGCATATTTACGCTGATGGACCCTAATGCCTAATTTGTTACGCAAAAAATCAAGCCCTAGAAAGTAGGTGAGAGGACCAAGATCCTTCATTCTGAAATGGCGAGTGAGATGGTGTTTGAGATCCGTAATATCGGCAATATCATTGCCACTGATAATCATATTATCAACATAGACTAAAAGGAATGTGTAGCCCTTCGGTGTCCATCTAAGAAATAGGGAACTATCAGAATGACTTTGACGAAATCCAGCTTGAAGAATTGCTGCTCGGAATTTATCGAACCAAGCCCTGGGAGCCTGCTTAAGTCCATAAAGAGATTTTCGCAACTTACAAATATGCTTTGGAGGACAAGCATATCCCAGAGGAGGCTTTAAATAAACAGTCTCTTGCAAATCCCCATGAAGAAATGCATTTTTGACATCCATTTACCATAGACGCCAGTTGCGGGCTGCCGCTACACAAAGAAGAGTACGAACGGTGGTCATTTTAGCCACTGGCGCAAATGTCTCCTCATAGTCAATTCCATACTCCTGCCTATAACCCTGCATAACCAATATGGCTTTGTAGCGATCAAGACTCCCATCAGAGTGAACTTTTATGAAGTAGATACATTTACTGCCAATCACAGTTGCTCCTTCAGGGGCCGGTACCAAGTCCCATGTCTGGTCTGCTTCAAGAGCGAGCAATTCCTTATTCATAGTATCCTGCCAGTAAGCGATCTTCGAGGCCTGTTGATGCGGGGGCATAATGGTCTTGGGAATGTTTTTATATTTATTAGTCTCATGTATTTAGTCAAAGAGTCTTTTCTTTTTTTGATATTTTCTGGAACCTTGACTGTGTAGGAAGAGCAAAAGTTAGTAAGTTGGTCAATGAGTCAATACAGTCATTAATGTAAGTTACCTAGACTGTCTAGGAAGACTAAGATTCATTAGAGTCATCAATATATGTAACTCTATATATATCTGAAGAAATGAAATGGGAGGGGACTTTTCGGATTCTAAAATAGATTCTTTGCAAGTTTTTTTTGCTTCAAACAAGCCGGTGGCTTGGTGTACATGAACCTGAATACTTCGTTCAGTATTCTCTAGAGCACGAGCCAAACGATCCATAGACCATGGATTAGCAAACAATGGTTCTGGGACAGATTTAAGAATATTAGAATGGTTATCAAAGTCAGGATCAAGAGAACTTGATCGCCTACTTCCTTCACTTCGATTATCAGCAGCTGGAATTCTCTGGAGCAGTTCAATCATCATTTGCTGAAGATTTTGATTAGATTGCTTCAGTTCATTAAGCTCTGCACGCATGTCCGCTTGTTCATTGATTCTCTGACGTCGAGGAGGCATGGTTGAAATTGGGTGGAAATTCAAAAGGGTGATAGAAAAAAAGAAAATAACACAGATCGGAAGACAAAAGAATGGGAAAGATCAATACCACAACAGGAAATTCCTGCTCTGATACCACTTGATGCGGGCCGGGACCTGCAAAGGATGGCCAACGACAGAGATCTTGACCGTGGGCCGAAATGAAGTTGAAGCTGGATGAGAAGTTTCTTCGATTAAACTACTCCCAATCTGTGTACCAAAAGTTTCTTCTGTTACGCAACAGAATGATCAATCGGTGGCTGATTATATAGAAAACTTTTACAAGTTGATGAGCCGTATTACTTTGAATGAAACTGATGATCATCTTGTTGCACGATACGTAAGTGGGCTGAAGTTTGGTTTGCGAGGGGAACTTATGCTGCATTCGCTAGACTCTCTTGAGGGAGCATATCAAATGGCACTCAAGGCGGAAGAAAAAAATAGATGGGGCTTTTTACAGAAAGGGAGAGAGTTCAAAGACTTCAAAGGAAAAGAGGTGAATCAAAGAAAAAAGAATCCAGCAAACCCATTTGAGCATCCAAACCCACGTTCTGGGGAAGGAAATAAGGAGCTGGGGAAGGCTGGTACTTCAACCAATCTTAAGTGTTTCAGGTGTGGAGAAGCTCGCCATCGTTCGTATGAATGCCCAACAAAGAAAGTTGTAGTTCATCTTGTTGAAGAGCATGAAGAAGAAGGGAGGGAGCCAATTTATGATGAGTCACCTGAAGGAGATGCTGAAGTGGAGTACTGTGAGCCTGAAGGTGATGCAGAAAGTTTAGTTATTTGTCGTGTTATGATTGTTCATGAAGATAACCAATGGCTGGGACACAATATTTTCCGAACTTATGGCTTGTGTTATGGAAAGAAGTGCACCTTGATGATTGACTCTGGTAGTGTTGAGAATATGGTGTCTAAACCTTGGTTGAGAAGTTGAAGCTTTCATGTGAGCACCATCCAAAACCTTACAAGGTATCATGGTTCAAGAAGGGAGGAGAGATTTTGGTGATGCAGAGGTGCCAGATCAAGTTTTCTATTGGGAAATACGAAGATAAAATTCACTTTGATGTTCTCCCAATGGATGCCTGTCATCTACTCATTGGAAGGCCTTGGCAATTTGCTCGACAGGTTCAACATGACGGCAAGAAGAATACCAACACCTGTGTGAAGGATGGAGTGAACTATGTGCTAATTCCTTCAAGAGATGTCCCTATGACAGTGACGTCACAGAAACAAGTCAGTTTGCTGTCCTATAGAGCTTTTGAACAAGCTTACAAGAAGGAGAAAGTGGCTTATGCGTTAGTAGTTATTGGGGGTGAAAGTGAAGATGTTAGAGAGCTTCCCAAAGAAAACATATATAAAGAAAAAGATTGGGCAACAACCAAGGAGCGACAAGATAAAGTGCATGTGTTTGAGATGTGTATTCTAAAATGGATAAGTTGAATAACAATAAAGGGTAGTTTTAAGAGTGAGTATATAAGATGAAATCTATAGGTGGTTCTAATAGTAGACAAGATCAAGGAATTAGTTATAAATTCAAGGATTTGGGAGGCCAATAAAGAATTGGAATAAAGTAGTTAGGAAGGACATGCTAGATTGAGGTGTGACAAAGAGCACGACTTTAGATAGGCTTAAATGCAAAGTATAATTTATAAAGCTGATCTTCAATGGACGGGATAACGTTTCATAATAAGGATGATTTTTAGACTTTTTAAAGATTGGTTTAATATCATAGTTTTATCATCGGGATAAGGTCAACTGAAGGCATTTTTATCCATGCATATTAAAAACAAGTGAAAACTATATATTCATCCTTACATTAGTAGCATGCTAAAAGTTAATTTTTTTAAAAATCAAAACTGAGAATTTAACATTATAGTCGATATGGAGCTTTATGCATATTTCTAAAAACAATTTTCTAAATGTTTACAAATTTTGATATCAGTTAAATAAAATTATATATTTCTAATTAAAAAAATGTTTGAATTTAATTTACTAACCTGCTGGGTTGACTTGGCCTAAAAAGTGGGCAAAACCAGTCGATCACCAGGTTGGAAAACTTTGATTAATTTTTCATTCCTTCTTCAACATCACAGTAGAACACCATTAAGGTTACACCGATGTGGTCAAAGATAAACTAGGGCTTTCCTACCAAGTGGGGGAAATGTAGAGAAAGCAGAGGAGAAAATGGATGTGGTTAAAGACAATAAAACTTTATTTGGTTTGTCATTTATTGTAGAAAATCTTATATAAGGAAAATGCCAGAAGATAAGTTCTTACTGCCACTACCGAACATTATGCTCTTGAGAAGATTATTTCATGCATTTGAGGAGAAAATTCCTGTGACTGGGGCTACATTTCTCCTCCTCAATGCAATTCCAATTTTCAAATGAGTGAAAACCCGATTCACTTGTGAAAATCCTTCTACCAGTGGGGTTGGCATCCTTCATTGAAATACTCCCTAAACCATATGATGCTTCAACTTCAATGTTCTATTAAAGCAACGTTTTTTTATATTTCTTTTGATTGCAAACCGACTCTCAAGATGTTTTTGAACAAGACATCCGACAATTGCTGACATTCTAACAAAATTCATAACCAATTATGGACATGGTTAGAGGCATCAGTTATTGTGTCTGCCACAAACTTAGTTGTGGCAACTCATCCCTCCACATGTAACATTTATATGCTAATGTCAACCCTCTGCATGATAGACCCCGTTTGTGGACACAACATACAAAAGGCCTCTTTGATCAGATGATCACAGTAGAACCCATGTTTTTGATGGTTTAGATCTATTTAATGAGTCATGTGTATGGTGGGTTTTAGACGGTTTGGACTGGTCTGCACTTTGCACATATGTGGTAGATTTGTGGCAAATGCACATTGCTCTTAGCAGTTTATTATTTTCAGCTGTCATCTGGGTTTCCATCTTTTTTGTCATATCTATGGTAGTTTTGGATCAGTCATATCAGCTTAGAACTTCATTTTTTTTTTTTTAATTCCTGACATGCAACTATATGTGGAACATTTAGGATCGTTAGCAGTGGATAAGGAACAAAAGAATGGAAGGGGCCTTGAAAAGCTGAATGAATTTAAGACTGAGAAACCAGCTGTAGAACAAAATGCTTTTAGTTCTGCATCAGTTAAAGCATCTGATGTGGGACAACAAATGAGCAGCAAGAAGAGTCTAATGGATGCTGTGAAGCCGAAAAACAGAAGGAAAAGATAAAAGCTTGACACATCCTGATGGGAGCTAGTTCAATTCATTTTTGACAGCACTTGAAAAAGAGGTCTCACCTATTACCAATATGTGATGGTGAGTCAGGTACTGCGTCTTTGGTTCACGTTTCTATCAACATACTATTTTGGTTTTAATCTTCTATTAACATGACATTGTGAGCATACAAAATAATTTCTTTCCAATATCTATGCTGTATTTTTACTGATTTCTGATCATTGAATCTCCTCTGCGGATGGGAATGAGTACAATTCTTATTACCTCAACCACATGTAGCTCGAATGACTAGAATTATTGCATGTGGTGTTTGAACTGAAACACCAAACTGCAAAACCGGGAAATGAGGACTCTCACGCTGCTTCTCGATAGTACAAATATATAGTATATATGTATACTTTGTCAATCTCCTTGGTGATCATCCTTAGAGCGACACCTCTGTGGGTTCCCCACTTCTGGGCCCTATGTGTCATGGTGTTTGAACTCAACACAATGAAGCTTCCAATGTACTATGAAGATGAAAACCTGGTGGACAAGATTTTATTGTATATTTAAGGCCTGCTAGCATGTATGTAACCATGTAATCGATGCTTGGTTCAAATTTATTTTTTTTTTTTTTGTCTGTTGGAAACATAATTGCTGGTGAACATAACTGTTTGTTAATGTACAGTGCGAAAATATTTGGAGTTGGCAAGACGTATTGGCGGGCGACACTTGTGAAACATGATACTTTGCAGCAATATGTATTTCTATGACCGTGTTATCAGGTAGAACTAATTTGATTGGAAAGACAGAAAGAACATGATGCCTCTTTTTCTGCTGTGGCCTGAAATTTTTAGCAGGGCACACTCTGGATGTAATCGGGCAAGTTTATCTGCAATTAATGTATTCTCCATTGGAGTGGGGAAGATACTTGATGTATAATATTTCGAGGCATAGTTCAGAATATTAGTTGAATATAACAAATGGCATCATGTTTCAGCTTTGGCTTAACAGTACTCGAGGAGAAAATGTATTATTAAAGCAACTGGGTGGGGTAACAGATATAACTGCCTTCTAAATGTCTATTAGAAGCTTTCTAGCCTGTCTGTGTGTGTGTGTGATTGTGCGTGTGCGCGTGTTTTTTTCTTCTCTAGTTCTGGGTTAAGAGAGAATGCCCAACGTGAATTGTCTCCCAAATATGAAGACTGCTGCAAAGCCAGATGACATTATTACTATGAAAATTTGGGGTGTTTCCGGTTTGCTGTCTGTCTTTGAGAAGAAGGTATGCTTAAATTGTGTTCTATGGAGAATTGAATCAATCAACTCTCATCTGGTATATTCAGAATTTATCTAGTTTTGCAGTGCATTAGTGTCTAAAAAAAAAAAAAAAAAAAAAAAACTGCAGTCAATCCACTTCTAGCTAACTTGGTGAGTCACCTTCTACACAGAAACAACCGAGCATACGCCTTACAAAAAACAGCTAAAATGTAGTAGCCAAAATAAAATAGGCATTTAGAATGCCCCAACTTTGAAATTTCAAAGCCTTCCGAACGGTTGGCATATTCGGCCAGAATGAATCATTGGGCATTTTCAACCATCCCATATAACTAGATACAAAATGAAATATTCCGACTGTCCCAAGCTATCATCTTCGACTAGATATAAAGAAATGTTTAATGAGGTCGATTTTTAATAATTCATAAGCGACAGCCATGACCCATCATATCTGGTGGGGTCCAGTATGGAGAAAGATTGATTAAAATCAAACAACTGCTAGGAAGTTGGTAAGTTAGATTAAACACTAAACTTATTGTTAATTTAATATTACCTGAACAAATAGGAAGGAATATTTCTATTCTGCTGAGTTGAACTGATTTTAAAATTTTCAGTAACTGTATAATACATTCTTAGGTTTCCTTCTTAAAATAACCCATCATAGGTTCACCATGAATGAATTATCAACTGCAAGAGAACCATGTCATGATCAATTCCTCATTAAAGCAAACAACGAAATAAAACATACACAAGGGGCTTCTAGCAAGGTTCACCATTGTTATGCAACATTTTCTTGTATTGCAGGAACTTAACTGGTGACCTATGATACATGTATACTTCAAAATGCACATCATATCCATAACTACACTTTTTATGTATAAAATTTGTATCCCTGCCATGTCCATGGGTCCTAAGTTGTTGTTTTTTTTTTTTTTTTTTTTTAAATACTCTGGTGGGGCAACAGAGAAACTTCAATCTATTATTATTGAAACAACCCCACCACCACAACACACACACACACACACACACACACACAAAAAAAAAAAAAACACCTGATATTCAACCTGAAAAGCCTAAACCAATTTCTATCAGGAATAAATCATCCTCAAGATAAAAATCTGCACCAATTTCCATTAAAACAAAAGTGAAAACACCAATTGATCGGAGTGTCTCCAAATGCTTATCCAAAGCCATCACCATCACCTAATAAAATGACACAACCCTCATCAAGATGAATAAAATCAAATAATATGAACACTAATAGCATAATTTCCGAAGACGAAAAAAACAGATTCATAACAATAAGACGTAAGTAAACACATTTCCTATAGATTCCTATCATGAATACTACTACTCTTAAAATGGATTTTCTTGAAATTACACTAAATGCATCTTCCTAATGCTTAAGATTTTCTATTTCCTTGTTATTGGTTTATGAAGAAACGTGGGAATTTTCCTTTTATGAGAAAACATTCTTTAATTTCGTCTACTTGGTGAAGCCGCTAAACTGCATTTTTGAAAAAAAAAAAAAAAAAAAACTCCAGCTCAATGGATTTTGTGTCCATCTGTGGGTCTGCATTTTTTTTGGAAGTTCAGTTCCAGATTTCTTCTGGCTCACTGGTGGTATGAGTTCTTGTTCAGAGAAGAAACCTGAGTGTTTTTTCAGATTTTTCTGAGATGGGCTCTTGACTTCTTTGGGACTAAAGTTATTATATCTGGTTGCATTGATCATCAAATGGGATCTTTTTTGGCTTTCATTTGATATGGGTCTTTGGTGATTCTTCAATGCAAGCATTCTTTTGCTCTCCATTTACAGTTTTCCTACAAAGTCCTTCCAAAACTCTTCTTTTGTCTGGGGTGGGGTTGTCTGAAAAACTATAAATCCGGGCTGAAGAGGATCTTAAAAGGAAAAAATAAATAAAGAAAGAAAGATATTTAATGGGTTTAGGAGAATCTTATGAAAGCATGCCTGATTAAGTAGAGAAAATCGAGGAACTTCCCACATGGTTTCACAAATGGGTTTTCGCAAGCAGAAATGGGTTCCAATCGATTCAACAATAGAAATGGGTTTTCACAAACACCACCCAAATGTACAGACACTGAGAGAGAGAGAGAGAGAGAGAGAGAGAGAGAGAGAAAGGAAGTTATTCGTACCAGTGACTCTGCTTCCGGCTGTGAAAAGGAGAGGAAGAGGTTGCTTCCGGTGGTTATCACACCTGCTGGTGATGATCGATGCCGATGCCGGTAGATTGAGAGGGAGAGAGAGATCAATCGGGGGAGGGGGAATAAGAGACGCCATCAGCCGTCGCCCAGTTTAATGATCCGTCAGCACTATCTCCACCGAGGATAATTGGTTTCTTCATTTATTTTCTTTATGGTAATGACCTATAAAGTTTATGTTAGGGATGTATGATATCTTACACCGATACCCGTTGCCTCCTTCTGCTAACACCAGATACTTTTCCACCAGCAAAGGACAATCCATAATATATAGAGACCGAAGGGTGGTTAGTAGCTCCTCAGGCAAGGAATGAATTTTAGGACAAAATCTAAGTGACAGCCTTTGCAGCCCTTTTGGCAAGCAGGTCGGATTGCTGTAATTTGAGTTTCCGAGCCCATCATCAAGAGTAGCGGGCAAATCCACATCATACAGGGATGTAAGCTCGGGACAACAATAAATTCCCAAAGACTCTAGAGAGGTGAGATGTTGCAATCCATTCGGTAGCGATGTCATATTAGGAAATGAACTGATTTCTAAAGAAGAAAGAGAGGTAAGATACCGCAATGAGCTGAAGCTGAGCTTGGAGCAATTGCTGATATAAATTGCACGAATAGGCCTAATATCACTTTCTAGGCCTGACAATTCTTCCAGATCGGGCATAGAAGCAAAAGATAATGATTCCAATGGTGGGAAACCTGTCACAGTTCCATCGCCATAGAACTCACGACCAACTTTTTTTAGTTCATAAAGATTTCCAAGAATTAGACGCTCGAGAGAAGAGAGTCGGCCAAAAGGTGGGAGGAGACGACATCTGCATTTCCTCAGACAAACTTCAGTCAGGTTGGAGAAGCTCGAGTCCCCCAACCATGTTGGAAACCTGACACCACAGTAGCCTTCTATCTGAAGACTTTTGAGGTTGGTGGAAGGTTGGAGAGCATTGAGTACCTCCTCCTCAATGCCTTCTTGCCGCGATTCCACATCGTCACATTTCCATCGCAACACCAAAAAGTAAATTTTTTGCTTATTTTTCAACTCCGCCAGTTTGGCCTCCTCCACATTGACCACATTCTCAAGCTCTGAGATGCAAAGATTTCTTCTTAGATGTATCAAGTCCTTCAACTCGTTTACTCCACATCCAATCTCCTTTCCCACATTAAAACGGCTCAATGTTTGGAGGCCTTTTAATGTCCCAATTCTTGGCGGGATAGAAACAGTGGATTGAGTAAAAACATTTAGACTTAGATGTCTGAGGTTGACAAGGTTGCTCAAGTCACTGGGTAGCTCTACAAGCTTCTCGCAATAATCCAATGTCAAGGTCTGTAGATTGTAGAGTCTGGTTGTTGATTAAGGTAACCTTTGAATGTTACCCCAAGACAAATCAATATACCGCAGTTGTAACAAATCTCCAATTGATTCTGGAACCTCTACAAGCTTCTGGCAATTATTTAATATCAAGGTTTGTAGATTGTACAGCCTGGTTGTTGATTTCGGTAACCTTTCAATGCCACTATCAGACAAGTTAAGATACCGCAGTTGTAACAAATCTCCAATTGATTCTGGCAATTCAGTGATGTGATCTCCAGACAATTGCAAAGTGCGTATGTGCCTCAATTTTATAAACAAATCAGCTGGGATATTCCCAGTGTAGAATGACAATGACAGAGTGCGCAGACTTTTCAAACAATAGAAATCCTCAATATTGCTGCATGATTCGAAATAAGAATCTGACATGTAGCGAGCCTTTTCAGTATTATTTCCATTTGACTTCTTGTAAGGTCTGTGACCTTACTGGGTCAGTTTGGGCCCAATGTCCGACCTGACCCGTTTAAATGCATATTTATTTTTAATTAATTGTATTTTAGATATTTAAGTGGGTTTAGATTTTGAGCGAGTTTCTTTTAGTATTAGAATAGTATCTGTAAAGTTTCGTGCGATTCGGAGTTCGTTTGATCATAGTAGGGGGGGTAGTTTGCAATTTAGGGAAAATTGAGTGTTTTTCAAAATATTCCAAACGCCGTGATTTTTGGGTTCGTTGGAAAGATCTCGTCGAATAGATCAGTTTTGCCTCTTGACTCGTCGCGATCCGATGATCAGAAGACCTTCAAGTGGCCCATTCTTTACCGGGCCCACTTAAGGGTTAATTAAGTCTTTTCCCCTCCCTCTTCTTCTTAATCGATGCCAACCCTAATTTCATTCTATTCTCTGCAACGAAGAACAAAAGGGCAGCCCAGTTTCTTCTTCTTCCTTCCTCAAGCCAGAACTCCACCCAAGAAAGCTCCTTTCGAAGATCTGATCCGGTAGATCTCAATCTCTTCCTCCCCTCTTTCTTCCGGTACAACTTCCGGTAAGCTTCCTCTCTTTTCATATTTTCTTCAATCTTCCTTTGGGTTAGATTTAGGTTAGATCTGAATTATTTTCTTTCCATTGTTGTTCCTGGTATGTTAGGTTTCGTTCTGTTGGGTTAGATTTGTGATTTGGGGGTAGAAAGGCTTCTCCTCGAAAGTCGCCCATTTCTGATTTTCTTCCGGTTGAGGCAAGTAGATTTGCAATTACATATTAAACATGCTTGTTGTTGTATTTGACTGTTGTTATTCATTCTGTAGATTAACCCTTTTAATTCCAAGCATGTTCCTGTTTAATTTGATAAATGGATATTAGGTTAGAATCTGGTAATTGAATGGAATTGGTAATAAATTGGGGGAAATCGAATGTATTGCGTGGAATGAGGTTGGAATGGAATTTTGGAGAGAGCAGGAGGCTCTTCTGATGTAGAAATGGCCTCTGGAAAGGTCTGAAAAGGGAAGGAGAAAGATTGGGTTCGGAACAGTTCAGAAAACCCATCTGAACTCGCGGTTCCCGTGCAGGCCGGTCGACCGCGGCTTTGGCCGGTCGACCGCGCCAACTGGCCGGTCGACCGGGCTCCTGCAGCCGGTCGACCGGGGACACTACCCATGAGCTAGAATAGGTTTCCGTCAGAAAAACCAGAGAATTGTTTTCTCAGACCTCTGTAGGTCGACCGAGCCCTTTGGCCGGTCGACCGCGCCTATGCAGCCGGTCGACCGGGGACACTGGCCGGTCGACCGCGGCTGTGCAGCGGGTCGACCGAGGACACATTGTTGGCCAATGGCGGGCTACCCTAATGGAACTAAAATATGCCTTGTTTCCTTTGGATGGAAACTAAAACTCAGGTTTGGGCTTAGATGTTGGAAACCATGAACCTAATATCACTTGACCATAAATGAGAATTAAATCGAATCACGTTGCTTGGTGTGAATTCGATGGTTGTCTAGGTATTCGGGTATTACGTGTATTGTAACCGATTGCATATGGAAACTGAAACGACCAATGCCTTACATTATTGTACACCAAGGGATTTCCCTCGTAGCATTGTCGATCCGAATTCCATATGTACTCTGTTAGGATATGTTGGATACAGGGATGACAACATTTTTACCTAGGAATGGATTGTAACTTCTCGTTGATTCATGAATCGTATCCGTTGTAAATTACCTTATACACTCTTGACATAAAATACCTAATTAAAGGTGAAACATGGATTCTTATAGAATTAGGACTTGGACTTGACTTAGAATGTATCGTAGGAACCTTGTCTTGTATGATAAACTTGACTGGCTAGAAATGAAAGGGGGTTATCACGTGTTGGAAATCTTGTATTGTTTTGATGAGATAACCCCAGGATCTTGTCTTGTACATTGGAACTAGCCAGACTTGCTTGTCTTGTTTGTCCTCGTGTCAGAACCACTTTAGGATTTATTTGCATATCATGGTCATCTGCAGTATGGGGTTTAAAACGACGAACCGGTTACTCGGTTGTCGGGGATGGGCAGTCGGCGTAGGACGGCGTCCATGGCGTAGAATAGCTGGGAGCGGGCATTGGACCGTGCTGCTATTCCCAGGACCGGGAGCTAGGATCCTACTGGAGCCGGACTTTGGTATCAGTAGTCTTGTACTTGTACGGACTTGTATGGATTGTTACTGGTACCCCGGGAGGTGGCATAGGACATCCTCGGAGTCTCTCTCTTGTCTTGTTCTTGTTTTGCATTGCATGGATAGTGGTTATTGTTAGATGATTGTTAGGAATTCTTGCTGTTGACTCCACTTATACATATTCTTGCTTTATGCCTAGACTTGCTATCATTGTATTCTCATGATGATTACCTGTCATTATTCTGTATTTGATACATGTCATATTTATTATGTTTTGCTTATCTATTGCTCAACATGTTGTTGACTTTGTTCCTTGGTGTGCAGACACATCAGGTGATGCCTACTTCTACGAGGAGCAGGCAGGTGAGGAGATCCCAGAGGATCTCCAACCAGTCGAGGAGGCCCGGGAGTGGTGTGCCGATGACGTAGAGTAGCGTCATCATTGCCCGGCACAGGAGAGAGTCACGGGGAATTAATTTTAGATTCTTTATTCTTTATTTTTCCCTCGTTGGAACTTTTAAACTCATTGACTTGATTTCTTTTATTGGCCTTAGTTATTTGGGATGGCCAATGTAATAATTAACTTTGATTTTAGATGTTTTATCTTTTACTATCAACTTTAATTATATATTGATGAGATATTATTCTCTGTTCAGATTACCATGTGTATAGAGTTTATGAACTCAGTATCTAATGAATTGAAAAGAGGCACGAAATGTATAATCCTCACCGCGGACTACGATCCGTGGGCCCAAAGGACAAAATTTTTAATTAGTCCTAAAATTCACTCTCCGGATCCGGTTATTTCTTTAATCGGGTTCGGGGGACGTGACATAATGGTATCAGAGCCGACTCTCGACTAGTTCGAGTGTGGGTCCCCTGCCGTGGTCTGGTGTAAGTGGGCGGGTCTCCATGTGGGCGGGCCAAGAGGGCTGGCAGGCTACAGAGACTGGCAGGCTACTGCACAGGGACGTGCCCCCTTAAGGGGGGTGGATTGTGACGCCTCGGAGTCCCACATCGACTATAGAGAGGAAAGTGAATGGGATTATATGTAGAGCTTACACCCTTACCTTGCATGAGGCCTTTTGATGGGTTGAGGCCCATCAGAAGCAAAACCGTGAGGCCGGTGGGCCAAAGCGGACAATATCATGCATGGGTATGGGTGGGGCGTTACACTTCTCATCTCCTATTTTCCAAAAATCAGCTCCTAAAACAGAACGTGCGAGATCATGAGTGAGGTCATGCATTGTGTAATAAAAACTCCCCTGGTATCTTTCTTGACAATTAAGTAGAGACCTTGAAACCAAATCAGCAAGATATTCCCTGCCTATGTCTTCCATTTGCTCACTAGTACTTCCTTTAGGCTGAATAAAACCTTGTGCCATCCACCTCAGAATTAATCCATTACCTTCCACTTCGAACGAGCCTTTATTGATTACACAACCACAATATGCAAAACACCGCTTCAAATGTGCTGGCAAGTGATGATAACTCAATCTTAGAGCGGGCAAAATGTCATTTCCTTCTTCTGGCAAGTCCCATATCTCGCTTTTTAAGATTGCTTCCCACTCGACAACATTTACTTTGGAGCGTAAGAGACCTCCCAATGTCTTCACTGCCAAAGGCAATCCATTGCACTTATTTACAATTTCCTTGCCTATCTTCACCAAGTCCGGATGCGCATCTGAATTCTCATCTACAAATGCTCGTCTTCTGAACAAAGACCAGCAATCTTCATCTGACAGACCCTGCAAGAAATGAGTGGGAACTGTTCCCATGTTTGACGAAACCCTTTGGTTTCTTGTGGTTACTAGAATTCTACTTCCTCTTGCCCCAACCATCAATGGAGCTAGTAGGGCATCCCAATCATTGCAGTTTTCATTCCAAACATCGTCCAACACAAGTAAAAACCTCTTCTCTTTCAGAGCCTCCTTAATACTAACTTGAATTGCATCCAAGTTGGTAAGATCAGATTTCTTTCCAAGAACAGATTCTGCAATGGCTTTTGTGAGCTTAATTAAATCAAAATCTTGGGACACATAAACCCATGATTTTACCTCAAAGTGTTTCACCACGTGTTCATCATTGTAGGCAAGTTGAGCAAGCGTCGTCTTCCCAAGTCCTCCCATACCACAAATGGGTACAACCTCATGAATACTTGAGTCAGAGGCCGAAGAGTCCTCTGATGTCAACAAACGGACCACCTTTGCTTTGTCAGCTTCTCTTCCGAATACAATTGACTCATCTACAAAGGAGCTAGTGGGAGGCCGCATTCTGAGCCTTTCAGTTTCAGGCCCATGACGTATCACTCTGAGATGGAGGTGATTGTTTTCTGTCACAAGCTCATCAAATCTCTCTCTAATCTCCTTAATTCGAGAACCCAAATTGAAATTGGAACCCAACCGAGAGAAAAAGTCGGGCACCGGCTTCCTCTTTCTGGTTTGAATTGGGGCTGCTTCTATTTTGGATTGAAGCTCTATGTATGCGAGTTCATCGAGGATGTCCTCGGCGTCGTAGGCAATGTGCTTGAGCTCACTCAGCCACAAACGGATTGATTTCTCCTTGATTTGTCTCTCTTCTGCATCACTGAGAAGTTCTTCGATTCTCAAGAGGGTTGATTTGAGCTTTTTCGCCTCTTTTTCAACACCGAAGAGAAAGCCTAGCCTTTTGAAGAAAGGGAGGGCCAAAGTATCAAACAGACGTTGGAAAAGGGCACTTAAAGCTGCCTCTGCCACCATCATCGAAGTTGCAGAATCCATGGTTCCAGTAGTAGCTGAGATAGATGAGACGAGATGAAGCAGAAGGAAGGAGGAAAAGATACATATACATACACTAAAAGCCAGGTCGTCTTGTGAGATAAAAATGAAAGCCGGCCTGCCTCTACCACCATTCAAGGAAGCTGCCTACATTTTTATGTTTTTTTCACTTGACTGGTGGTTTGGCAAACGTCAGGTTCATGAATGTAAAAGACCTGAATTTTTATTAATATTGTATGTTATTCCATTTATATAAAAAATAAACATTTTAATGATATATTTTATAACTAATCAATCTGATGGTGGTGGGCACTACAGTGGAATTTGGGTTAGGGGAGTCCATCAAATTCTTACAATTCTGTTTTTTAAGTATAAGCCAATCCATAATGGACAAGTTAGTGACAAGATGTATGTGCATGGATTTTGAATTGATGATTTGCTCATCATAGGCATCTCCACCTGTATGATATTTGTTGAAATAAATATAAAAAGAAAAAATATTTTGTAAAATTAAAATATAATAATTTGACTTAAAATAGAGTTCCATGGCTCCACACAGGCAGAGGGCTCAATTGCTTGAACCTATGATTTGGACTCAAGCTGAAAATCATCTTGGTTGAAATGGTCAATGGGTTGGTCTGTCCATTGTTCATGATGACAAATTGACCCAGAATTTCAAAAGAAAAAAAGAAGATGATTTTTTTTTTATTTAAACCTGATGATCTGTGCTATTATTGACCTAACTTAGATCTAATTGTTACTCATGATAAACTATAGACCTCACTAGGCTCAAATAAATATAATTATGTTGAGTTTGAATAAATAGGGACCTGAACCCACGTCTGCTATATATATGGATACAAGTCTGGCTGACCTACCTGAAAGCTTGTTTGGCCAGTATGATCTATTTAAAATAGAGCCTGTTTGATTAGGTCTATTTGCAATGAAGGTTTTTCAATTAAACCCTTTTACAAAAAAAGATTTTTTTATTTTTCTAATGCCAGGTAAGATGGCTTGATCTTGAGAAACCCGATTAACACGTAAGTGAATTTAGTAGAGAGAATCTGCTACACACACAAGGGAAAGGATCTGATAGAAGCTCGTTAAAATAAAAAAAAAAAAAACTTTTCATATGGTTGAAGTTATATTGGCAAATCTGTCACATGGTAAAGTTATTGGACAACTTGTAAAAGACACTAATTTGAATAAAGTTTTCAAATATTACCTTTACCAAATAGAATAAATAGGAATTTATAGGAAAAGTCCCCTTAGAAACCCATATAGTCTACCAAGACACAGTATCACATTGGCACGGAAGGGGTCCTCATGTGGCCTTTTTCTTTCTCTGCTTTTTTTTTTTTTTTTCCTTTTGTCATTTGGCCATATGGTCGATGATATCAACCGTTTTACGAAACTACTTTATATCTTGTCTTGATTCTCTTTTTGCAATTCTCCTTTTGGGTCGTCCTCAACTTCGCGCCGATGATTTCCCCTTTCCAAGAAGTTTTCATTTAAGGACAACCTCCCCAAAAAAACCCTACCGGTGGAGAATCTTGTCCATATTTTTTTTAAAAGACTAAAAAGGCCCTTTTGGGTTTTTAAAATAAAAGAGGATGATCAGCTCTGGCTCTTCCTTTTCTTTTTTTTTCCCTTCCTCCTCCCCCATCAATGTCCCAGCCCGAACTTCACCGGTGAGCACCGTTAATCACGATCATGAGTGTCAAATACAAGATGGCTCAGGCCCATCAGGCCCACTTGTTAACGGTCAACTCAAGTCCAATCCCAAAATGGTGATATCCAATCACATTACAATTGTTTGACCAACTCAAACGTGATTGGATATCACCATTTTGGGCCTGAACTTGAGTATGAGAACATCCTGCTTAAGATTTGATCTATGTTTTTCGTATTTGTTTGAAGAGGAAACTACGGGAAAAATCCCCATAGGAACCCATAGGGTCAACGAGGACCCAGTTTCATATGTTGACCCAGTTTCATATTGAAGACAGAAGGGGTCCTCAAGCTCCTTTTCAATCTTTTTTTTAATCATTTTGCGATATGGTCGATATCGACCATTTTGTAGTATTCAGCAAATAAGATAGTTACATGTTGGAATAAATCTGTCTGACAGATTGGTTGATATCGACCGTTTTGTCGTGTTCAACGAGTATGACAGTTATAGGTTGGAGAAAATCTAACTGGTCGATATCGACCATTATTACTTTCTCTTAATGATCGATACCGACCATTAGAGCGGAAAAGAAAAAAAAAGCACTCTATCTCTCCCGCAACCCAACGAGAAGAACGCAGGTGAGATGTTTGACAAAATGATTGAGAGTACCAAGAGTGAGAGACGAGAGAGAAAGATGATGGGGACGAAGAGAACCTCGATTGTCCGTTTTACAACATTAAATTTAGAGGTGGGTTCCCTTCTTTTTTTTCCCTCTTTGGGTCTTAATATTTACAAAATCAAAATCAGAATCAGATTCGTCTCTCCTCTTTCGCTCTCCTGTAGTTTTATCTGAAAGATTTTTCTTATCCAAATCCTTCCCAAAGCATTCAATTTTTGTTTATGATTGTTTTTTAGTTATAGGTGGGAGGTTGGACAGCTCTGATTGAGGTCTTGAATAGACCAACGGAGGGAGATGCTTGGATAGAGTTCGTCTTCTTTCGGTCCTCTATGGGTTGCTGTTCTCTTTGGAAATTTTACAGGATGGGCATGGAAGCCCAGGTGGGACATGGAACAAAATTTGGAGCAACACCTGCAACAAACAAAGAAAAACCCACTTTATATTTGGGTTCTGCAAGTCAAGAAGAACCAAAACCAGCACAGAATGGTCGATATCGACCATATTACTAAATGACAAAAAAAAGACAAAAACACACCCAGAGGACCTCTCCCGTCTCTGAACTACTAGTAGGTCATAATCTTACCTATGACATGCTATGGGGACTTTTCCAGTAGTTTGCTCTTGTTTGAAAGACACTCAGATATTTAAGAACACATCTTGGCCAAGTTACTTTCTTACTGGTACGTGAGCCAAGTCAAAATCGTGTTTGATAATGGGAACTAATTGCTAGTTCTGTAATTATTTGAATGGTACAAAGAAGTTGAGCATTTTGTTCTCAATTGAGGTCTAAATTTAATTGACCACATTGTGTTTTCGAAATAATTAAATTGCTGCAGTTCTTGATGTTACGTGCTGCAGGTGGTTCTGTCTGATTGTAGTTATCAGATCACGAAATGAATATGGGTTTCAAATTCAATGCGAGAAGCAGATGCAAGCAATCTCTTGTGTTGTCACATTCCTTCACCATGCAGAGGCATGAAATGGAAGTAAGAAACATCAAGTAAGAATAATACGTTCTTCTGAGTCCATACATAAATAATTTAGTATTTATGAAACAGATCCTCACAACATTGAAGAAAACCAACAGTAAAATAGACTTACAGAAAGTAATCTAAAAATGAAAATCCACTTACTGTTTGAAGGCAGAAAACAGTACTCTGTTGTTGAAGTTACAAATCTCATAAATTCGCAGAAGAAGGTTAATCAAGGCTAGTGTTTAACACTATGTCCTTAAGACAAATTCCGCCATCGCAATGGTGCTTACGAGCTTCAACAACGTTTGTCTCCCAAGATACAATGATCGGTCTCACAACAGTTGCAGCACTACAAACTATGTGACAGGCGAACCAACATTGCAACAGAACTCTCTCTGGACTTAGATGATGACTTGAAATGCAATGCAGCAGCAGTGATTTGGAAGATGAAAAAGTATGAACGAGATGCATAGATATAGCTTGCATCAAGTCTTTTCATGGGGGTTGCATCTGTTCAGAACAATGACTGTTCAGATGAACAGATGCACCTTCTTTGAACACATCTTTTGGGGTT
Organism: Camphora micrantha; assembly: GCA_003546025.1. Classification (NCBI taxonomy): domain Eukaryota; kingdom Viridiplantae; phylum Streptophyta; class Magnoliopsida; order Laurales; family Lauraceae; genus Camphora; species Camphora micrantha. Next base: position 23,713,037 of record QPKB01000003.1, on the reverse strand, counting down.
GGACACACCCTTTCAAAAGCGAATGGACACACCACTAAGGACACGTCCCATTTGTAAAAGAGGAAAATTTTATTAAAAAAAAATTCTCCAAAAATAATAAATTGGTAGTGGGCCGAGCCAGGCCCAACTCGCGCGTGAAGCCCAAGCCCAAGCCCGGCCCGGGGCATGCGTGTGGTGGTGACCCCACCTTGGTCTAGGCCCTCCCTCTTCCACAAAAGTTGGATGCCTCTTAAGACTCATCTTATACTACCAAGATAAGCATATTTATACCCAAAGAATGTTTTGCTCTCAAGCAATGTAAGAAGAAAGTTTACCACTTCCTTTTGTTTCCATGTTTAACATGTTAAGTAGTGGTGTTTAGGAGGCAATTTCTCATTCACTCCTTAATAGATTAGAGCAACCCAATACATGTCTTTAATCTACTCATAGAGTAGATTACATTCTCATGTATTCCCACCTAAAATGAAAAGTGGATCCCACTTAGATGGGTTTTGGTTACATTCTCATGTATTCCCACCTAAAATGAAAAGTGGATCCCACTTAGATGGGTTTTGGTATGGGAAAAGATGGAAATGATGATGAGATGAGATGGGGTTGAAGACAATGACGAAGAAGGCTGGGGTGAAGTGTTTGGAACGTGAGATGGAGATGGGAAGGTGTAATCATAATGATGGAGAAGGGTAAAGTGGGTTGGTGAGTGAATGATTGGTGATCTGGTCATGAAACAAGGGAGATGGAGTGATGGATCTGTAGGTGGCTAGTTTGTGCACGGATGATGGGGGTCGATCTTGTGTTTGTTTTGGTAGGGCGGTTTCTTTGTGGGAAGCTTAGTCGACTAAAATAACTTGGCCAAGACATATTCTTAAATTTCAGGCTATCTTCCAAAGCAAGCAGGAAACTCGCAGATGGAAGGAGGGAAAAACAGAGAAGAAATGGAGCCGACCATCGACATTTGGGACAAAAATGACCCCAGGAGGCTTTTTCGACTGTTTGTCCTTAAACGAAGACTTCGTGGAAAAATTAAAGGCTAATTTGAAAACTTAGGATTTTGTGGAAAACGTGGGGCCTTTTTTGAAATTTTCCCTATTTACAATCCATCAAATTTTCATCCATAAGCAGAAAAGGTATGATAACAAGAAGACTATGATAGGATCATGTGAAGAACATCATTAACACATTAATATATCATAAATGATAAGAGTAATTAGTTAAACATGCTTAAAATATCAATGTCACTAGGAAAAATAAGCAAGTTACAATATTTTTTTGTCCTTTCAAATCAAAAAATAAAAGTAAAACCCAATTTATTAACCTCAAATGGTTAGGATATCTCCGGAAGTTAAAAAAGTGTTTTTGAAGAAAAAATTGGGAAAAAAATTGAATGCAGTATATAACCTCGATAAGGTGTACAGCCAAATGCTTTAGTAACATGCTTGTTCCTTATTTTTCTTTTACCTTTGTTACCCTCTTGGCCACCGCTATTTCCGCTTAGCAGAATCACTTGAATCTTAAGATTTGACGAAACAACTATCAAATTGTACAATTAAAAAAAAAGTATCAAATTGTAAGATTCGCATCTATAAATGGGATTTGTTGCATATATACAAATCTTTTATTATTATTATTATTATTATTATTATTATTATTTTAAAATTATTATTATTATTAGGATTCGATAATGTAGGATTCTGGTAACAAAGGTACAATCATTATCACTCTTTTTATTTTCCATGGATGGAAGATGGTCCTATCCCCTTGACGGGTTAGCCCTGCCCTGTGCATTATATTCTTGTTAGAGAAATTCTTATTGCCTTCAAGAAGGAAAAAAAAAAAAAAAAAAACTTTCTATTTTCCATGTAATAAAATAAAATTCTCTATCGTCCATCCCCTCATGAAGAAAATTCTTTGGAGTTTCTCGTCATGATTCTTCCTTTTAGTGGATCTAAAAAGAGGGACAAGTTTCAAATAAGAAGATTTTACTGAGTGGACGCATAAGGATTTATAGGATCACTGAAAGAGAGATTACTCTTCCCAAAGTAGTAACTGTTTTTTTTTTTTTTTTTTAAATGATGAGGTCTAATGTATAAGGCTCTATCTACAGCCATCTCCCTGAAGAACCTAAATGCCTCAATATAGGCATACTGATCTGCATAATTCTTGGAATTCCTTGAATTTCTGCTTTACTAGGAAGCTCATTTAGAAGCTAATTCAGATTCCCATAGAGGCTAGCATATCAAAGTAGAGACAACAAGGTCTCAAGTGCCCATTGTTATCAGCTATAGGAACTTTATTAGAAACAAAGGCATTTAGAGCTGGTTGTAGACAAGAATCCCCACGATAAGAGATAGTAGCATCTACAGCATCGTTAGCGACCGATAAAAGGCCAAAAAAAAAAAAGGTAGTAGATAAGGTCATGGAAGGCAGCACTACAAGGAAGCCGTGTCGTGTTTTTTTATGGAATTTGGCTACTTGGAAGCATTGTTTGAATGACCACAAGCAGGTACGCAACACTCAAGAGCATTTCCATTCGCATCTTTAATAATTCCTCCATTCAAATTAACCTCAATCATTCCTCAAACAAATTGGCGGCAGAAGACGCTGACCGATGTCGACCCATGAACTGTTCCCATTAAATTACAGCTTATAATAAGAATAGCTAGATGTGCTTAGCATATTAAAAAATTGCATAGATGGAATAAAACCTGTGGGGCTAACAGCTGAGGATATAGAGACGAGAGAGAGAGTCAACAACCTTGAAATGCAAATGCAATACTTTGCAGCTTCTTCTGTATTCTAGATAAAACCTCCCCTCTCTCTCTCTCTCTCTATATATATATATATATATATATATATCATATTCTACGTACCAATCTCTTCTTCTTCTAGAAGAACTTATTTGAAAAGTTGAAAAGTCTATAGAGGAGAAATACAGTTAAAAATGCAGGAAAGTAGTTGATGGGGGTATTTTTGGCATTTTGAAAGTTAAGTTAGTTAAAAAAAATGGGGACTTCAAGTTAGTTAGTTGAGCTGAACCGGTGTCGACCTGCCGCCAAAACATTGTCAAAAATTTCGTGAAAATATTTTGGGAAATATAATTTTTTAAATAATTAAAATATTAAAAAAATAAAAAAAATATTAAAAAAAATTGAAAATAGATGTAGGTTGATGATAAAAAGTTACTCTTTTTTTTTTTTTCACTTCCAATATATATATATATATATTTAAGTTTATCATGTTTTTCTAAAGACATTCTCAGTTTTACAGTATTTGGAAAACATTATAATAGTATTGGGCGTCGGTTTGTTTCTCACGCCTTATGTTAAAATCCGCCTTAGATTTGTCTGATGTGTATTTATATGAGTTTAGCGGATGCCACTCGAAAAAATAATCCTGTTGGTTCAACGAACTCAAAAGCATACCCATGTCATAAAAAATCAGAAAACTAATGTTTATGATAGTATTTTTTTTATTTAATAAAAAAAAAACTGCAATTATTTGTCGCACTGCAGCAAAATAGGGTGAGTGGGCCCGGACCATTCAACTGGTGGTTTGTGTGGCCGATGGGCTTTTATGGGTAACTTGCAGCAAGTGGGCAATCCTGACTGTCAGTTAATTGGATAGCTGAGATTTTTCCATTTGTGCAGCTTCTGTACAATATATAAATTTTAAGAGAGGCACCCCAACACCACAGAGAGAATGGTCCAGATTAACTTGTGTTCTGCATTATTTAGAGTGAGTTTCAACAAAGCAGAGTCCATTTAAAAAATTCAAAATATTTTGAGAGAGAAGCAGTTGACCAGTTTGGTCTATTTGATAATCAAGCACAGGTAGGTATGGTTTAGGAATGGGTTATTTTAAACCCTATTCTTATTTGAAATAATTGAGGTGGAGTATCCTGTTCCTACTTGAATCCGAATCTTATTAGCTCCATGTTAAAAGAACTCTGAGTCCGGCCCAATGAATCTGCGGGTCGGGCTCACTTAAAAACAAAAAATCCAAGCAGATTAAAATCATTGTCCACTTATGTATTGGCTCTGGAGCATATTTTACTCTGGTTAAAGTTAGGTCCATCTCATTTTAATCATGTGTAAATCAGGTAATTGAAATAATAATAATAAGGGGGATTCGGAGAGAGGACTCTCAAAGTATGACTTTGTGGCAAACAGTCCACAAAAAAAAGTCATACAGTTAAAAGTCCTCTAACAGATTCCATACCTGATATGTCTAATTTACCTTTTCTTTAAATCATATCATATGATTAATGGGATATCCCCTTAATAAAAGTCAACTATCATTCAATGGGCCACGATTTCATTAATGAGATTTTCAAATAAATTTTAAAAACATACAAATAAATTTCAAAATAACGCAAATAAATTTCAAAAAAAGCAATAAATTTCAAAAGAACACATATAAATTTAAAAAGACACAAATAAATTTCAAAAGATGAAAATCAATTTCAAAAGATCCAAAATAAATTTCAAAAGATCCAAATAAATTTCAAAAAAATATAAATAAATTTCAAGAGACTCAAATAAATTTCAAAAAACGTAAATAAAATTAAAAAATGCAAATAAAATTAAAAAAATGCAGATACATTTGCCAAAACTAAGATAACACAATTTTCTATATTAGCGAACAATGTGGCAAAAAACTCAAGTCTTTTTTGTCAAAAACTCAGATAGATTTGTTCAAGAACTCAAATAAATAACTAAAAACTCAGATAGATTTGTCCAAAACTTAGATAAATTTCTTCCAGAAGTTGGATAAAAAGCCAAAAACGCAAATAGATTTGTACATAATTCAGATAAATTTGTCCAGAACTCAGATAAATTTATTCCAGAACTCAGATAAATAACCAAAAGCTCACATAGATTTGTCCAAAACTCAAATAAATTTGACAAAAAATACAAAAATCAGATAAATTTGACTTCTGAAACGGGTCAGGCTTGACCTGACCTGGACCAACCCGGAACGAAACCCAGTCCAAATCGTTGTCTTCTTCCCCAGACAGAACCTGGGCTTCCTCTTCACGTTCTCTGCGACGTTCTGGAACCAGAACCAGAAACCCCTCCCGGTTTGCTTCTTCTTCCTTGGCAACGGCGCGGCACGACAGCAGAGGCGGCGAACTTTCTTTTCCAGCGACGCACAATGGCGACCTCAGCGATCTGTTTTCTTTTCAAGGTTGTTCACGGCGATGTGGGGCCAAGTCGGACACAAATCCCAAAACGCTATCTGCTTCTTCTTCTGCAACCTTTTCTCTATAACAAAAGAAAACTCCAGCGATGGCACATCCTGATTCTTCTTCCCAGGCGATGGCAGCAGACAACAGCGATCACTAGGCGATTTTTCCTTCTTCTTGCTGCGTTTGGACGTTGCAACAGGACCCAAACAGAGCTGCCCCTTATTCACCGTTTCTTTACAACACGAGGATCTTCTTTCTCTTGACGAGAGAACCGTGGCCCTCCAACAGATCTATCGATCTTCGCCTCCCTTCTTCTTCTCCGATCAACCCTCTGATACGAGTCTCCGGTACCATGTAGCCTTCAAAACCGATCCCAGACTTGTCTGCGGAGCGTCTGCAACTTTGGATTTCTACACAAATCCGATCAGTGTGGTCCTCTCGAGATCAAAACCGCCATCTCTCTTGTTCATGCAACGAAGATCCATGTGCAGAAGTCTGGATACAAGAAGAAGAAGAGGGAGAATGGAAGATTTAAAATTTAAAATTTTATGCCTAATCAGTTAAAATGGCAAATCAGTTATTAAAATGTAAGACGTGGCGTGTCCAAGGACCTCTCTCCATAAAGTGATGTGTCTAGTGACCTCTCACCGAAATATGTTCAGGCTGCATGGACTACAGGCCTTAAAGGAAAAGTTGGTGAACCGGAGGCCTTATAAGTCCTATTTGAGAGACCTTTCGCTAATTATCTCTAATAATAATATCAATAACAACTACTACCAAATCATTCTCTCTATGGTAATTCTGAAGGCCTTAAAACCCACACCTTCAAAGACCTCATTAGATTGATTTTTTTTTCTGGTGATTGCACAATCATTCTCTCTAGGGGATGGTCCTGTTCCGCTCCAAGTTAGACCAAATCCAATCAGGCCCATTTAGCTACTAGGCCTAATACTAAGGCCTAGTTCCATTGAAATTCAAATCCAAACGTAGGATAATAAGGAGATATACACCTTTTGTGTTAAAAATATATTGGGCCGAGCCAGGATAATAAGGATAGGCATAGGTCATTTTTAATTAGGCTTAAAAACAAAGCACAAGTTCAGCTTAATACAGACTCGGCTTGGGTTTGTTCAACACATGAGCTTCTTTCTCTTGTTATTAGTAAATGGGCCCAACATAGTGGTTTTTTATATCTTTTCATTAGGTCATAAGAGAGTGTGCCAACGAGAAGATTTCTCTTTCGATGCATGTAAGCTTTTGTTTCTTTCAAAAGATTGAGACCCTCTTGAATTAAAGACGCTCATCATGTCATGGAGAAAAAATATTCTCCAAAAAATTAGACTTGATCATATTCGTTGGTAAAATCTTTAATTGAAGGGGTGGAACCCCACAGTGGTCTGGTCCAACCTATAAAAAATTCATGCTACTAAAAAATCAAAATGAATGCCCTTCCCATATATTGGTGTTTTCTTAAATTTCAATACAATAAGAGTTTGGGCAACCATACAATACGATTAATGATCATGTCATTAATCACATTCACCAAGTGATGCCAAGGCCATGTTTTTTGTTCAAACTATAACTGAAAAAACAGCACGCAGAGAGAGATCGAGAGATCATCGGATACGAAGTACACTGAGCAGGTAAAATAAAAAGCTTCTTCATTTCCTGCTTCTCTTTTCCCCAAACGTCTTATAAGAATTGAGAATCCTTCCTTTTTAGTCATTTCATTTCTACTTCTGATACAATTGTAAGGGTTCGTTTGAACTCCCAACATTTTTTTTTTTCTCCTATTCCAAACAGATCCTTTCTTTTTTTTCTTCTACTTTTTCTACAACTTGATGCTGATGTTTTCATGGGCATCCTGTTTGGTGGGGTCTTAGAATTACACGCAATTGGTTCATGCCAACCAAGTGTTTGATGGAATGCCCCATTGATTTTCAGCTCCCTTTTCTTCTTCTTCTTCTTCTTCTTTTTTTTTTTTTTTTTTTTTCCTGTTATCGTTTGCAAGGAAGATGGTCGAGCTGAATTTTCTCAGTGTGATCAGTTATCCTTCTGAAAACTTTCTGTTTTTTTCTGGACATAAAAGTTGATTGAATACTGATTTGCAACTTTATTGCATTTGTAATTTATGTGAATTTGACACGGACATGTGGGGGCAATGTTGCTGCATCCATTTTAAAAACCCAACGCAATGGCGCCTCCATAAATCTGTAGGATATCAATTTTTTTGGGGGTTGTTTACATGGGGGAAGAGGGAAGGGAATGCCAGATAAAGGTGCTGTGGGGACTATTTTGTAAGTCTGTTAATACTCAATCCATTGGTAAAAAAACTTTATCCTCCATTGGACTTTAACACCGTATGGTGTGAATAGTAATCAAATCATATAATGTGGGTCATGTCTGTCAATTAAGTTCAAGCTCACCAATGTTGTTCTCTCTCTCTCTCTCTCTCTCTCTCATGGTCATCATCATCATCATCTTCTTTGTCCTCCTTCTTCGTCCTATTTTAAGTTAATTTTTTTTTGGTATTGTTGTCTCAGAGGAGCCCAGAATTGAATGGAGCAAAGATCAGCTAACAGCTGTCGAATGACCATCAATGAGAGGAAATTCATTGAGAAAGCATTGCTTTCAGAACTTAGAGTTGATGGCCGCCGCCCCTTTGACTATCGTGAATTAACTATCAAGTTTGGGAGGCACGTATTCTCTCTCTCATAATCCATTATGATCTGTCAAGTGGACAAAGCCACAGGTGTATGTTTACTAGGTTAACCCTCTTGCATAACCATCTTCTCCAATAACTTGATTGAAGTAGTCAAATTTCATCTTCTATAATTGCTGTATCTAGCACATATGATGTGGTTCTTTTGTCTTTTCTTGACATTGTAACAGCTCAAAAAGAAAGAATAATAGTATAATTAGCTGAAATTTTAGTGTGACGCGTGCAGTGAAGAGGGTTCATCAGAGGTGCAGCTTGGCCAAACTCATGTCATGGCCTTTGTGACTTCTCAACCGGTGCAACCTTATCGAGATCGGCCAAATGAAGGGACTCTTTCTATATTCACTGAGTTCTCACCCATGGCTGATCCTTCGTTTGAGCCAGGGCGTCCTGGAGAATATGCTGTGGAGCTAGGACGCATAGTTGATCGTGGCCTAAGGTGGGAACAATTTATTTTTTGCCTGACCAACCTTTACTTAGAGATTTACTTTGTGCCACAAATAAAATTCCATTCTTATTAAGATTTATTATGCAATAAACAAATTTTTTAAAATTTTTCTTCGTTGCCTTTATTTATAGATTTAATTTATGTCATGGATCATCTACACACGACATATTTATGTATCTATCGCTCATTTACACTGGGCTGATGAAAAAGTTACTTTTTACATAAGCATATATGGTAATGTCTAATTAAGTAATTATGCCATAGTCCTTTATTTGATTGGCAAAGACTGTTCTATTAAAAGAATTGTTATTAGTTTCTTAGATTTTATGAGTTGAATGTTATGATTTAAATTGAATATTATGTATCTATTGTTCGTTTACACTGGGCTGATAAAAAGTTTCTTATTATGTAAGTATTATGCAATAGTCCTTTATTTGACTCACAAGATTGCTCTATTAAAGGAATTGTTATTAGTTTCTTAGACTTTATTAATTGAATCTTATGATTTAGATTGAATCTTATGGAAAACAATTTAAATCCTTTTGTTTTTCAGATTTTTTCCGAGAGTCTTACAATTTACAATTTTGCTTTTATGACTTACGAATCCTTGTATGAGGTCATGGTTCTATTCAACACTGTAACCAATATGGCCGATTTCTATCTTTTCCTTCTTTTTTTTTTTTTTCAAATTGCAAGGGCCTTTTGATCTCCATACAATCTTCTTATCATGGAACCATGAAATGGTTTAATTTGTCGTAGTTTTAAAATAAGTCAAAGGTTAGAACATAGAAATTTGGAGTTGCAGCCAAAAAAAACGATGTATTTTTTCCACATTCTTAGTTATATTTTCTTGTTTTCTTTCATTTTTTTTGGTGAATTTCTTATGTTCCTTCAATTTTATCTTCTTGCATGTAGTTATTTATTTCTTCTCACAAGAGTGCACAGCCATTCCTGTAGTGATGCAATACCATTTACTATGTGTCATTTCAAAGCATAGACAGACACTAGATACACCACAGAATTGGATCTAGGCCTTGTTTTTTTTATCAATACCATTTACTCTTATGTTCTAACAAAGCCATTTTTTTTATTTTTTTTTTCAATCAATATGCACCACAGAATTGGATCTAGGCCTTTTTGACAGTGTGGAAGTGGTATTGCAGGGAAAGCAGGGCAGTAGATACAGAATCACTTTGTGTCCTTGCTGGGATGTTGGTTTGGGCCATTCGTGTTGACCTTCTCATTCTGGATAATGGAGGGTATGTTATGAAATCTCGACTTCATCGAACCAATATTAAGTCCTAGATCATTGTTTTCTTATATATCTCGTGTCTATTAATATTTCAGAAATCTTGTTGATGCTGCCAATATTGCAGCTTTAGCTGCACTAATGACATTTCGAAGGCCTGAATGTACTCTAGAGGGTGACGATGGCCAGGAAGTGACAGTACATCCACCCGAGGTTAGTTGTTACCAGTGTTTGATATATTAGCAACATGCAGAGGCTATTGATGTAATATCATTTGTCATGTAGAGTAGTCCACATTGGCAAGATGTGTAAAATAAGGAAGTATATTTGTTGCTTTCAGCATTACCTGTGGGCACACGGACTATATCTACTATATGTTTTTGTGCACATTTATGGTTTTTTATTTTAAAGGTAACTTGTATTAATTAAAAGCTTTTGCGTACTATAAAGTATAAAACACAAATTTCTTTCAATAGTCTCTGCAGTTTCTTTGGGCCATCATTTCATATAGCCAATGGGGTTTTCTTCCTTCTTGTGTAGAGGTCTTTTATTTAACAGCGGTAGCTGATAAGACATCGACAATAATGACCACCTTCATGGTAGGGGTCGTCTTATCCTGGACATTCGTACGATCTCTTTATGAGAGAATGAGATGTTGTATTATCTTTTCATCCACTTTGCATGATCTGTGCTCTTACATGACAGTTGTTTGACCAGTTTGAGGGAAAGGAATGGAAGGGTGTCCAAGAACAAGGATACTGCATTAAAGGAGGCGGTGGAGTGTTTTTTTTTTATTTGGTAGAAGGAGGCGGCGGAGTTAGTGGACATAATGGTTGCATATTGATTATTTGTAAAAATCAGTTTAAAATATTTAAGTTGATGGATATTCATGGAAATTGGGAAGCGTCTCTTTTAGCTGGATCATGTAAGGGAGAATCGACCCATGGCAGGTTTCTCCAATGTTGATGGAGCTTCTTAGGGAAACTTTGGCTGGGTAGGATTCTTAGAGATGAAAGGTGGAAATTAAACATGTTTTTGCAGGTTCCGTGGGAGTAAAGTTCCTGAATGAGTTGGGCTTTTACAATAAGAGAAGTCTTGAGGAGAATGAATACTATTAATAAGGGGTTGTTATTGTTATGGGGCATCACAACATGCCATCACATGGACTGGGGGAAGCAGAAAGTACATTGGAGACTCTTTTTTTTTTATTTTTTATTTTATTTTAAAGAAAAGGGATTGTTTACCTTGTGAATGGTGCTCTCTTTTCTCATGTGGCAAGAGATGCAAATATTGTGTTGGATAGATTTGCTGAGGAAGTAGTTAACATTGATCATGTGTAGTTGGGAAGTTAGTTAATTATTTTAATCAATGAAGTTTTTAATGGTATTAATATTGTGTAACTAATACAAATTACAGTTACTGGTAGGTAAACAATATATAGCCAGATGGAATGAGATTATCCTCCATTTTACAATTCCAATTGACCAACTGGTGGATTTTTGCATCTAAGTAAGGAATTTTTTGTAGTATGTCATGTTGACTGTCCATTTGCTAACCATTTATCAGATGGCTATAATTTCCAGTTGGAGAGCTCTTTGTCATGTCATTCTTCCTCATTAGGTCCATGTAACTTGACTCGAACCTGCAACCTTGTGGTTGTGAAAACAAGCAGTGAAATGAGCACCTTCTAACTGTTTTACTGGTTCATCTCATGGGACATACCATTTTGGGAATGCTTGTCGCTAATGATCTATACATTTTTGCAATCCAAGCATTCATATTCATCATCATCAAAGCCTTGTCCCCACTTTGTTGGGGTTGGCTACATGAATTCTACTTCTCCATTCCGATCTATCATGAGCCAAATCCTTGGATAAGTTGCTCTTCTTCAGATATATTGTTACATTCAAATCTCCAAGCATTCGTATTACACCATTAAAAAAATTCCACATTATGCCAGATGTGTTCTCTTGAGAACGAAAGATATGTTGCGTTTGTGTTGTTTGTGAAGTTTGTTTCTCATTTTGACAGGTCAAGGAGCCACTTCCATTAATAATACACCATCTTCCTGTAGCAGTAACCTTTGCATTTTTTGGTAGCGGTGACATTCCGGTATTCAAATGGAGTCTTGAAGCTGAAGCATGCCATTCCAGTTTAAATTTCTCTCAATAACTTTATTGCTTAATCTGGCAAGAGTTGTTTGTGGTTAGCATTATTCTAACATCATGGAACGATGCATAGGTCATTGATCCTACTCACTATGAAGAAGCTGTTATGAGAGGACGGATGACTGCCACAATCAACACAGGTGGTGTTGTATGTGCTGTTCAAAAGGCTGGAGGAGAGGGTGTCTTGCAGAGTGTAATCATGCAGTGTATGTGTGTGGCTTCTTTGAAAGCTGCTGATATTACAAGCAAAATTAAAAAAGTTGTGAGTCTCGCTGATAATGTTATTTTTGCAATTTAGACTGCTTTTCTGATTGTGTTTTTGGTTAGATCTATCCCTGATTAAGTATAAATACTGTTCAGCAAATCATAGTTACCCCAAATGCTCAAGATTGAGAAATGAGTGAACAAGGAAATAGGCAAATGTTATCAATTGGATGGTTTTGTTAATTATTTTTTCCTTAACGTAATGGAGGTATGTTCCCTGTAAATACCTAAGACTTTTGTGGGCCATTCTCTGTACTTGCTCATCCTAAAATGGCTAATGGACTGGGAGTTGTGAACTTCCAATCACTATGATTTCAAGGCTATTGGATTTGCGGTTGCCGGTCCATTTTCAAAAGATACAAATAGTAGGTTTCTAGTGATGCCATTTTATCTATTGTATTCATTGTCATGGTTCAAAATCACGGCCGCAAAGAGTGTCGCAGTTGGCCTAAAAAAAGCGATATCTTGTAGCGATATGCGGCAGTTGGCGGCCGTTGCGATTCATTGCAACATGAATTTTAATTTGTCTAAAAATTCTACAAAAGTTTTTCACAAAACAAAAAATATTGGTAAATGTTAGAATCTAATGTTTATTAAGACATAATTTTAGGGTATTTAGAGGACCCCCAAAGTTACATAATTCTTATATTGCTATTTTATATTAATTTGTTGAATTTGTTCAGGTTTAATAATTGAACCAGTAGTGTTTCAAGGAATTTTTGTGGCATTCTAAGCTTGCTCTTGCCACTAAATTTCAGGAGATGTTCATATGTGCTGGAAATTGTCATGCATATGTTAGAGGTTATATGGATGGGGCTAGAGATTGTGTTGTACAGGGTGCCATTCTTCAAAGAAATTTGATGGAATTGGTAGAAGGCCAATTCCAGGGGATGCTTTCTCTTCTAAATGACGTGTATATTTCTATGTATGGCATTGATAGAATGGTTTGGAAAGGCGCTATTCACGTGGAGTTTTTCCGTCACATCTCTTTTGTGGCTCCATGCTTTCATCTCATTTGGCTAGGCTTTGCTCTTTCAAAATTCCATGTGGAGTTGTAGTTTTTTGTTGGTTGGCTGTTGTGGGAAAGATCCTGATCATGGATAACCTATGGTGTCGCAAAATGATTATCGTAAATGGTTTCATTATGTGTTCGGCAGATGCAAAAATTGTGAATCATTTGTTGCTAAATTGCACGGTGGCTTATTGCTTATGGACTTCAGTGTTGGGGTGGTTTGGTTGCAACTTATGATGCCCAGTTATGGCATTGGTACAGAAGGGACACACCATGGATATGGCAGGGACACGAAATTTACATGTAAAAAGTGAAAGTATCAGATATGATATGAGACGATACATTGCCTATTTTGAAGTATCTGGGTATCGTACTTGTAGCTAGTTTGTCCTAATAGTTTGTGTCACCAAGCAAGACTGGAATCTAGTGGTAAGATTGGCTTGGTACAAAGTTATGTGATGGGTCTCTTTCTTGGTGATCATTTGGGTTTGGAAGGAGAGGAGTTAACCGTATTTCAAGGGGTTATGCTCCTCTATGGGTGGGTTGATAGAGAAGGTGCAGTCTTTGGTGGCTTTTGGGGTTTCTGTCCTCCCTTTATTCCATGATTTCTCTATGACTTCCGTTGTTGAGATGTTGGGAGGAGGTGGCATTCCCTTCATCTCTCAAGTGTTAGTGTCTCCTTAGATGGTGGGCGTCTGCATCGGGCATCTCTAAGCTAAATTTTTAGGGAAATGCTATTGAAAATCCAGGATCAGTGGGCATGGGAGGAATCATTAGGGATAGTATTGGGGTGCCTATTCTATCCTTCTCATGTCCGGTGGGTGTTTGTTCCATCAATAAAGATGAGATGGAACCTATGAGATTCAGTCTTCATGAATTTAAGTAGTTGACCCTCCAAAATGTCGTTAGTGGAGGGAGATTCTCTTTGTGCTATCTAGTTGGCATTAGGGTTATGTGGAGCTCCTTGGTCTTTGGCTGCAATATTTGTGGAAGAGTTGGTTGATATAGGGAATTAATCTGGCCAAGGAAGGAATTCATCGCCCAAACGTATTTATAGAGAAGGATGAGGTTTTTTCCACTATCTAGGCTTGCTGTTTTTTCTGTTCCTATGGTGTTAGCTTTTTTTGTATAGCTCTCTTGTATTGCTTAAGCTATTTTTATAAGATTAGACCATTAAAAAAAGAAAGCCCTAATTTTTAATTTGTATTTTATTATTTTGTTTTGGAATCGTAGTCATTGCGGCCATGACAGTTTATAACATTGGTCATTGCAGTCGTTGCAGCCATGACAGTTTATAACATTGGTCATTGCAGTCGTTGCATTTGATATTGGGAATAAAGGGTTGATACCAAGTTATATTTCAAATAGCATACTGTGTTGGCCGATACTTAGCATATAGACCAATATTTTAAACCATGTTCATTTGGCTAGAACCCGTGAGATTATTGGAAGGTGCTCGTTGTTGCAACCACAAAGTTGTGGGCGTTAGCAATCTAAGATATGTTGATATACATTGTTATGCCGTTCACTAAAAGCTCGAGCTTTTGGTGTTACTAGCGAATAACATGGTATCAGAGCCGGAGGTCATGAGTTTGAAACCTCTAGGAGGCATGTTACCTCCATCTGTTTTTCACCAACAACTCGAGCTTATAGTGTTGCTGGTCATTAACATGGTATCAGAGCCAGAGGTCACGAGTTCGAAACCCCTGGGAGGCATGTATCTCCATCTTTTTGTCTAATCTGTTCCATTTCGTCTCTTTGTTGGGTTTCGAATTTGAACGGCCTCCCTTGAGAGGCATTGTTATGTTGTTCACTAAAAGCTCGAGCTTTTGATATTATTGGCGATTGACATGGAATCAGAGTCAGGGGTCATGAGTTCGAAACCCTTGGGAGGCATGTTACCACCATCTGTTTGTCACTAACAGCTCGAGCTTTTGATGTTTCTAGTCATTAACAAGATACACACATACTCTATTCATTTGGCATTGGATTATTAACCGCTTAACCTTTCTTCTTATTATTTGAAATTCACATACTAAATATTTTTTTTGAACGATTTTACTTACTAAATATTTTTTTTGAACGATTTTACTTGCTAAATATTTGCTTACATACGTTATAAGGGAAAAGGTTGGCTTATGTAGATGACCCAAAATTCTCATAACAAAAGGGGTGGATGATTGATTACTTGTTTGCCCATGTCTCTTTAGGAGTTTCTATGTTGCTGGATACAACCTGTAACCTCTATATATAGTATTCTCCCAACTTGTGCACATCATTTCTCTTGATTTTCCGCAGTTATGTCTGTAGACTTGTAAGGGTAGAAATTAACTACAATATGTGCTAGAACTACTTGAATTTGAGATATTATATCTATGAATTAGTGTATATTATAATCATAAATTATTTATCCTCACATTTTTAAGTTTCTGTTACAACCTGTGTAGGTAGAAGCATACAACACTGAAAGAGCACTAAAAAAGGTCAAACGGCACTCATCCTCTGATGCTATAGAAGTTGATGAACCAGACATTAAACTGAAGGAGCACATGAATCCCTATGTTTTCAAGGAGATTAGTGAATCATTAAAATATCATGAGAATAGATTGAAAGAGGAACTAGATAGAAGACGTAGTGAGAATGACGGTGTTGAAATTCAAACATTCTCATCCCAACATGGTGCCGGCATTAGTGGCGAAAATGTTAAAAGTCGGATTAGTGGTCCTTCAAATTGGTATTTTTATCACGTAGTCTTATTTGTGTTCAATCAACCACCATATTGCATTTTTTTAATGCAAAATATGTTCTTGTTCAACTTATTTATATGCATTCTATTTGCAGGGATCCATACTCAAAGGGTATTGCTCCAGATTTCTTAAGAAGATTGCAGTCTTCTCCTGGTATTCTCTCCTTCAACCCTCTTAATTTGAAAGAGGCATTCCTTTGCATTTTTAAATGCTTGTTTGAATGGACCAATAAACAAAGTCTGGATGGATTTGTTTTCCCGATTCTCTTTGTTGTGAATTGTCGTTACTTATTATTTATCTATAGTTTTTTTTTTTTCCAGTTACATTGGAAACTTGAACACATGCACTCCCATTCACACACCTAGCTTGGGACATATATCTGTAGGTTTTATTTACAAAACATTAGTGCTTGATTATATGAATCTTAATATGTATTCTTTTTTCTTAAAGGTATATATTTCTGTTATAATATGGAAGAAGAGTAAAAGAAGAAGAAGAAGAAGAGAGTTTGGAGAGAAAGTCATGCCTCAAGAGAGGATCAACTGACTATATTTATAATATCATTATGCCTTAATCAAAGGCTCTAAATATGCTAATAATACAATCAGAATAATAAAGAATATCTCCTAGTCAATACAAGGAAATAATATGAGACAAATCAGCTATACAATCCTAGACTAAATCCCACGTGTGGGATTATATACAGGTTGTATATGGGCCTTGATGGGCTGGGCCTAAACCTTATTTTATAGGGCCTGATATCTTCTACACTCCCCCCCCCCCCCCCCCCCCCCCCTCTTCCCAAACCATGTGATAAAAAAAATAAATGATGTGATAAGGCAGAAAACATCAATTTGCTAGTGAGAACATGATGACACATTTTGGGAAGTGCTTTTGTGAATATATTCGCCAACTGGTATGAGTAGAGACATAAGGCAAAGTTATCTTCTCAGTAACAACATGCTGACGGATGAAGTGACAATCAATCTCAATGTGCTTCGTCCTTTCATGAAAGACCGGATTGTTGGCAATTCTGGTAGCACTGGTATTGTCCCCATGAAAAGGTGTAGAACTACCAACAAGGACATCCAATTCACAAAGAAGATGGCGTAGCCAGATGATTTCAGCACTAGCGGATGACATTGCCCAATATTTTGCCTCAATAGAAGACTTTGAAACGGTGATTTGCTTCTTGCACTTCCACGAAATCAGAGATTCCCTAAGAAACATACACTAGCTAGTGGTAGATCGCTGAGAATCTGGGCAACCAGCCCAGTCAGCATCCGCATAAGCTAATAAGGTGCAGAGAAGTGTCAGAAGGGTAAAAGAGACCATGGTTAAGAGTGCCTTTAACATAGTGGAGTATGTGCAAAGCGGTAACAAGGTGAGGTTTGTGGGGTTTGCTCACAAACTGGCTAACCGTATGAACTACATGAGAAATATCCGGCCGAGTCATAGTTAAATAGAGCAAACTACCAACTATCTACTGGAAAACGGAAGGATCATCCAGGGGAGGGCCGTGATCCGTACTGATTTTGCTAATCAATTCCATAGGCATATCAAAAGTGTGAGCATTATCAAGTCTTGCCGAAGTGATCAAAGCTGTAGCATATTTACGCTGATGGACCCTAATGCGTAATTTGTTACGCAAAAACTCAAGCCTAGAAAGTAGGTGAGAGGACTAAGATCCTTCATTCTGAAGTGGCGAGTGAGATGGTGTTTGAGATCCGTAATGCCGGCAATATCGCCACTGATAATCATTATCATATCATCAACATAGACTAAAAGGAATATGTAGTCCTTTGGTGTCCATCTAAGAAATATGGAAACTATCAGAATGACTCTGACGAAATCCAGCTTGAACAATTGCTGCCGGAATTTATCGAACCAAGCCCTGGGAGCCTGCTTAAGTCCATAAAGAGATTTCCACAACTTACAAATATGCTTTGGAGGACAAGCATATCCCTGAGGAGGCTTTAAGTAAACAGTCTCTCGCAAATCCCCATGAAGAAATGCATTTTTGACATCCATTTGCCATAGAGGCTAGTTGCGGGCTGCCGCTACACAAAGAAGAGTACGAACGGTGGTTATTTTTGCCACTGGCGCAAATGTCTCCTCATAGTCAATTTCATATTACTGCTTATAACCTTGCGTAACCAATCTAGTTTTGTAGCGATCAAGACTCCCATTAAAGTGAACTTTTATGGAATAGATCCATTTACTGCCAATCACAAATACTCCTTCAGGGGCCGGTACCAAGTCCCATGTCTAGTTTGCTTCAAGTGCGAGCAATTCCTCATTCATAGCATCATTCCAGTAAGCGATCTTCGAGGCCTGTGAATATGAGGTGGGTATAGGTGCACTATCTAAAGAAGTAAAAAGATCAGGAAATCTATAGTGGTTAGGGGCAACGAAAAGACGACTAGAGCGTCGCTGAGAGATGATACTATCAGAAGAAGCATTATTACCTGTAGGTTCAGTAGGCGGCACTGGGAGATGATCAGGAGAGGGATGTACCATATGAGGGACCGTGTTACGCCGAACATTGATTTTGGGAAGAGGTGATGGAGAAGCAGACTCCGAGAATTGTGGCAAATAGGACACAACAATAGGATGATGATCCAAGCGTAAAGAAATCTGTTCCAAGAAGATCACATTACGAGATATTCGCATGCTTTTTTCGAACTGATCATAACACAGAAACCCTTTGTGTTCATTACTGTAGCAAAGAAAGATGCATTTGGCAGCCTGTGGTAATAACTTAGTGCGCTCAGTAGGTAGAAGATGAACAAAACACAAGCAACAAAAAACATGCAAGTGAGAGTATGAAGGGGTATGACCAAAGAGAACTCCGTAAGGAGTAGTCTTTCCTAGAACAGTACTAGAAAGACGATTGATAAGATACACCGCAGTCTGTACAGCATCACACCAAAATTTGGGAGGAACTAATGATGCGACTAAAAGAGTACGAATAGTTTCAAGAATATGTTTGTTCTTTCTTTCCGCAATTTCATTTTGCTGAGTATGTAGACGTGATTTTTGGTGAAGAATGCCTTTATCAGAAAGGAGGGAAGAGAAATCACGAGACATGTATTCTCCACCGAAATCTGATCTAAGAATCTTGATTGTTTTCTTAAATTAGGTTTGGACCATGTTATAAAATCTTTGGAAAATAGAAAATACTTCAGATTTCAAGCGCATGAAATAAATCCAAGTATAATGGGAATGATCATCAATAAAGGTCACATAGTACTTAAATCCCGCCCTACTCAAGGTAGGAGCAATGCCCCAAACATTAGTGTGAATAATCTTAAATGATGCAAATGCATGAGAATTATGAATAGAAGAAGGCAAAATATGACTCTAAGCAACAAATTTCACACTTTCATTGAGATAAAGAAGACATCATTTTATTATCAATAGTAGATTACAAACAACCAATCTTAAACAAGGAGATTAAATGAGCATTGTTCACATGACCAAGGCGTTGATACCAACCAGTCCACAATTTATTGAAATTATTAGAAGCAGCAAAGAAAGAATGATGTCCAATGTCCAGCAAAAGTAGACGCCCATGTTTACTCCCCGTCGCGATCACCTTCCTAGTTTGTCGCCCCTGTATAACACAGTCAGAGGAAGAAAAGTGAACAATATAGCCATCATCAATAAGTTGTCCTACAGAAAGTAGATTGGCTGATAATTTTGGAACAAAATAGACATTGGGAAGGGTGATGGATTGGCTAGAGACACTAGATAAAGTAATGGTACTAACTCCAGAAATGAGTAATTGATCACCATTAGCAGTGGTTATTTTCTCTTTTCCAAGGTAAGGGTGAGAATCTGTAAAGCTATGTTCTACAGATGTCATGTGATTTGAGGCTCTCGAATCTAAAAACCATGTGGATGAGGTGATGGGTAAAGAAAGAGATGCTGAAGAATGAAAGGTGGGAAATGCTATGGGAGAATGAGTTTGATACCGACCGTCATTAAAGCCCATAGATGCATATGCTGAGGTAATCGGGTTTTGAATCAGTTCTTGAATCTGAGCATGAGTCATGGATACAGCCCCAGAAAAAGTGCTTCCTGTATTAGATAAGGGTGCTTGAGCCTAAAATGCAGTTTGAATATTCTGTCTTGGCAGATTGAAGGGAGGCTTCTTCTGTTGTGTCTCATTCTTTTCCTGTAAGCTGTGACAGTCATTAATAAGATGACCAGAGCGTTTGCAGCTGAGCGTTTGCAATAGCTGCAAACCAATTTCTTGCGACAATTTTTGGTAATATGGCCGAAGCCTTTGTATTCATAACATTGAGTAAGCTTCTGATTTGGGGTTGCCAGAAGAGCAGAGTCAGCATAAAGAGGCGCAAGGAAGGCCTTTGGTTTTTCAAGAATAGCATGCTGTGAGGTGAGACGAAGTTCTTCGCGAAGGACTTCTTGAAAGCAGGTATCAAGATTAACATAAATTTCTCTATTCATGAGGGCAGACCTAACAGATTCAAATTTCGGTCTTAGATTCATAAGAAATTGGCTAATGTGACTTTCTTCTTGTAATTTGAGAGCCTGAGATATAGAAATCCAGAAGACTCTTTTTGGATCAACATGGAATCTCTTTCGGTCCATAAGGTGAGGAAGCCATTAAAATATTCCTGCATAGATGTATCCCCTTGAGTATATTTAGCAATTTCACTATCCAAGTGAAACTTCCGAGCTTTATTGGTTTTATGGTAGACTTTCTTAAGATGAGCCCACATATCAGCTGCTGTAGTGTAGGCTTGAAGAGCCATGGCAAGAGAGGGATCAATAGAGTGAAGAATCCAAGCGACTACTTTAGCATTTTCTTTGGACCAGGTGGCTAAGACTTTTGAGTCAGTGGTACTTGTAGTCAGAGGCTTAGTTATTGATCCATCAAGATAACCAAAAAGCCCTTGTCCCTCTACAAAGTTCTTTAAATGGAAGGACCAAGACATATAATTATGCCCATTAAATTTAATTGGGTTAACATCATACTTGTCCATTGCAGAATGCAGTAGAAAAGGGACAACATACACGCAAATCAGCAGTTTAAAGAAGAGATCGACCCTTAGATCTAAATAAACAGCCAATATGCAAAGAAGCAGCAAACAGAATTGATTTAATTTGCTATGAATCTACTAACACCGTAGGAAGATTGCAGATTGAGTGGTTGATGAAGAATCCAACAGCAAATAGCACATAACAGTGCGGATTTGAACCAGACATTGCCAGGCGAACTTGAATGCTGAGCGGGATTTGTGTGTGGGCCCCACAAAGTGGTTTAATCACAGATCAAGGTTGAACTTCTTGAAGGAGTTCAAATTTACTTCCTCCAGTCCAAATCTGATGAGTATTGGATACAGATCCACAAATCTGGACAGTCTTGATGAAATCTATCTGATAACTATTTATCAAAATCGACAGAGGAAGAGGTTCTTGAAACCTACCTCAAATGGTGATGGAAAAATCCAAAAAAATCCTTAAAATAACCCTTAAGGATTGGCGATCACAACTGTGGAAGTCTCTGGTGACAAGAAACTGATCGAGGTGGGCCACTGTTGATCAGGGGGCACGTCAGGCACTATCAACAGCTATATCAGCGGCAATAGGGAGAGGATTCACGCCAGGAAGAGGTATTTGATGAATGAGAGATGAGGGATTGATCATAACCAAAGCTCTGATACCATGTTATAATATGGAAGAAGAGAAAAAAGAAGAAGAGAGTTTGGAGAGAAAGTCATACCTCAATAGAGGATCGACTGACTATATTTATAGTATCATTATGCCTTAATCAAAGGCTCTAAGCATGCTAATAATTCAATCAGAATAATAAAGAATATCTCCTAGTCTATACAAGGAAGTAATATGAGACAAATCAGCTATACAATCCTAGACTAAATCCCACGTGTGGGATTATATACAGGGTGTATATGGGCCTTGATGGGCTGGGCCTAAACCTTTTTTTACGGGGCCTGTTATCTTCTACAATTTCTTACCATTATTATTAGTATTTTTATAAAAACATATATAGAGAAAAAGATTGGGCAACAACCAAGGAACGACAAGATAAAGTGCGTGTGTTTGAGATGTGTATTCTAAAATGGATAAATTGAATAACAATAAAGGTTAGTTTTAAGAATGAGTATATAAGATGAAATCTATAGGTGGTTCTAATAGTAGACAAGATCATGGAATTAGTTATAAATTCAAGGATTTGGGAGGCCAATAAAGAATTGGAATAAAGTAGTTAGGAAGGACACGCTAGATTGAGGTGTGACAAAGAGCACGACTTTAGATAGGCTTAAATGCAAAGTGTAACTTACAAAGCTGATCTTCAATGGACGGGATAACGTTTCATGATAAGGATGATTTTTAGACTTTTTAAAGATTGGTTTAATATCATAGTTTTATCATCGGGATAAGGTCAACTGAAGGCATTTTTATCCGTGCATATTAAAAACAAGTGAAAACTATATATTAATCCTTACATTAGTAGCATGCTAAAAGTTCTTTTTTTTTTTTTTTTTTTTTAAATCAAAACTGAGAATTTAACATTATAGTCTATATGGAGCTTTATGCATATTTCTAAAAACAATTTTCTAAATGTTTACAAATTTTGATATCAGTTAAATAAAATTATATGTTTCTAATTAAAAAAAATGTTTGAATTTAATTTACTAACCTGCTGGGTTGACTTGGCCTAATAGGTGGGCAAAACCGGTCGATCACCAGGTTGGAAAACTTTGATTAATTTTTTATTTGAACTACATTTATTGTCATACATCCATTGGATGGTGCATTAAAAAGCATGATATGCATAAAAGATATTGATATTTTCATTCCTTCTTAAACATCGCAGTAGAACACCATTAAGGTTACACCGATGTGGTCAAAGATAAACTAGGGCTTTCCTACCAAGTGGGGGAAATGTAGAGAAAGCAGAGGAGAAAATGGATGTGGTTAAAGATGGTAAAACTTTATTTGGTTTGACATTTATTGTAGAAAATCTTATATAAGGAAAATGTCAGAAGATTATATAAGGAAAATGTCAGAAGATAAGTTCTTACTGCCACTACCGAACATTATGCTCTTAAGAAGATTATTTCATGCATTTGAGGAGAAAATTCCTGTGAATGGGGCTACATTTCTCCTCAATGCAATTCCAATTTTCAAATGAGTGAGAACCCGATTCACTTGTGAAAATCCTTCAACCAATGGGGTTTGGCATCCTTCATTGAAACACTCCCTAAACCATATGATGCTTCAACTCTATGATGCACGGATACTTCAAAATGGGCAACGTATTGTGTTGTATCATATCCGATACTTTACTTTTTATGTGTAAAATCCGTGTCAATGCCATGTCTATCGCGTATCCTTGCCGTATACATGGCGTATCTTTGCATCATAGCTTCAACTTAAATGTTCTATTAAAGCAACGTTTTTTTATATTTCTTTTGATTGCAACAGACTCTCAAGATGTTTTTGAACAAGACATCCGACAATTGCTGACATGCTCATAACCAATTATGGACATGGTTAGAGGCATCAGTTGTTGCGTCTGCCACAAAGTTAGTTGTTGCAACTCATCCCTCCACATGTAACATTTATATGCTAATGTCAACCCTCTGGATGATAGACCCCATTTGTGGACGCAGCATACAAAAGGCCTCTTTGATCAGACAATCACAGTAGAACCCATGTTTTTGATGGTTTAGATCTATTAAGGAATGAGTCAAGTGTATGGTGGGTTTTAGACACTTTGGACTGGTCTGCGCTTTGCACATATGTGGTAGATTTGTGGCAAATGCAAATTGCACTCTGCAGTCTACACCATACTCTTAGCAGTTTATTATTTTCAGCTGTCATCTGGGTTTCCATCTTTTTGTCATATCTATGGTAGACTTGGTAGTTTTGGATCAGTCATATCAGCTTAGAACTTCTTTTTTTTTTTTTTTTTTTAATTCCTGACATGCAACTATATGTGGAACATTTAGGATCGTTAGCAGTGGATAAGGAACAAAAGAATGGAAGGGGCCTTGAAAAGCCGAATGAATTTAAGACTGAGAAACCAGCTGTAGATCAAAATGCTTTTAGTTCTGCATCAGTTGAAGCATCTGATGTGGGACAACAAATGAGTAGCAAGAAGAGTCTAATGGATGCTGTGAAGCCGAAAAACAGAAGGAAAAGATAAAATCTTGATACACCCTGATGGGAGCTAGTTCAATTCATTTTTGACAGCACTTGAAAAAGAGGTCTCACCTATTACCAATATGTGATGGTGAGTCAGGTACTACATCTTTGGTTAACGTTTCTATCAACATACTATTTTGGTTTTAATCTTCTATGAACATGACATTGTGAGCATACAAAATAATTTCTTTCCAATATCTATGCTGTATTTTTACTGATTTATGATCATTGAATCTCCTCTGCGGATGGGAATGAGTACAATTCTAATTACCTCAACCACATGTAGCTCAAATGACTAGAATTATTGCATGTGGTGTTTGAACTGAAACACCAAACTGCAAAACCGGGAAATGAGGACTCTCACGCTGCTTCTCGATAGTACAAATATATAGTATATATGTATACTTTGTCAATCTCCTTGGTGATCATCCTTAGAGCGACACCTCTGTGGGTTCCCCACGTCTGGGCCCTATGTGTCATGGTGTTTGAACTCCACACAATGAAGCTTCCAATGTACTATGAAGATGAAAACCTGGTGGACAAGATTTTATTGTATATTTAAAGCCTGCTAGCATGTATGTAACCATGTAATCGATGCTTGGTTCAAAAAAAAAAAATTTTGTCTGTTGGAACATAATTGCTGGTGAACATAACTGTTTGTTAATGTACAGTGCGAAAATATTTGGAGTTGGCAAGACGTATTGGTGGGCGACACTTGTGAAACATGATACTTTGTAGCAATATGTGTTTCTATGACCGTATTATCAGGTAGAACTAATTTGATTGGAAAGACAGAAAGAACATGATGCCTCTTTTTCTGCTGTGGCCTGAAATTTTTAGCAGGGCACACTCTGGATGTAATCGGAGTGGGGAAGATACTTGATGTATAATATTTCGAGGCATAGTTCAGAATATTAGTTGAATATAACAAATGGCATCATGTTTCAGCTTTGGCTTAACAGCACTCGAGGAGAAAATGTATTAGTAAAGCAACTGGTGGGGTAACAGATATAACTGCCTTCTTAATGTCTATTAGAAGCTTTCTAGCTTGTCTGTGTGTGACTCTGTGTGTGTGTGTGATTGTGCGTGTGCGCGTGTTTTTTTCTTCTCTAGTTTGAGAGATTAGATCATAGATCGAAAGCCCAACGTGAATTGTCTCCCAAATATGAAGACTGCTGCAAAGCCAGTGACATTATTACTATGAAAATTTGGGGTGTTTCCGGTTTGCTGTCTGTCTTCGAGAAGAAGGTACGCTTAAATTGTGTTCTATGGAGAATTGAATCAATCAACTCTCATTCTGGTATATTCAGAATTTATCTAGTTTTGCAGCGCATTAGTGTTAAAAAAAAAAAACTGCAGTCAATCCACTTCTAGCTAACTTGGTGAGTCACCTTCTACACAGAAACAACCGAGCATACGCCTTCCAAAAAACAGCTAAAATGAAGTTGCCAAAATAAAATAGGCATTTAGAATGCCCTAACTTTGAAATTTCAAAGCCTTCCGAAGGTTGGCATATTCGGCCAGAATGAATATTTAATGAGGTCAATTTTTAATAATTCATAAGCGACAGCTATGACCCATCATATCTGGTGGGGTCCAGTATGGAGAATGATTGATTAAAATCAAACAACTGCTTGGAAGTTGGTAACTTAGATTAAACACTAAACTTATTGTTAATTTAATATTACCTGAACAAATAGGAACAAATAGGAAGGAATATTTCTATTATGTTGAGTTGAACTGATTTTAAAATCTTCAGTAACTATGTAATACATTCTTAGGTTTCCTTCTTACAAAAACCCATCATAGGTTAGAGAACCATGTCATGATCAATTCCTTCATTGAAGCAAAGCACAAAATAAAACTAACACAGGATCAAGGGGCTTCTAGCAAGGTTCGCCATGGTTATGCAACATTTTCTTGTGTTGCAGTAACTTAATTGGTGACCTATGATACATGTATACTTCAATAACTTAATTGGTAGTCTACTGTGTTACATCATATATATAACTACACTTTTTATGTGTAAAATCTGTATCCCTGCCTTGTCCACGGATCCCTACAGTATATGGGCATCATAGACACCTAGCTTGATCCAAACAAAAATAAAAGGTATGTGTATTCCAAGCATTGGTTAAAGTTTGATCTCATAAATGACACTTTTGAGATTTCTGACAACTGACCGGTTCCCATCTACTACACAGATCTTCATTCCATGCCAGATAGCTTCATCAACAGCCATTGCAAATAATTTGTGTATTAGCATAGAGATCCAAGCTCTTGACATAACTAGTAAGTGTTAACACTTAGATATAGTATATATACATATATGCAAATTGAGATTGCATCTGATTGCTTTGTCATGCAAAAAGACAAGGATGACCATCTCCTTTTAAGATACTTACAAGTAAGTTGTCTGGTAAACTAGTTTTCATTTAGTGTACTGAGTTCTTGAGAAAAAAAAAAAAAATTGGGCATTTGGATGTACCCCAGGCTCCAATTAGTCAAAATACTTTTGCATAATGTACAGCTACTAGTATTATCTAGAAGAAAGAATAACATTAGCTGGATGTGAATTTCTTGACTTGTCCAATCAATTCAAAATTGATAATAGTATCTGCTCCATTGCACCAGATATTAGTTCACACACATCTCCCCACCCCGGTCCCCCTCTCCTAATTCTTATTCTTCTTCTTTTTTATGTATTTTCTGGTGACGGCAAAGGAGACATGACTAAAAAATAAAATGCATCTGGAATGCTGCAATGTTGAAAGCTCATATATTGTCAAGGAATTAAAACACAAAATTTGCAGTATAGAATTAATCAATGAATAAGAATAGTTCAAAACTGAGGGAAAAAAGAGCTGTAGGATATAAATACCAGCACCAAGAACGAGGTCAAATCCTGTAGGGTATCTTTGCGTAATTCAGGTCCATGCTGTCATCATTTCCCCATTCTAACTTCTCAGCTACTAATCCTACAGGAAAATTTCAAAAGAAATGTAACCTCCAGTTGGCATTGTGGTCCAATTGGGCAAACAAAAAGCCTAAGCGAGAGGGACTCCACCATTAGATTCAAAATAATGTGATTAAAAAACATTTATAATCATTTTCGAACTGGGGGATTCACTGCATGACCACAGTTGCAAACAATTCAACCTAAGAACAAGAAAAAGAAGACATAAATACATTCGTCAATAAATTTTTAGCACTTTTGGAAGCATAGACATCAATCTGGTTTGGGATGACATGACAATCAAAAAATATATAAGTTCCGACATGCTTTTTATTTTTACTTTTTTACCTAAACCTCATCCTCAAATCAGTGTCAGCATCAACACTAAAATGCATTCTTTCAATTCCATCTCGACCACAAAAAAAAAAAAAAAATAATAATAATAATATATATATATATATATAAACACGCTAACAGGAAAAAAATTTAACAAAATCTCAATCTAGAAATCATATCAGGAGAATCTTATGATTAAGTAGAGAGAATTGAGGAACTTCCCACAGGGTTTCACAAATGGGTTTTCGCAAGTATAAATGGGTTCCAATCGATTCAACAACAGACATGGGTTTTCACAAACACTCAGAGAGAGAGAGAGAGAGAGAGAGAGAGAGAGAGAGGAAGGTATTCGTACCAGTGACTCTGCTTCCGGCTGTGAAAAGGAAAGGAAGAGGTTGCTTCCGGTGGTTGTCGTAGCTGCTAGTGATCAATCGGGGAAGGGGGAATAAGAGACGCCATCAGCCGTCGCCCAGTTTAATGATTTGTCAGACACAATTTGAGGATAATCTTTTCCTTCATTATTTCCTTTTTTTTGTAATAACCTTCAAAGGTTATGTGAGGGATGTCTGATATCTTACACCGATACCCGTTGCCTCCTTCTGCTAACACCAGAAACTTTTCCACCAGCAAAGGACATCTCTCAATATATAGAGACCGAAGGGTGGTTAGTAGCTCCTCAGGCAAGGAAGGAATTTTAGGACAATCTCTAAGTCTCAGAGTTTGCAGCCCTTTTGGCAAGCAGGTTGGATTGCTGTAATTTGAGTTTCCGAGCCCATCATCAAGAGCGGGCAAATCCACATCATACAGGGATGTAAGCTCGGGACAACAATCAATTTCCAAAGACTGTAGAGAGGTGAGATGTTGCAATCCATTCCCTAGCGATGTTAGATTTGAAAAATTGCTAATAATTAAAAAAGAAACAGAGGTGAGATACGGCAATGAGGTGAAGATCTGTTCTTCACATTTAGATAAAGTCAACTGACGGATGGTTGAAACGCTAGGAAGACCCCCCAGCCTGGTGCAATTGCTGATATCAATTGCACGAATATGCCTAATATCACTTTCTAGGCCTGACAATTCTTCCAGATCAGGCATAGAATCAAAGGATAATTTTTCCAATGGTGGAAAACCTGTCATAATGCCATCCCCATAAAACTCATGGCCGATTTTTTTTAGTCCATAAAGATGTGAAAGACTTAGAGACTTGAGAGAAGGGAGTCGGCCAAAAGGTGGGAGGAGACGACATCTGCATTTCCTCAGATAGACTTTAGTCAGGTTGGAGAAGCTCGAGTCCCCCAACCATGTTGGAAATCTGACACCACAGTAGCCTTCTATCTCAAGCCTTTTGAGGTTGGTGGAAGGTTGGAGGGCATTGAGTACCTCCTCCTCGATCCCTTCTTGCCGCGATTCCACGTCGTCACATTTCCATCGCAACTCCAACTCTTCAATTTTTTGCTTATTTTTCAACTGTGCGACTTTGGCCTCCTCCACGTTGACCACATTCTCAAGCTCTGAGATGCAAAGATATCCTCTTAGATGTATCAAGTCCTTCAACTCGTTTACTCCACGTCCAATCTCCTTTCCCACATTAAAATGGCTCAAGGTTTGGAGGCCTTTTAATGTCCCAATTCTTGGCGGGATAGAAACAGTGGATTGAGTAAAAACATTTAGAGGCAGATGTCTTAGGTTGACAAGGTTGCTCAAGTCACTGGGTAGCTCTACAAGGTTTGAGCATCCTTCCAATATCAAGGTTTGTAGATTGTAGAGTCTGGTTGTTGATTTCGGTAACCTTTTAATGTTACCCCAAGACAAATCAATATACCGCAGTTGTAACAAATCTCCAATTGATTCTGGAACCTCCACAAGCTTCCGGCAATGATTTAATATCAAGGTTTGTAGATTGTAGAGCCTGGTTGTTGATTTCGGTAACCTTTCAATGTCACTATTAGACAAGTCAAGATACCGCAGTTGTAACAAATCTCCAATTGATTCTGGCAATTCAGTGATGCGATTTCCATATAAACACAAACGCAAAGTGCATATGTGCCTCAAATTTATAAACAAATCAGCTGGGATTTTCCCAGTGTAGTATGACAATGACAGATTGCGCAGACTTTTCAAACAATACAAATCCTCAAAATTGCTGCATGATTTTAATAGAGAATCTGACGTGTAGCGAGCCTTTTCAGCATTTCCATGTGACTTCTCATCTCCTATTTTCCAAAAATCAGCTCCTAAAACAGAACGTGCGAGATCATGAGTGAGGTCATGCATTGTGTAATGTGAACTCGAGACTCTTAAACAATTAAGTAGAGACCTTGAAACCAAATTAGCAAGATATTCCCTGCCTATGTCTTCCATTTGCTCACTAGTACTTCCTTTAGGCTGAATATAACCTTGTGCAATCCACCTCAGAATTAATTCATTGCCTTCGACACCCAGCCAACCTTTATTAACTACGCAACCACAATATGCAAAACAACGCTTCAAATGTGCTGGCAAGTGATGATAACTCAATCTTAGAGCGGGCAAAATGTCATTTCTTTCTTCTGGCAAGTCCCATATCTCGCCTTTTAAGAATGCTTCCCACTCGACAACATCTACTCGAGAGCGTAACAGACCTCCCAGTGTCTTCACTGCCAAAGGCAACCCATTGCACTTGTTTACTATTTTCTTGCCTATCTTCACCAAGTTCGGATGTGCATCTGAATCCTCATTTACAAATGCTCGTCTTTCGAACAAAGACCAGCAATCATCATCTGACAGACCCTGCAAGAAATGAGTGGGAATCGTTCCCATGTTTGACGAAACCCTTTGGCTTCTTGTGGTTACTAGAATTCTACTTCCTCTTGCTCCAAACATCAATGGTGCTCGTAACTTTTGCCAATCATCAAAATCCTCAGTCCAAACATCGTCCAACACAAGTAAAAACCTCTTCTCTTTCAGAGCCTCCTTAATACTAACTTGAATTGCGTCCAAGTTGGTAAGATCAGGTTTCCTTCCAAGAACAGACTCTGCAATGGCTTTTGTGAGCTTAATTAAATCAAAATCTTGGGACACATAAACCCAGGCTCTTACCTCAAAGTGTTCCACCACGTGTTCATCATTGTAGGCAAGTTGAGCAAGCGTCGTCTTCCGAAGTCCTCCCATACCACAAATGGGAACAACCTCATGAATACTTGAGTCGGAGGCCGAAGAGTCGTCTGATGTCAACAAACGGACCACCTTTGCTTTGTCAGCTTCTCTTCCGAATACAATTGACTCATCTACGAAGGAGCTAGTGGGAGGCCGCATTCTGAGCCTTTCAGTTTCAGGCCCATGACGTATCACTCTGAGATGGAGGTGATTGTTTTCTGTCACAAGCTCATCAAATCTCTCTCTAATCTCCTTAATTCGAGAACCCAAATTGAAATTGGAACCCAACCGAGAGAAGAAGTCGGGCACCTGATCAGTCAACTTCCTCTTTCTGGTTTGAATTGGGGCTGCTTCTATTTTGGATTGAAGCTCCATGTATGCGAGTTCATCGAGGATGTCCTCGGCGTCGTAGGCAATGTGCTTGAGCTCACTCAGCCACAAACGGACTGATTTCTCCTTGATTTGTCTCTCTTCTGCGTCACTGAGAAGTTCTTCGATTCTCAAGAGGGTTGATTTGAGCTTTTTCGCCTCTTTTTCAACACCGAAGAGAAAGCCTAGCCTTTTGAAGAAAGGGAGGGCCAAAGTATCAAACAGACGTTGGAAAAGTGCACCTAAAGCTGCCTCTGCCACCATCGAAGTTCCAGAATCCATGGTTCCAGTAGTAGGTGAGATGAGATGAGATGAAGTAGCAGGAAAGGAAGGAGGAAGAGATAGATAGATAGACTAAAAGCCAGGTCGTGTTGTGAGTCAAAAATGAAAGCCGGCCTGCCTCTACCACCTTTCAAAGAAGTTGACTGGTAGTTTGGCAAACGTCAGGTTCATAAATGTAAGGGACCTGAATTTTTATTAATATTGTATTCGTTAATCCATTTATATAAAAAATAAAAATTTTAATGATATATTTTATAACTAATCAATCTGATGGTGGTGGGCACTACAGTGGAATTTGGGTTAGGGGAGTCCATCAAATTCTTACAATTCTGTTTTTAAGTATAAGCCAATCCATAATGGACAAGTTAGTGACAAGATGTATGTGCATGGAGTTTGAATTGATGATTTGCTAATCATAGGCATCTCCACCTATATGATATTTGTCAAAATAAATATAAAAAGATAAATTAAAAAATAATAATTTTACTTAAAATAGAGTTCTATGGCTCTACACAGGCAGAGAGCTCAATTGCTTTGACCTAAAATTTGGACTCAGGCTGGAAATCATCTTAGTTGAAATGGTCAATGGGTTGGTCTCTCCATTGTTCATGATGACAAATTGATCCAGAATTTCAAAAGAAAAAAGAAGATGATTTTTTTTCTTTAAACCTGATGATCGGTACCATTATTGATCACCTAACTTAGATCTAATTGTTATTCATGATAAACTATATAGACCTCACTAGGCTCAAATAAATATAATTATGTTGTGTTTGAATAAATAGGGACCTGAACCCACGTCTGCTATATATATGGATTCAAGTTTGGCTGACCTACCTAAAGGCTTATTTGGCAAGTTTGATCTATTTAAAACAGGGCCGGTTCGATTAGGTCTATTTGCAATGGAGCTTTTTCAATTAAACCCTGTTACAAAAAAGGTTTTTTTTTACCAAGTAAGTTGGCTTGATCTTGAGAAACCCGACTAACACGTAAGTGAATTCTAGCATACGCGATTCGATAGAAGCTTGCTAAAATAGCAAAAGAAAGCTGGTCATATGGTAGAAGTTATATTGGCAAATCTGTTATATAGTAAAATTATTGGACAATTAAAGACACTAAAATTGTATTTGGCTGCTTTTTACAATTATGTTTGTTTGAAAAAGAAATTTGTAACTTTTTTTTTTTTTTTTTAAAGAATATGCTAGTTTGAATCAAGTTTTCAAATATTAACTTTACCAAATAGAATAAAGAGGAATTTATGGGAAAAGTCCCCTTAGAAAACCGCATCTGGCCTACCAGGACTCATTATCACATTGGACACTGGAGGGGTCCTCATGTAGCCCTTTTTCTTTCTTTCTTTCTTTTATCGTTTTGTCATATGATCAAACCTTCAAATTTGTCGATATCAACCATTATGCAAAACTATTTTATATCTCACCCCATTTCTCTTTTTCGCAATCCTCTTTTTGGGTCGTCCTCAACTTAGCTCCAATGATATTTCTTTTTAAAAACCACCATAAAACTCCATCACCTTCGGAGTTCGACTCCATTAAGCCTCCACCACACCTAATCAGTTCCAGCGACGACCAGGACGTTCCTCTCTTCCTCCGACAATCTCAGATGAATTGGTGACATTTAACTTTATACAATTATATTATGGTGGGTTGGGGATGGGCATTTGTTTCATGTAATTAGGTTCCAAGGAATTCTAAGCGATCATTGATTTTATGGAAAATGAATAAAGGGAAGATGATCCCGATCATGACCCTCTAAATTTAACTCATAGGAAAGTCAATGAGTCACCTACTTCTCCACTATGTATCCCATTTTCCCTCCCTCACCTCTTTAATAATCATTTGTTGAAACTCATGTGCCCATGAATTCCTATGAATCCAATTCTGAACAAACAAATTGTAGAGAAATGATGTCCACAAGGGAGTCTGCAGTCTAGCCCCAGTTAAGCCATACATTTACCTGATCCAAGACATTTACACCACAGGCCCTGCTAGGCTGAATATCCAATCTGGCAAAGTTTTGCTCACTGATGATAAGACGACCAGATCAATGAGGCATTTACTTACTTTCTCGGGCTTAATTTGATGAAGCAAGTATGAGAAACAGCAGTACTACAGTGCAACAATTCAACAAAAATTAAAGAGATGGTTAATCGGCAGCTCTCTTTTGCTTCCTCCAACTCACTCACCCTCCATTCCAGGTTCACGTGGATTCTTTCAACCAAACTGCCTCTAACCCCCTGGTTAGATATGTGACTCAACATGCCCATAGTGTTGTTTGAAACAAAAATTACCCAGATTAAAGTTCTCGGGATATCCAGAACAAGGGTGCTTGCCAGCTGGTAAGATAGGGATAAAGCAGCAAAATGAAACAAAGGCACATGAAACATCATTTATATTAACCAGAATTAGGAGTGTAGCAGACTGAGGGGAAGGGGGAAGGGGGAAGAGGGGTAGAAAAAGGAGAAGGAAAGGGGGGAAAGAAAGTGCTTAAAAAGTAAACTACTAAGGTTGTCTAGTGTACAGGAAACTACAAGGCTAATTAAATTAGATACCCGGAATCCAATATCTCAGAAAATCATTAAAGCTGCCTCTGCAAAATAATTTCTCACTTATAAGAGGTGCATCTAGACCATAAAATCATACTGTTGTCCCCAAGGCCTACTTAATGGGTCTTCATACTCCTAATATCCATAGTTGCTACCATATACCGTACCATATCCACCACCAGCATGGCCTGCATTTCCACCAGCAGGACCAACTGTATGTCCTGCATTAGATGGAGGGGATGT
This sequence comes from Camphora micrantha, assembly GCA_003546025.1. Lineage (NCBI taxonomy): Eukaryota > Viridiplantae > Streptophyta > Magnoliopsida > Laurales > Lauraceae > Camphora > Camphora micrantha. Next base: position 23,679,159 of record QPKB01000003.1, on the reverse strand, counting down.
GTAGATGGAACCATGACTCTGATAAGAATTGTATCCTGGGTCAGCAGAGCCAACTGGGTTCGGCCATGAACCTTGTTGGGAATCTACTGGGTTCTGTGCTGGTCCTGCAGCTTCTGCCATGAAATTCTGCATCAAAAGGGCAGGAAAATGAAGGGGCTTATCAGCAAATGGTGTAGACAACTGCATATCCAAATGATCACTAAGGATAGAAGCAGCCCAGTTACCAATATCTAAAATAAAAAAAATAAAAAAAAAGAACCAAACAGAGAAGGATGGAGGCAGATTGTTTGTTAAAAGCAGGAGTAATAATGAAAATTTTGATTGTCGCTGATGATTTCCTTTAATAACAATACTATCCATTTTTCTGAAAATCAAAATCATATTACAAATTGATGAAGTGAATGAGTCAAATTGTATTGCAAATCATAGGAATTCTTATTAAAATTATAAAATAAAAATATTTAAAATTTTAAAAACTAAACACAAAAAGTATGTATTTATAAGGGAAAATTTCAAAAAAGGCCCTAAGTTTTAGGCTATTTTCAAAACAGGACACTAAAATCCAAACTCCTCAAATCAAGCCCTTAAGTTTTCCAAGAAGTTTTCATTTAAGGACAACCGGCCAAAAAAACCCTCCCGGCGGAGAATTTTGTCCCAATTTTTTTTTTAAAGACCAAAATGCCCTTTTGGGCTTTTAAAACAAAAGAGGATGATCAGCTCTGTCTCTTCCTTTTTTTATCCTTCCTCCTCCCCCATCAATGTACCTGCCTGACCTTCACCGGTGAGCACCGTTGATCCCGATCATGAGAACATCCTGCTTAAGATCTGATCCGTGTTTTTCGTATTTGTTTGAAAGACACTCAGATATTTAAGAACACATCTTGACCAAGTTACTTTTCTACTGGTATGTGAGCCAAGTCAAAATGGTGTTTGATAATGGGAACTAATTGCTACTTCTGTAATTATTTGAATGGTACAAAGAAGTTGAGCATTTTGTTCTCGATGGAGATCGAAATTTAATTGACCACAGATTGTGTTTTCGAAATCTTTAAATTGCTGCAGTTCTTGATGTCAAGTGCTGCAGGTGCTTCTGTCTGATTGTAGTTACCAGATCATGAAATGAATATGGGTTTCAAATTCAATGCGAGAAGCAGATGCAAGCAATCTCTTGTTTTGTAACATTCCTTCACCATGCAGAGGCATGAAATGGAAGTAAGAAACACAAAGTAAGAATAATATGTATCAGTAGTTTGGGCTTTCCAATAACTCTGTTGATTGTTTTAGCTGTCAACAAGAAATAGAGGTAGGGCGGATTTGGGTGGCATGCATAGGTGATGTTTCAATAACAAGGCTTACTGGTGATAAGCATAAGTGTTCTGGAAAAAAGGTGCTGATTTGTGAGATGGGTGGTCGATGTTTGGTGTGTGTTTGATGGAGAATGAAAGTGGTTCGTGTTTAGTTTGCAGGTTGGGCAGCGAGTGTGTGGCTGGGTGGATAGGCGCTGTGCAGTATTGTGGGTTTTGCTGGAGTGGAGAGGTTGATGGCTGTGAATGGGATATTTGCGTTAATGTAGGTTGGTTGGTGTTTGGTTAGGGGAATTCGTGGGTTGATGAAGTGGGTTGCTGGCAGTAGATGGGTTTTGGTCTGGGGAAAGATGGAAATGATGATGAGATGAGATGGAGTTGAAGACAATGAGGAAGAAGGCTGGGCTGGTGAAGTGTTTGGAACGTGAGATGGAGATGGGAAGGTGTAATCATAATGATGGAGAAGGGTAGAGTGGGTTGGTGAGTGAATGATTGGTGATCTAGTTATGAAACGAGGGAGATGGAGTGATGGATCTGTAGGTAGCGAGTTTGTGCACGGATGATGGGGGTCGATCTTGTGTTTGTTTTGGTAGGGCGGTTTCTTTGTGTGAAGCTTAGTCGACTAAAGTAACTTGGCCAAGATGTATTCTTAAATATCTCGACTAAAGTAACTTGGCCAAGACGTATTCTTAAATATCAGGCTATCTTCCAAAGCAAGCGGGAAATCACTATGGGGATGACACGGTGCTCGCAGGTGAGGGTTGGGAAGGGACGGTGATGGAAGGAGGAAAAAACACAGAAGAAATGGAGCCGACCATCCTCTTTTGTTTTAAAAGCTCTAAGGGGTTTTAGTCTTTTAAAAGAAATTTGGGACAAAAGTGACCCCAGGAGGCTTTTTCGACCGTTGTCCTTAAATGAAGACTTCGCAGAAAAATTAAAGCCTAATTTGAAAACTTAGGATTTTGTGGAAAACCTAGGGCCTTTTTTGAAATCTTCCCTATTTATAATTCATCAATTTTCCATCCATAGCAGAAAAGGTATGATAACAACAAGACTATGATAGGATCAAGTGAAGAACATCATTAACACATTAATATATCATAAATGATACGAGTAATTAGTTAAACATGCTTAAAATATCAATGTCACTAGGAAAAATAAGTGACTATTTTTTTGTCCTCTCAAATCAAAAAATAGAAGTAAAACCCAAATTATTAACCTCACATGGTTAGGATATCTCCGGAAGTTAAAATAGTGCTTTTGAAGAAAAAATTGGGAAAAAAATTGAATGCGGTAAAAAACCCCATATGTACAGCCAATTGCTTTAGCAACATGCTTGTTCCTTTTTTTTCTTTTACCTTTGTTATCCTCTTGGCCATCGCTATTTCCGCTTAGCAGAATCACTTGAATCTTAAGATTTGACGAAACAACTATCAAATTGTACCAGTCTAAAAAAAAAAGTACCAAACTGTAAGATTCGCACACCTATAAATGGGATTTGTTGCATAGATACAAATATTTTATTATTATTATTATTATTATTATTATTATTAGGATTCGATAATGTAGGATTCTGATAACAAAGGTACTATCATTATCACTCTTTTTATTTTCCACGGATGGAAGATGGTCCTATCCCCTTGACAGGTTAGCCCTGCCTTGTGCATTATATTCTTGTTAGAGAAATTCTTATTACCTTCAAGAAGGAAAAAAAAGAAAAAAAAAAACTTTATATTTTGCATGTAATAAAATAAAATTCTCTATTGTCCATCCCCTCATGAAGAAAATTCTTTGGAGTTTCTCGTCATGATTCTTCCTTTTAGTGGATCTAAAAAGAGGGACAAGTTGCAAATAAGAAGATTTTACTGAGCGGACGCATGAGGATTTATAGGAATCACTGAAAGAAAGATTACTCTTCCCAAAGTAGTAACTGTTTTTTTTTTTAATATTTCAATGATGAGGTCTCATGTACAAGGCTCTATCCACAGCCATCTCCCTGAAGAACCTAAAAGCCTCAATAAAGGCATACTGATCTGCATAATTCTTGGAATTCCTTGAATTTCTGCTTCACTAGGAAGCTCATTTAGAAGCTAATTCATATTCCCATAGAGACTAGCATATCAAAGTAAAGACAACAAGATCTCAAGTGCCCATTGTTATCAGCCATAGGAACTTATACAAGATCCCCCCGATATGAGGTAGTAGCATCTACTGCATTGTTAGCGATTTTAGGAATAAAAAGAAAAAGAAAAAAATTCATAAATAAGATCATGGAGGGCAGCACTACGTGGAAGCCGTGCAGTGTTTTTTTTGGAATTTGGCTACTTGGAAGCATAGTTGTCAAAATCCTACGATTCGTATCCCGAATCCCGATTTGTATCCCGAATCTTAAGGAAAACGATTCGTATCTATGTAATGAATCCCATTTACAAATGAATCCTAAGATTCAAGTATGAATCCTACGATTCAATACTCGTTTAATTGAATCTTATGATTCAAGCGATTTGACTAAGTGAGAATGGCTATAGCCAATAAGTTAATATCAATAATCTTTTACCTTTTTTCTTTATTTATTCTCTCTTTCTTTTATCGCTTGTATTTTTAAAAGGTTATTTAGTAGTTAACGAAACCTCGTAAGAATTTTTTACGGCTTTGATAAGGTTTTAAAGATGAATAAAGAATATGCATTTAACTAAAGCATTCGACTGTCCGTATGGTGCTTGTTTATATCCTCCTTTTTTTAATCTATTTTGGTTTGTTTTCTCCTACCGTATAAGATTGATGGCTTGGATTTCATTTTTATCTTTATTTTCTGATTTAAAGATAATAAAAATATATATTGATACTTTAAACTTATTTAAGTATTTACACATCATTTATTTCATATATATATATATATATATGTAACAATATATGACATGATGTTCTTAATATGATTGTATGATAGACTTACTTGTTTTTATATTTATACTACTATAAATGGAAAAATGGATGGTTATGGATAATTACTTTTTTCTTTCACTTTTAATTTTTAATTATTTTTTATTTTTATTAGAAAAATAAAAAAATCCTACAATTCAAGATATGATTCGCGATTCGATTCATGGGTATGGACGATTTGCGATACGATTCTGATTTTGAAAACTATGCTTGGAAGCATTGTTTGAATGACCACATGCAGGTACGCAACACTAAAAAGCATTTCCATCCACATCTTTAATAATTCCTCCATTGAAATTAACCTCAATCAATCCACATGATGAAGATCCTCATGAAATTAGGAGAGGATTCATTCAGGGACTATAACTTTGATTGTGTATCATATTTCTGAAATCATTAAGTTACTCTCTTTCTAACACAGGAATACATCAAGCTGGCAGACTACATCATGCTAGACATCAACATACTCAAAATGCCCAACATACTCAAAATCATGTAAAATGAAGACCAGATAGTGATTTTGAATTCCGGTAAAGAGAATTTTTTACCTGTATCAACTGTTGAGCAGTCTGGACTTGTGTGGCAGTTCCATTAATCTCAACAGTCATTTCCCCTGGCACACCCCTGGTCTCTTGGATTGTAATGGTTGCACCGCTGGCACGACGAATGTAGCTAATACTTGCACCAGCTGTGCCAATCACAGCATCAGCATATGATAGTGGAATTTGCATGTGTTGTGTGACCTGCAGACAAGGCCACTCTTCTATAAGGGATCCCAAGAAATTTGATTTAAGCTGTAAAAATATTAAGAAATATTCAAACTGATTTGTAATCAAAGTATCAAGCTTCAAATACAAGGACAACAAGAAGCTACCTGTGAAATCATTTGTTGGGGTGGTGCTGGTGTATTTGATGATGGATTAATCCCCATGGGTGCATCTCTACCAAATGCAGGAAAGCCCTGGTGCGACTGTTTGTCCAAAGGAGGAAGGTCTGACGGCGGATAGTAATTATCATGCTGCCGTGGAGGACCCGGAGGCATGTACTGGGGATTACCCCCATATGCAGGTCCACCAGCATTTGGTGGAGGACCCTGTGGATGTCCCCAATATGGGGGTGGCATGTTTTGATCCATGTGTGGATTTGGTGGCATTGTCATCTGCAGAAATAACCAATCATTTAATTCCAACAGTTAAAAAAGAGTTCAACAACAGTTGGCTAATTAGTAAACATTTTAGGCTAAGATTCCTCGATGTTAAAGGGACTTACATGATTTTCAAACAGTGGAATTACACTGCGATCAACCAAAAACTTTCTTAAATGAGATGCAGTGAGTTCAACTGCTTTATGCACACCTTCAGGCTCTCCTTGTATCTCGACAATTCTGTCATCTTGCAGAGCAAAAACTGGTAGATCTTCTGTAGAAGTATGAAACAAGAATGGAACTTAAGTATATGGTCCAGAAAAGAGGACAATGCTTCCAAACATAACTGTAAGTCATATCATATTTTTAGAAAGAGGTTTCGAAAAATACTTAATATGACTAGAGAGTATGTTAGCAATCCAAGATTATAAAATGGAATAGATAGAGAGTAGCAGCCTGTTCTATATGCAGAGAATAGTGAACCAGAAACCGCATTCTCTTACTATATTCTTTTTTGAGTAGGCGACCAATTTTATTGCTCATGGAAAAGTGGCCACAAGCATGCAGAAGTCGGCAAAAACTAGAAATTCCCTCCCATTTCTCATCGAATTTCATTCTCTTGAGGATGTAAAGCAGAAGTCCCAATCTACTCTATTGTATACTTTTTCACTTCTGCCATTTTATTAATAATGTTTTCCTTTTAGCAATAGCATTTTACACTTCCATAATCGACAGTGCTCATACATAAATATATATAAGACCTGACTCCTTGCTTTGTACTTTTGAGTATATAGTCTACAGTACACACTCCTAGAAGCCATAACTTCCTCCTTCCACTGACACACTATTAATACTGTCAATCAGGCTAGTCAGTCTAAAATCCTTGATTAGCATTGCACACTGAATGGAAGATGGCACAAGCTGCTCCGATAGTCTAACCCTTGGAATTCCCCTATACATTTGGATTAAAAAAATAATAATAATAGTATACCCATAAGCAGGCCCTTTTATAGAAGCATGGGTTGCTTGGTTTGACCTCCATTGTCTAGGTCAGCCTCCGTTGATGTGCCCCCCCATAAGAGGGATGGACAACCTTCTAAACTGCCGACATGTAATGAATCTTTAGTGGCACCCTATCCAGGCCACGCTTGACAGAGATGAGACAATTGCCATGGCCAATATAGGGGCTCAACTAGCTTCACTTGCTCAGTCTTCAATGTATGCCCGACAGAAATCCACCTTTGTTCGATGACTAGCGTTCTTCCCCTCAAACTTCATTGGAGCAGTCCATCCTTCCCGACTGCTCAAGATTACTACATGCGATTGCTGCTCCATCCAAGCATCCCCCTCCAGCTGGATGTCCCCCATCCAAGCATCCCCCTCCAGCTGGATGTCCTGACCCATGACACACAGATACTTCAAAATGAGCAACGTATCATGATGTATCATATCTGATACCTAACTTTTTATATGTAAAATCAGCGTCCCTGCCATGTCCATGGCCTGTCTTTGCCGTATCCATGTTGTATCTGGGCATTCTAGGTCCCAACTTGAAATCATGCCACAAAATAAAAGGGTTTTGACATACACATCTACACAGGTGATTCCCCAACTAACATCACTTGTGAGCCCTCCTAAAGGCCTACAAACAGAACCTCCTGGCCGATCTGTTATGGCCTAACTCTGTCATTCGGTGCACAGCCCATCTGACTCTCATTCTTGTCCAGCACCTGGCCCACTGGACTATGAAGGCGATTAGCCGCTCAAGCTTTTCTTCAGACTAGATTGAGATAAATCAGTTGGGGCTGTCAATGGGTCAACTCAACATGATAGACCCACATCTTGTTTCTAGTTTTTAGTATCAGCTACCACATCATAATCTTAAATTATTCCTTTTTACTTTATTTATTTATTTATTTATTTATTTATTTATTTTTAGTGAGTAAGAGTCCATTCGGTTCTCTGAGTAACCAAAAATTTATTAATTTTATGCCAAAAAAAGGAAAAGGTAATCACCTACCAAGCAAAAGAGATAATTAAATCTATATGATGGAAGAACATTGGCTCTAGCTTGCAAGAACAACCAAATAAAAAGGAACAAAAATAATATTCAAGCTCAAGATAATGAATCAAAAAACTGAATGAAGTAAAATATCATTACAGGCACCTGTTCCTAAAACACGAATGACACAGTTAGAAGCTTCTTGGATAGATTTTATGGTTGCTCCCTGTCTCCCAATCAGGCTTGCAGCTTGTGTAGCAGCCACTAAGAGTCGCGTTGAAACTGTACTTGGTGGAGCATTAGCTGCATCACTATCTAAACCATCGACAACCCGCTTATGAACCCTAAGCAGACCATCCATCGCAGGAGGAACAGAAACATCTGGCTCTTCCTTTGCTGAAACCATCACCTATAAAAGATAAAATAAATAAAGAAATTGGTGCCCAATGTATTAAAAATAGTATAATACCTAGGTATAAATTTTATCAAGTTTCTCGAGCAAAGATGGCACATGAGCAAAAGGATAGTACAATAATGGTATGGAGGCAAAGAACGCTACAAGTGAAAAAATGAAAAAGAAAAACAAGCAAAGACTTAATACAACAAAGCTAAATCAAACTAATACAACAAAGCTAAATCAAACTCCTAGATCCCAATTATTCCATATAACTGTTTAATGATAGCCATTAGCAATGACAGGTTATGAAAGAACTACACAAGTGTAGAAGAAAACAATGCCAAATGGCAATTTAGGACACTACAACATTCAAATAGAAATCAACATCTGTGATGGTAGCAAAATGGTCAGACTTCAATCCATCACCACCAGGTAAGAGTAAAATTAAACTTTAGTTCTGACTCTTGCAAAATGTTCTATGTATCTCTCATTTCACATAGTGCCTTCCGTTCAAGGATATAAAGTCCAAATAAATCCAGACACATCTTTGAAACTCCAATCTTGACAGGCATCTAGGACACATTACCATCAGAAAAGGGGTATAAATTTGCAAAAACACAGCATGAAAAAACCCAGCATATCAAATGTTCGTTAGATGCAATGTAACAGAATGGAAAGCCAGCAATGCAAAGCAACAACAGTAATTTGGCTAGTCATTTTTGCTAGAAGATGCCTGACACAGTCCAAAGACATTATCAGGAACGATCATGAATTCTGCAAAATTGGACGTTATGCAAAAAGCCCAGCATGTTGAATTGCTGGTTGGAAGAATCAGAACAGAAAGGACAATTGGGAAGCGAAAGCTATTAATGCCAGTGGGCTAGTCTTTTGGGGGTAGACAATGCCTGACGTTGTTCAAAGAAATATATGTGTTTTGATTCACTATTGCTCTTGTTCATGTTTCAGGGTTCCACAGTTCAGAAAGGCCTTTGTAGTGAATGGCCAGGCATGTTGTTTCTCCCCTTCCAGAGCACAATGAGCTTTGTCAATAATCAAGGTGCGATGTATAGTGCTAAAGAACAGAATTCACAAACAAAGTTCTTCAAAAAAGGGTAAATAAAGATGTGTATTGAGCATTAAGCATTCTAGGTTTTCTCTTGTAGGAATTTCAGTGCTTCTGCTGAACATGGCAAGGTGGCGAATCGGTCTCCTAAGGACCATCTGAAGATGGCATGGCTAGGAATAAGGAAAGAAATTGTCAGAAATATGCCATATGCCTACATATGGCTAAGAGGCATTACTTGACTGAGTACTCATTGTTGCAATCCTATGATTAGGATCGCAAGTGCCGAGGCACAATTAGGGTTCCGATGGAACAATCACACAATGAAGACACTCTCCAACGATAAGCCCACAAAGGGAAATTCTATTAACTTCAAACCTGAGACTACCAATCTCTACAATGTCATATTTATAAGAAAAGAAACTTAAGGGCTAAGAAAGAAATCCTAATCAAACTAGGAAACCAAATAATAATCCTATCCAAACTAGAAACTAATCCTAATTACAATCTTTGCTAAAATTAAAGCTAATGATAATTTAAAAATCAGAATTTCAAAGGTCCCACATGTGGCCCATGTGCTTTGCTTCACTGATACGGTACTGCTGCTGCATCACTTATATGTTGGGGAGCTTCCCATACGGGTCTTAATTGACTTAAGGAGCACAACTACAAATAGCAGAACTTCATGTTGATCAAGTAGGATTTGGTTAAGGAGCTCAGGTTGAAAAAGAGGTTAGGTGATACAGCCTGGATCACCCTGAAGTACTTACATGTTTAGACAACAACATGAAGAAAAAGAAATGAAACTCCAAAATCTCACACAAATATAAAACTAACTTCTGAAAGAAAGGCGAAAGTGGTTACAAATTCAGAGAACACAAAAGATACCCTAGAAAGTGATTGCATAAGGACATTTTTACCGAGTAAAAAGAAAAAAGCTTCTTATGCAAGAAGGAAAATGATGCAAAGTCAAAAGGTCCACATCGTGTTTCCCATTCTACACAAGGTTGACAGACAAAAACACAAAAGGTCCACCTGATCCTACCAAACACAACATATTAAGCCTCCAACAAACGCATGAAAAAAAAAAAACACACATACTAATAAGATAAGAAAAACACTGAACTGATGAAATAACAAAAGAGAGCTCCTTTTAAGCTTAGAGACAATGTCTTTCTTTTCCTTGGACCTCATTTGGAGGATTCCCAACCAGATCAGTTGGTACCTGTAGGAAAAACTGGGTTTTCGATCAGATCTTTGACAGATTCAGTTTGGGTCATATGGAGTCAGGTCGGGTTCAGGTCATCCCCAACCCTACCGAGTTGCACCCCACACAATTGACCAACTCCGCAAGAAACAAGAATTCAAGCAACAGAATTTTCTTGTAGTTAAATTTGTCCAAGGGCCATGAAATCAGTCAGGTAAAGGATTTAAAAAAGGGGAAATTCCAAAAAGGTAACTTTCAAAAAAAGTAATTAAGATTTGAATATTAAAAAAAAGCATAAAAGTTTTCCACAATTCTTTCAATCAAGTCCTCTCCATAAAAAAATTGAAATGACAAAAATAACCTTATGTAATTTTCCAAAATTTCCTTTTAATAAATCATTTAATAGAAAAGATCAAGTCCAACCCAAATGACCTAGTGGAGCCCACTTCAGCTACCTTTATGCATGGATGGTTAAAATAGGGGGTTCCAAATGACTAAAAGAGTGGCTCCATTAAATGGTTATAATCATCAAAATCAAAATGGCTGATTTTAGGGGAAAATGAGGTTAAGAAAAGACAAAAATCGGTCATAAGAGAAGGGGCATTTTTGTCATTTCTCAAAAAAATTATGGAGGATTTGATTGAAAGAAATGTGGATATTTTATTTTTTGAAATAATCAAATCTTAATGTACTTTTTTGAAAATGAGCCAAAAGTTTTATACTTTTTTTTTTTTAATTTCCCCTTTAAAAAGTTAAATAAATAAATAAATAAACATGCACTGGCAGTTTACTCATGGAGATAAAGGTGTTCTTCCAGCATCAGTTTGGTAATCAGAAATTCCAAATTTTAATATCTCCCAAAGTTTCTTAAACATCATTCACTTGGAACCGCTGCAAGACTGAAAAATCTATGAACTGTTATGATTGGATAGGACTGCATCTCGTCATTTCCAGCCTCATACCTGACCTTAAATTGGATGTAGGGGATGTCAAACATTAAAGACCAAGCAACTGCATATGCATCAAATGTGTGGGTTTCATAAATGGAAACTTGCATTTGATACCAGTGCAAAACATGTTTCGATATGTAAGCATCAAGCACCATTGAGAGATATAGTGGCCATAAAAGGTGCTTCTGTATACTCTGTCGCGCCAGTAGAGTGATTTGTGACTCAATCAAAAAGATCTAATCGTCAAGTTTTTCCAATGAGCTCCCCAAACAAACTATTTTTCTAAGCATAGCCAAAAGCTTAATTGAAAAGAAAAGAAATACACCAAAAGCTGAGCTGTACCTTATATCTTACCCAAATGGTAGAGATATTGGGAGAAAAAGGTAACATAAAGCAGAGAACACTAAAGGTTCAATAAAGAAGACACATAAATTTGAAGCACTTTACCGCAGTGCCATAAAAATTTTTAAAAAATAAATAAATTTGAAGAATTGGAAGGGGGAAAAACTATTATTGTAGATAGAAAGGCTGCCCACTTAAATTCCATCACTACTTAACTGCTTCCGTCACTTACATAATAAGGAGAAAATGCAAATAAACTAGGTGGTATATCTGAAACCCAAAAAAAATAGTCGTCGTCGTCATCATCAAAGCCTTATCGTGTCTATGTAGGTCAACTTTGTAAGCTCTATTTTCAGCTTAAACACATTTGTAAGCTCAAGGATTGGAATCACAACATTTTCCCATGTCATATTTCCACTACTCTTATAGAACTTTGCCATTCTCATATCTAATTTGAGCTTTAAAATTTTTCAAGAATTATATAGGATAGTTAAATTTACTTATAATGTTGTTCAATGTTGAAGTATTCTCAAATAGATAATCTCCTTTTCTTTTTTTCTTTTTTTTTATCAATATGATATTTCTCATTTTATATCCAATAAAATGATTATTATTATTGCTACTAGTATTGATACCTTTCCACATTTTGATGAGTATTACAAAAGATAGCTTCTTTTCTAGGAAGAACTAGCATGTTAAAAAAACACGCACATAATACAAGAAACGACACGCGTACGAGAGAGGATCTCTGTTTCTTGATGCATCTAAAAATATTTTTATGTTAAAATATTATTTTTTAACACAATTTAGTACCATGAATTTCATGTGCAGATGTTTGGTCTTTCATTTAGTTGGTTAAGAGAGAGGAATTTTATTGTAGGAGTTTGACCAGTTGTCAAGAATATCAGTCAACCGAGTTCTGAATTTACCAGATAAAACGCAGAGCCTCTTGGCAAAAGTAATGCTCAATAACTGACCACTGCAATCTTGACCTTTGTTCTTCTTATTTGGAGTGACTTTGATGATTGATTTGTATCCTTAGGTTCGCGGACAGAACCTGCACACATTCATGGCGGTCATTGTGATGAAAGGCATCCTATTTGGTACATTTGATCTTTATCACCAGTTCCTTTTACTGATATTCTTTTCTGTTGTTATATTATGTTATTGATTCCCCTTATATTTCCCACAGCTGCAGTAGAAACATCCACTTAATTTCGTGTTGCTATAAGACTTTAGAACTCATGTTTTATGCTTCCAAAGTATGCATTAGAATTATTTTATATTGGATCAGCGCAGGGGCAGGGCAATATCACTCAAAATAAATCTTACAAGCTTAACAATAAAAAGAAACTAACCCAGCCATTAAACAAGTATGGAGAGAGAAAAGGAGTTGGTAGAAAGAATAAAAACAGGTTTTGTACACGTGTGTCATCTAAAAAGAAGGTCCTATCAGCATAAAAACTATAAAAAAAAAAAACAAATGCAGCTGAATTTAATTATTCCTAAGAGAGATCTCTCTAATGAATACTCTCATGAGAGCAAATAACATTGAATGCAATACAACGATGTATTCCTCACCCAAATACGAGAATTGGGGGTGAAAGGGTCCACATGGGACAACCCAAGAACTAACAAGAGCAAATGGTCATATTATTCACCGAAGTGCAGTGTAAAAAATACAAGATAGGTCCATGATCTAAAAAGAGTATAAGCAGTTATCTCCAAAAGCCACTTACAGCCCTTTCCGGCATGCCTGGATGACCATCAAGAATCTTTATACGAGCTCTTGACTCCTCACACATCTTTTTAATAAACTCTCCTTTGCGGCCAATGATACCACCAACCTTTTGAACAGGCACCAATATGCGGAAAACAGACTCCCCAGGCCATCCAGGCCACCTCTTCTCTGCAACTGCCACTCCTGAATCCTCATCTCGTCCATGATTTTGAGGGTGTGAATTCCCTTGCGCTCCAGTCATATCCGGTTCCCCAAAATCTTCAACTTGTGCAGCCATTTGCACTAAATTATATGGAAACAAAAAACTGATCAGTGACTTTTCATCTGACTTTTCAAGATGAAAACATTAACAATCCTACTGATGCTGCTGCTATCATTATAAACTAAACGACTATTCCAAGCCAATCTGCAAAGTTCTAAGCGTAATCCAAAATACATGACACATGGCAAAAATTTTTAAAAAAAAAAAAAAAATCTTATACATAACAATTAGTAGCAAACAACACATATAAACACCTAGAATGAACATTATTCGGGTACGAAATGCAAGTCCTCAAAGCAGAGTAGTTAGATTTGAGGCCAGGTGGAACAAGGAGGTATTCTCCAGTAGCACACAAGAAAAAATAGGTTAGATATGATAGATTACTAGGGTAGATTATAACAGCCCAATTGGCATCATTCTGGGAAAGTTTCATTTTGAGAACAAAGAAAGAAAGACTAGTTTGGTAGCATTTTGTGAGAGAAAATCTAGAGAGACAGGAGGGAGATATTTTACAGATGTGCAGAAAGGGAAAGAAAATGCTTATCAACAAGTTTTTCTTCATTCATTCTTAGAATGAAACATTCCCAGAATGATACCAAACAGGGCTAAAGATTCCCAAAAAATAAAAATGAACATTAGTTTAAGAAAAAAAAAATTCAAACCTAACAAGGTAAAAAATTATGTGCTACTCAATTCAAGCCTTGATGCACCACAATTACAATTAGCTTGAATAATTGGCATGCATTCAGAACAGTATGAAGCATGGAAGCCACATTAGGTACGACATTGGCTTCCATCACTGCAAGAAATCATCATCAGCAACAATTTGCTAATATGATCTGGGTGCAGATTGCTAAACTAGCACATCACATAAGTTTACAATTTACCTACTAAGAACTCATAAAAAAAAAAAAAAAAGTTATCAACAAAGAAAATTGTGAATGGAATTGAAAAGGTGAGTCCACCAATTTTTTTTCCTTAAATAAAGGTTGAAGATAGACAATAAATCAAAAATCTAGTATAGATATCCAAAAGAAATAAATTTTCTATGAAAATGCAAACCACTACCATTAAAAATATAAAAAATCAGGATAGAAAAGAAATTAGAATAGAAAATGGTGAAACTTCGTTCAAGAAGAAATGCGGAAAATATCCCAACTCAACCAAGTAAAGGTTTAAGTGCATGGATCTAAATAATATTATAGAACAAAAGTGAGAGAAAGTACAAGTAGCTCCCATATTTATCAAATCATCCAAAATAAATAAATCAAACGACGCTCAATTTCTATGTGATTTTGCAAACTCATGTAAAAAAAATTATCAGACAACGATTAGATAGCTATGACCGATGTAGCAAAATATGGGACATAACGTTGGCCAATTGGAAAACAACATGCAAAAAATGTGTGGCAAAATGAGAATGTTGAGAGTTAAGATAAATGCATGATGAAAATGCTCTCTTAAGAATTTCCAAGCCTCTTCTCGGAATGCCACATGGCCCCCATAGACTTGCATGTCTTCGTTATCGCAAATGCTTTCTTTAATCTTGCTACCCTAATTCGGCAACAGAAGGTAGACGCTAACGCGGTGTCCTCTCTCATTTCTAAGCTTCTTATAGAACCTCATTTTAAAAAGTTTGTTAAGATATTCTCTCCACCTTTCTTTCACATCATCATCCTTCACTAAAACCTTTGGTCAGCACTCTTCATCCATCTAACATGATCTAAGTCCCTAATAGCATATCCATCTCATAGATAAATTGTTGATCGGATGGAGGGGGAAGGTGAAGATCAAGGAGGCCTGGGAAGGACGTCATCGAGTCTCCGGGAAGAGGTGAGGATATTTTGGTGGAAAATAACAGGCTGTTAAGGAATCATTCAAGGGTAGGGAGTTAGAACGAAAAAGGCCCACTACAGCTGAAAGAATCATATTGGGAGCAGCAGGATCTAGCAGTAGTGGGCCAGGGCCAATTCATTTGAAACTTAACCCCCAAGAAAATAAGATGAAGATCATTTTCAAAAAACGAAAAAAGGCAAAAAAAAAAAAAGATGAAGATTAGCATTTATAGAACTCAAACATGAATATCATCAAAGTCAATTGGAGTTTGGGAAAGATGCCAATATTAAAATATTAGAGTATGATCACAATCAACCGAACACTATGATATCAAACTCTGCATAACATACTCTAATTATCGAAGTTAATAAAACCCTATCATTGCATTCATTAGAAGCCACACAAACACCATGAAAAATAAACTACAAAACAACCGCAAAACCCCTAGAGATGCCAAACAGCATTCTCTACCAGTAAATTGCTGCTCAAACATCAATCTAACTCTGGCATTTGAAAAAACTCAGAAACCAGTAAACCCTCAACTTTAGATTTTTCAATATTTCAGCCTTGTTTTTGGAGAGATGGCAATATGCTAAAATGAAAACACCATCACATTCAAACATTACAACGCCAACACCACCCGAAAGACCTTGAACAAGAAAATCACTAAAACTTGTGATGCAGAGTCATTGCATCCAATACAAACCATACACAAAACCAATGAAAATAACCAACAACACAACAAAGCTGCTAAAACCCTAAACCCAGATGCCAAACAACATTCTATTACACAACAACAATAGGGGAAACATCAGAAAACATACTACCACTCACAATTCTATTCAGAACAAAAAAAAACCCATAAAGAAAAAAAAAAAAAAAAAAAAAACTAGCACCAAAACCATGAAATCACAAGACCCAATGAAAAATTTTTTTCTAAAAACAGAAAAAAAAGAACCACTTCTAGCACAATCCACAAATCATTAAGAACAAAAACAAGGAAACAAGAAAAAAAAAAAAGATCGTTGTAGGAATAAAAAAAAAAAAAAAAGATGCAGAATATGAGAGTCAAAATCAAAACCCTAGAAACAACAGCAACCAATATTTGAAACAAAAAAAAGAAACAAAGGGTGAGAGTGGATGAGAGAAAGGAACATCAACATATTCAGATTGAAGAGAGAAAGAGAGAGATATAAAAAGGAAAAGAGAGGATTGGATTTACTTACAGAGGTATGGAAATGGATGGAGAAGAAGATGACTAGGTTTTTCTGAGCCTTTTTATCTCAGAGAGAGAGAGAGAAATAGAGAAAGGAGAGAGATAGATATAGATAGAGAAAGAGAGAAAGAGAGATGGAGAGAGAGATTAGGGTATTACAGGCCGGGAGGTACTTTTCCGTGACGTTTTAGGATATTGCTTTTCTATAAAATTACGGAAAGGCCATCTTGCTTGGGTAACTGACAGGGGCATTGCTCAGGATGATGAGATAAGATGACGGATGCACCACCCTATATTTGTTTTGGTGGTTAAGGCTTCCATCAGGAGGTTTGATCAATTAAAAATTTGGATTTTGAAATTTATTTTAAGTTTTGATCTAACTCTTATTGGATAGTCTTTATGTTTAATTTTGAAGGTAATAGATTTGATGCCCCGTTATAAATTAAATGATATCATCGTTTGTACAAATAAAACAAAATAAGAAGGAAAAGTAGTTAGAATTAATTTTAGAACTAGAATCCAACCTTCTCATTCGCTATTGGACCTGAGCCTAGAATAACAAAACAGGTTTTGTCCCAGAACCGGATCTAAGACTAACCGCTCTGAGGCCAATATAGTTCCGACCCGAAACCAACGACCTGTTTACAACCTTATTTCAATTGCGTCCTGCACATCTCCAGATCAAAATACAACTTGTACGATACGCGATGCTCGTGGATGGTGTCGTATTGGAGCCAGGTCTAGAACAACAAAAGAGGGTTTGATCCAGAATTGAATCCAAAATTAAAATCATTATTTAAAAGCGGGTCTAATTCCGTAGCCAACATGATTTTAACGCAGAACCATTGCCCGTTTACAACCTTATTTCAATAGCATCGTGAACTTCAGACTGAAATACAACTTGTCGAATATGAGGGATATACCCTCGGTCTCACGAAGAGGGTTTCACATCATCATTATAAAAAAAATTAAAAAAAAAGATGTGCCGGCTGCACGTGTGTACTATATAAAATGTACTGCTCATGGACCGGGCTAGGCACGAGACATCTTAAAAGGCCTAACCTGGCCCGGCATAGTTAACACAGGAGGGGTGCACATTTTGTAATGGCTCGGCCTAGGCCTGACTTTAAAACCCGTCGGCTCTTGATTTTTTTTTTTTTTTTTTTTGGGTAAGATCCAGGGACTGAATTTTAGACCCGACGAATAAATGGGCTGGCTAGGACCAGGTCTGGCCAGGATAATGAACAGGTGGCAACTCCTGACCGGACCCCAACATGAACCAGCAATTCATTCTCAGACTGACCCTTTTGCGTTTTTGGGTTGGATTTAGGTCTACATTTTTCGACTGGTTAATAAATAAATTGAATTCAAGTCGACATTTCTATTATTTTAGTTCAACCCACCAACTTGACCCACCCAACCTAATGCAAATAATTGAAGGGGCAGAGCTGTTTTCTTGCTGCAGCAGCAGTGTCAGTTAAAAACTTAAGAAAATTGAAAACATAAAAAGAACACAAATGTTGGGTGGGTGGGGGGGGGGGGGGGGGCGTTTGGTTTGGGTTGGTTTTGAACCTTATTGGTGGCTTCATTGTTTCTTGGCTCCTTCCTTCATGTCCTTGGCATTGCACATAAAATGAACATGACCCACCAACTCAACCTCAACCCTGACATATTAAAATATAGTTTCAGTTGGGCCTTCCAACTTCTGAGTTGAATTCGGGCTAACACTTTCAACCCAATTTATAATTGGGTGGAGTTGGATTGAGCCGGTACAAGTTACCCATGCATGAATCATGATACTCAACAAAACTTGACAAGACCCTCTACGACACTGGCAAAGGAAGGCTGAAGTAGCGTCCATCAGCTTGGGTAACATTAAATAATCGGTGAGAACGGTTTCTTATCCGAGTGGAAAGGAGCAGCAATTTTCACTTGGCTGGTTTTTTCACCACATTTTCCGTGTGTCTGCAGGCTTTTTTTCCACTTGTGTGAACTTTTTTCTTGTGTGTAGGCTTCTTTACCACTTGAATTGTCTTCTCGAATTTGGTTGGATTATAAAAAAAAAAAAAAAAAAAACATTCAAGAACAGGTGTGTGTTCTTTGTACTTGATCTGGGACCAAATCGGGCAAGGGGGGCTTGCCACAAGCCCAGTGCAGGCTGACCAATACCATGTTGACACAATTTTAAGCGCTTACGTTTTCAATTATGAATATCGTCACGCATATCAACAGGCGTCAAAGGAGTCTCATTGTGTCTTGGGTTACTACTTACTAGCTCTAGTGGTTGGTGGGGACATCAAATTCCTCTTGGGAAAGTAAGGTGGCTGTGTTTGAGCCCCAATTGGAAGATAGAAAAGCATCATAAGTAGTGCCTCACGAAAAATAGGTTAGAAAGGGTAGCTTAAGAGAGAAGATTATGATAGAAAAAAATGAGTTGTATTGTTAAGGACACTCATACCAACTTAATGAACACGTGCAATTCCTCATTAAAAATATGTGCATGAATGTGATTTGTTTGGAATTGGATGCAATAGTTACTTACTTGATTTAAAATATTTGCATGAATTTCCCTTTTTTTTATGTCTCGGGGTATCCCTCGCCAGCCCGGCCTTTGGACCTGTGGCCTTCGGCCCGGTTGGACATTTGGCCTTATGATGAGCAATGACTATTCCTTGGGAATACATATATGGCCACACACATAGTACCCAGATAACACGAGGGGTGAGAGTCGAACTCAAGACCTTGGGGAACAAACTCAAGGCTCAAACCAACTTAGCCACTGCCTTGAATTAGGGGAGAGCAATCCCATAACTGGATTGTAATTTATGTACAAAGTTTTAATTACAGAAAAAAGGGCTCCATAAATGCCAATTTCAGTTGCAAACCACCATGACGATTTTAGTTAATAATAGGGCAAGGTTAAAATTAAGAGGAATTTAAAGTGGCATTAAAAAGGCTCAAATTTGTGTCCAGATGGTCAAAATGAAATTGAAATGAAGCGGCTGATTTCTCGATTGGAATAAGTTTGCTTCATCATATACAGGAGATGGAAACCAAAAAACAATAGTTTTATGACCTTTAGTAACAATCAATTTTAGTAATTGTCCATTACTTATTTGTTGTAGAAGTTAAAAGAACAGTCAAAGTAATTTTAAATGGTCAAAATCAATTGGTTTTATGATCTGAAACAATGAATTTTAGTAACTGCCCATTACTTGATTGTTCTAGAAGTTAAAAGGACTGTCAAAATAATTTTAAATGGTCAAAATCAATTGGGTCCAATTGGCTGATTTCTGCAATTGAAAATAGTCCCTTTCATATATAAATATATATATATATATATAATGGGTTTTTTTCTTTCTTTCTTTCACTTCAAGTCCTTCAAATATTCGGCTTTGTGGTGCCTTCAGTTTTGACCTTTTAATTGATTAAAATAAAATTGATAAAACTATCACAACCTTCTTACAAAAGCCCCAGTTTGCTTGATCAACCATTCACATTAATTCCTAAAAAATAATGCATTCATACAAATATTGCTTCAAGTTGAGTGCTATACGCCTCTGGATGATATCTGCATGAGAGATGACAGTAATTTGTCAGAAAATGATCAATCAACCCAGAATCTTATCACACTGGTCAATGGTTGGAGTAAAAATTTGTCCCTGTTCATGTTTCATATGTAAGGCATCAATCAAGTGAAGGTAGATAGGCTTGGATCAATTAAAGGAAGGTCCTTCACATCGAACACAAGTCACCCTCATGGGATCAAGTAAAGGTCATAACCTCTCTTTCAGACTAAGTCATCCACATGGAAACTCCTATGCTGACTTAACCTATCCTTTTTGACAGGAAAATGATTACCCGCTTCTCACCCTAGTAAATTATATTATACGAAATTGATAACCCCATCAGCAAGGCCCTTCATATCTCAACTCTTATATACTCCATTGATAAAACCATTTCTACTATAAATAATAATTCCTAACAATCAAATGAGAAGTAACTGATTCAGCCCTTCGGAAGACGGCAATAAAAGCTTGAATAGATGGTGCTTAAATTCTCAGAAGTACAAGTAACCAATCTGCTACAAACCTTTCAATCTCAGTTGATGCATGATTAGAACATTTTGGCATACCTGACAGTTACCATACATTTTGGGACACTAAAGGAAATCAGAAATCACATTAGCTGGGGTAATCTATTCTGCCTCAGGGCAGAAATCTCAGATAAATAGCATCTCACCTAATTAATTTCCAATTCCTTCGCTCAAAAGGCAAGGTGGAAATGAACACCATCCACTATTCCAAAATATTCAAAGAGACTGAGATTTCTGGTTGCCTCCAAATGCATATTTACATTATGAAATACAACATTTTCTATACAAGACACAGAAGCAGTGGCGAAGTTACTGTTGTGGTTTCAAAGTTGGTCACTTCAAAAACTATTTGCGTGTTTTTCTCTTCTGACCCTTAGCTGCAGGACTGCTCTTTGAAGAACTGGGGAGACTCTTCGGAGGCTCTTCGTTGCTTATCTCATCCTCACTTCCTCCCATAATCTCGGTTCTATCTGTAGATTCATCATCTTCATCTTGTGGTGATTTCACTCCATGCTTTGACAGCTGGTCCCGGAGTTCTCTTAGTTTCGCTTTCTTAGAATTCAAGACCCCAACAAACTAGAAAAAGAAGAAAGAAAAAAAAAAATTATATTATGAACATGGTACAGCTACAGTGATATAGAAGAGACACAGTAAAAAATAATTTCTTGGGGCTTGATGCACCATCCCATAGAAGTGAGGACTATGGATCAGCCATCCAAATTGTCAATCTTATGGGATTCTCAGTGAACAAGGAATTCCATAACATCTCCTTGATTGGAAGATCCTAGTTAAGCAATATCCGTCCAACAAATAGATAACAGAAAGGAAAATAAAGACTGTGACAACATTGAAATCTCACTAATCATGTACAATAACATCCAAGGTGCTTTCGCTACACCAATAGCCAAGGCTATGACACTGCCTGCATTGCCCAGACAAGAGGCTTCAAGAAATTGAATTTAAGTTTTCCAAGGCCCTCTTTCATCTCTATGATCACTGCACTGAGTCACTAACACCAGCTGGCATGGAAAATACTTTGGCCTTTGTCGATTCAGCATCCTTAATAAGCCCTTTTTACAAAAAAGAAAAGAAAAAGGAACATCCTTAATAATTCCAATCAATACTGAAAATACTATGTTCCCTTCAGAGCTGCCCTCCAAATGCACAGAATAGCTGCCAAGGTCAGATGAGCCCTACTTGATTGTCAAGTCATAGAGGAATTCTACTTGAAGCAGCCCAATCTCTATCAAGGTGAATAAGAGAGAGCCCTGAAATTTTCACTTGGAAGCCCCATTCTGAAAGAGCACACTTAATAATGGGGAAGTCTCAGTCTCATCAAGGCAGAGCCCTTCTCAAAAGATTCTAGCACACATTCCTTCCACGCACCTCTTCAGATTGCAGCTGGAAGCATCCTCCATAAGACTTGACCTCAATTTGAAAGGCCATAGATACCAATCCTCCATGATGGACAAGGGACAGAAGAAATTTAAGGCATCCAAGAGATTGCGCAAACGAAAAATGTAAATATTTAGGCTATGAAATTCCTCCTCCACCAAACAAAGACAACAAATTTTTGGTTAGAAAAAGTCATGATTTTTTTTTTTTTGGCAGCATAAGAGACATATCCTGAAAAGCAAAAGCAAAATCCATTCAAAAGAAAATGGCTACAGTTTCTTAAGTGTTATAGTAATACAGTTTCTAAGTGTTGTTCACCTTTTGTGGATAACACAATCAAATGAATAGCTTTAGAAGAGAGCAATCTCCATGCACAGCTGGAACACCCATGTAATATATAATTCTTCTTTTCTTTTACAACTTGGTTAGAGAATCTGTATCCAGCCAACAAAAGGAACTGATAGAAATACATTATTACGGGCTGGATCGGACAGGGCTGAGGCATATCCAGGCCAGGCCTCAGTTTAGAAACACAATCCGTACCCAGCCTAAGCCCGACACGGCCGAAAGTGCCTGGTCTAATACCAGCCTGTCTGAAACATGTCAGGCCCGAGCATGCCCATTTAGTCAGTCAAGCCGGGCCATCCGGGCTTTTTTATCCTTTGTCCCAGCTTTCTATCTCTTATTCAGGAAAATTTATTACTAATCTACAAGCACTACTTGGTCAGGCCGGTCCGGGCTTTGGCCTATAACTTAATCCAAGACCGGACCAAATATCAAACCCAGCACAAAGCAGGCTGTGCCCTTATTTCCAGGCTGGCCTGACCCATGAGAACCCCTACTCGCAATTGTTGTCCCATCAAACCAATAAAAATGCAAGCATGTGTACCAGTGCAAAACCAATTACATACCAAGACCAAACAAAATTATGAGAGAGAGATATGAATGTCACACCAACAGAATAAATGAGCCAAAATATGATAGCTTAAGATCAAGCTGAATGGTCACATCAACGAAATAAGTGACGTAAAATATAATGAACTGATAGACTACTGTTGGGACATTTCAGGACTGTAACAAACCTTTGCATATACAGCAGATTCAAATTCTCTTTTCTCATTGTTGAACTTCTCACTCTGTGCTAAGCATTTTTCTGCTTCGGCCCTCAGTCTCTCAAATGACTGGGTCTTTCTAACAACTTCTTCCTACTCAATATAAATGAAGCAAACATGTTATGTCTTCCAAGTTCAATAAAAAATAATTTTAGAAAAATATAATGATCTTCTTTTCTTGAAAAAAGAAATACATACTTGCACAGAATATTATCAGCAATCAAGGAGGAATTTTCTTTTCCTTGATAACTAGAAAGGCACTAATCCAAAATAAGGTTCATAAATCCACACTTAGGCAGTACCAATTGAAGTCTTTCAGACTCATGAACTTGGACAACTAGAATATAATTAATACAAATGCTAGTAAATTTCAATGAGAAAGCAGGATCAGGTGCGCATAAAAAAAAAATTTAATTATCGGTATCATGTGTACAAAGAAGAGATCAATTTGTTATCAATATCCATTCTTTTCCATTGATCAGTTGAGTTCACAATCCACTACCACATGTGCGCTACGTGTTTTGGGCGGGAACAAATCCTGCCACCCTGCCTGACTTTTGAGATACTCAAACACAGATAATCCCACTGAAATGCCATAATAAAGAACTATGACCACAGCGAAAACAAATCGAAGGAGCTCATGCTGCTGCAACTCCCATGACCACGACAATACCCAATACCATACTTTTTTGTACCTAGTTAAGAAACTAAAGAAAAACAAACAGATATTCATTAACAGTTGTTTATCACATACACTTAAATTGACGAGGATACTCTGTAATTCAGTATAAATCTATAAACTATATAAGAGAACTTCAAAATTCAAATGTTAGAAACTAAAAGCTGCACACAGGGATCCACATAAAAATTAAAAATAAAAATAAAAAAATGTAAACACGCAGCATTTAAGGATAACAGCTCTTACACTCAACCGTATGTTTGCATCCATGAGAAAATCCAGGATTTCAGCCGTGGTTTGTTTATTGTTTGATGAAGGTTGGCACTTCCATCTCCATTCCAGCTTCATACCTTGCTTCTCAAATGTCCATGATAACTGCAACAAGAACAGCATTAACCATAATATTAGTTACCATGATACCCGGATACTTATAGAAGCCCAACATATCCGTATCGTACCAATATGACATTTGTATTAGTACCTGATACTACATTGATACTTCTAGGGACCAAGTTTAACATATCCTCCTTATAAAGTCCTTTATTTCATATACTTCTTTTAATATTTTTACTTCTCACCATAAAAAATGCTAGAAAAGGACGAAATCAATGATAATCTCATTTATTCAAAAGTGATCTAAAGAAAAAATTTAGACACCCGTATCCATATCCGTGTCCTAGATTTTCAAAAGTGAGGAGTCGTATCCCCAATCACCGTATCAGTGTCCGTATCCATATCCGTATATGGGCATCATAGATTAGTTACATTCTGCATTAGCCCCTCCCATAAGAACAAGAAAGCCATTAAAGGACGCGTGACATTATAATCATGGTAACAGTAAGAAATAAAAAAAAAAAAAAAAAAAAAACTCATTTGATTAAAGTTGATATGTATAATATTTCCATCAAAAAGAATTTTCATTTCTTTCTATTGAGGAAAGCTGTATCTTTTCCTCCATCAATAACTTATGGTCCTGTTTTTGAATCCTCACCACGCAGCACCCAATACTAAATAGCCATAAATCTTTTTATCTGTAATTGGTTATGGCTGTGAACCAAACAACTGTCACAGGTAACTCAGGTTATCCAAACCAAAACCCTGAGTTACCTGCACTTGGCTTACGACTGAATGGGCCCTAAGCAATAGAAAAGATCACAGCAAGTGCTGCAGCAACACCAACGACAGCATGCACAAGTTTCTTAATGGGTTTTCGTTTCTGGATTACGATTTACGAATTGTAAAGATGTGCGAGAATGAGATACATTTGGATGTTGAATCAATCTTTGGATTTATTCAAACAGATTCAGCTGAGCAATTAATATGATTCTTCAACCCAATTACTGTTACATTCACATTTAAATCAGAAATATATAAGTTTTTATTTTATCTTATATTAAAGTTATTCATATACAAATAAAAAAGTAACTATAAAATGCTAAATATGAATTGATAGCCATTTTGTTTGGGCCTTCATTTGTTACAGGAAGGCCCACTTTAACTTATCCATTTCATTCATCTGGTAAGCCCCACTTCGAACAGGTTTGCAGGCAAATATTTCCTCCATAAAACTATTCCAATCATTTGATTGGTTCACTATTTCCCATTGCCTATAATTAGATGGCTAGGGTAATCCTAAGGTGTATGTTCACAGAGAGGTCCAGCAGATAAATGTTCTCAATCAACTAACCCCGATGTGCAATGCTGGCCCTCATTTTGTGTCTTCATACTTCACAGACACCCATTTCAGAGAAGAACGAGATTTTACAAAAACATTCTATTAGATATACGTATATAGACTATTACAAAGAACAACCAAATCCAAAAAAAAATTGAAAAAAAAAAAAAAAAAAAAAAAACAATCAACATTCAATTTGACGTATTGCGTTCACAAAATTGAAGGTAAAGGACTGAGGGCATTATTACTGATGACCAAGAAAAACTTAAAGCCTGTCATGTAGCCAATATGCAAGAACCTGAACTTAATGCTCTTTTTTTTTTTTTTTTTTTTTTAAGATCGATACCTTAACTTAATGCTCTTTTGACAGGCCTTCTGTTGAGTGCACATACAAGAGCCATGAGAAGCCTATGCGATTTTAAGTGAATCTTAAAGCAACTCGATAGGGAAGGATGGCAGTTGGCGATACTATCTTTATGGAAAAAAAGATAGCAACTTGTTGAGAAAATTACTGTTGTGGAACCCCAGCAGCACTACCCAGCACCTATGGTACATGGGTACTTCAAAATAGGCAACATATTGTGTCATACCGTATCCGATACTTCAGTTTTTATGTGTAAAACCCATGTCCACACAATATCCACGGCATGTCCCAAGCATATTCATACCGCACCTGGGCATCATATCCCAGCACTGAAGAACACCTTGGCATGGGAAACAATCCGGCTCACCTGAAGTCCACTCTATTTCTATGATGGACAAGGCTAGGCTCTACACAACCCAACACATTCTCCAGAGAGACTAAATTTCTACTATGCAGAACATTGGCATCTACGCTAAAAGACACGATAGACGAGGAATCAAATTATCATTGCTTAATTTGGATATTGAACGGTTGAGTAATTGGTCGTCTAATCAGTTAGATTCAGACTCTTCATTCCTACTTCCAAGTCTTTGATTCTGTTTTGCTTTTGTTGTTGTTCTGTTTTCTCTTGGTTTGTTTCTTGTTTTTCATCATCATCATCATCATCAAAGCCCTGGCCCAGCAATGTTGGGTTAAGCTACATGAATTTTGTTTTGCCATTCAAGAAAATCATGAGTTACATCATCAGATCAGTTGCACTTCTTTAAATCTATCCTTACTATTTTCACCCATGTCCTCTTCGGCCAACCATTTTAACTTGAAGGGTCCATCAGCCTGTATTGAAAAAACTTTTCTTAGCTGGCGTCATTGTAGGACTATGTTGGACATGCCCAAACCATATCAAATGAGTCTCTCTTAATTTATCACTATATCCTAAATGCTCACAAATGCGCTCATTTCTGATTCTAACTTTCCTAGTTATATCACACATCCATCTCAACATTCTCCTCTCTACCACACTCATGTTTTGCATGTGCCCTTTCATGATTGACTAACATTTCATTGCTAGTCTAGTCGTCGTTCTGTAAATTTCTACCATTAATCTTGTTGGTATGCGTTGATCACAAAGCACCATTAAGTAAGTCTCTGCTTCAACCATCTAGCTATTATCATATGTTCGACATCTTCCTCAATCTCCACATCCTTAATAATTATAGAGACAAACCATCGGAAGGACTTTCTTGGTGGTCTCTCTTGAGCTTTAATTCACACTTTCCGCTGTCTCTTTAGTTTTTAACTCACGCCATCTCCCTAGTTTTTGTTTGATGAAATTTCAGTTCAGTGGATACAAATGGAGTTCATTCTGCTCACAAAACATATATGAAGGAATCAAGAGACAAATCAAATAAACAGAAGGAAAGAATTACTGACTCTTCTGCTTCCATCTCCGGCATCAACAAAACGGTATATACAGAACCCGGCTGCTGAAACCCAAGATATCTTTCAGCAGTCACAATGTATTCAGTGAACCGGCTGATCCCATTGTTCTGCCCTCTCTGACACCTCTGATACGGACGCTGCTCAAGCAAATCAAGAAACAGATGAAAAAAATGATGCAATTGGCTGGAAAAACAGGACCAAAAACTTGGCAAAACTGATGATAATTCGGTCATTAATCATTTAAACAGCAAACAAAAATCAGAAATCACATTAGTAAGCATAAGGAATGCCGCATGTCCGCCTCTACTTCCCCAAATCATTACCAGTGCAGAATCCATTCTGCTTTGATACTCAAACAGATTGTGATTTGGGCTGCACCCAAACACACCCACCAGGCGAAAAACTAGATATCAACCAATACAGAAAAGAGATGGGGCAGAAAGAGAATGAAAGGGGGTATTCTGTACAGATTAGAGAGACCCCATTATCCACCTTCATTGACCCAAATTGATTACTAATTCCAAAAACCCATCTTGACAGCAATCCATTCTGTCAAAGTAATCAAACAGATTGCGATGTGGGTACATATAATAAAAACTACCCACAATGCGTGAGAGCTAGATGTCAAAGCATTAACCTTAAAACCAAAACAGATATAGGGAGATAGGGTCAGGAAGAGAGAGAAAATGAGTGTTTGCAGCGATTAAAAGATGCCCCATTTCCGGCTTTACAGCCCCCGATTTCACTACCAGCACAAAAACCCATGTTGAAAAAAATCCATTCAGCCCAAATATTCAAATCAATTGCGATTTGGGAGCATCCAAACGCACCCACGAGGAGGCGAAAAAACAGGATTTCGGAACATCAACCTTAAAAACCATTATAGATATGGGTAAGTACCATTGCAAATCCAAGCAAGGGATCCATCTGTGATGGAGAGACTGAAGTGGTTATCAAACCAAGTGCCTTTGATGAAAATCACATCTCTTCCATTGGAAGATTCTTCTTCTTCTTCTTTCTCTCCCAGTTCTAGTCTCAGACAGGTGTGTCTGGTCGATTCCTCCATGGCTCCTGCTGCTACCTCCTTGCAATTGCAATGGAAGCCGCGAATTTAAGAGAGAGAGAAGAGGCGGCAAGGAAAATTGGAGGACTCATGGAGTAGTAAAGTTGGAAGTTGGATGTGAGGCCCACTTTATGTGATGAATATGGTGAGCCCGCCCTGATAAATTCTATGAGCCAGGATCCTGCTTGAGGCCAGTACCAGAGCAGACCCATGAACCTGACCCACAACATCAACCAATGTTTTGTTTCTCATCTCACTTCATATAATTTTATTGTAAGGAAAAAGATATAGTTTTACTTCTATTAGAAAGTATATTTTCACATTTGTTTGACTATTAAATTTTTTCATTGATTTGAGATACCACAAAGTCTCACTTCAGTGGGCGTACACTGAGAGTTTAAGCTATTATGAGAATTAAAGATCATGAGATACCACTAATTCTTTCCGCTACCTTGGTTCTATAATTAGTAAGGATGGAGAAATTGACAAAGATGTGAACATAAGATAAAAAGGAGATGGTTGAAGTGGAGAATTACTTCTGGAGTGCTCTGTGACCGGCGAATGCCTACAAGATTGAAAAGAAGAATTTACAGGACAACAATTAGATTAGCTTTTACCTATGGAGCACAATGTTAGTCAATCAAGAAACAACAAATGCACAAAAATGAATGTAACAGACATAAGAATGTGTTGAGGTAGATGTGTGGTAAAACTAGAAATGAGCGCTTTCGAGAGCATTTAGGGTAGCAATAATATCGGATAAAATTAGAATAACCTATTTGAGAAGGTTTGGGCATGTCCAACGTAGGCCAGTAACTGCGCCAGTAAGGAAAAGTTTAGTCATGAAGGTTGATGGCCTACCAAGGGAAAGGGGTAGGCCAAAAGAACGTGAATGGATGTAGTAAAAATGGATATGAAGAAGTCTGACTTATCTAAAAGTTTGGCTCAGAATAAATCGAAATGGAAAAATAAAATTCGTTTAGCCAACCCCAACATAGTTGGCAGAAGACTTTGTTGATGATGATGATGATGATAATAATGATTTGATAATTACTTAGCTTTACTTTTATGGCCTCCATTTTCTAAGACATTAAAAAGACCATGAGTCATATCAAAAGTAAACAAATCCAAAATCATCTCCAACTTTTTCTATAAAAAGAAAACAAAAGGAAACTCTTGAAACCACTAAAAGACAAAAATATATATATATATATATTATATGTTACGCAAAAAGTAAAAAGTATTACATATCAATCCACTTAAAACAAAATACCATTATAACTCCTTTATATTTTATTCTCTTTTTGATGTTTTCCTTTACCTTTATTTTCCAAAAAAATTACCAAACGAGCCTAAGTAGCAACAGTGAGCAACTTTAATTGTGCCACGGGCTCATTTGACCCAACCAACTGAACATTGACATGTAGTTTTATCTTCAAATGGAAAATCCATAGCCATATTTATGTACTTGGGTTCGATTTCATCTAGCTAATAAATGGTCACACTACAAGCTTTTATTTTCTTTTTCTTTTTCTCCGGTTGTTATGTGACTTGAACCTTTTAAAACCTCAAGTTTGCAATAACAAGAATAAGACAAAATTTAGTTCAAAATCTATGGATAGAGTTTTAAATGGGAATTCAATTATTTGAGTATGGAACTCTAATATTGTAAATAAATTGCAAGTATGAAATTTATTCTTTGGATCCGGGAGAGAATTTTGATTTGGATCTAGATTTGAATCTAATCCACAACATTTGAATCTGATCGAATCCAAATCATTGTATGTTTGGACTCCGAATATTTGGATTCCCGGCAATTACATTCACATATTAAAGATATATAGATTTCAAGGGGCTTAAATAGCTTGAGATATATTTATATTTGAGATTCAGTTATCATTAAGCATATATCATTTAAAAGATCCACTTATATATATATATATATATATATATCTTTTTTCTATACCACTTTCTTCCACTAGTTTAATGCACCCTACATTTTATTTTAGATATGGATTCATTATTGAGTCGTTTTTATTTATATTTACTTTGATGTTGGATCGGAATACAAAACATAAGTGCTGCATCAAGTCCAGATCCGACAAATCTTTAGAGACCAATTTGAGTCCATATTCACCATGAGCTCGCCCGGATCCAATCTCTTTGCATCCCTAGTTTTCAACTGCGGGTTAGGGTTAGGGTTAGGGTTAGGGTTGGATGCACACTAACCAAGTAATTATGTTACTGATAAAAAAAATTAAGTAATTATGTTATAATAAGTTTAAGGAGGTGTTTTGTAACTCTAAAATAAGCTCTTATTTCTTGATTTAGATCTTATTGACATATTAGAGTGCTTGATAAACCTCTAATTTTATTTTCTATTTTTAGAACTCATTTAGAAAATTAGATTTTTTGAATGTAAGTATGGGGAGAGGGAGACACCACTGAGTTATCAGTGGATTTGCAATTGGTTCTTTGTACATGAATTTTAAGTATGTATTTAATAAAATAAATTATTTTTTGGTGAGTATATAATATTTTTTTTTCTTTGCGAGCATTAACAATAAGGGCTTCGTTGTAAAATAAAGCATCGAAAGGGAGAGAGAGTGATAGGGAGGAAGAGAGAGATTCTTCTATTATCTCAAGTGTGTACAAATACAAGGGAGGATGCCTATCTACCCTAACTCATCTCAGAGGGCATCCACCCATTATATATATATATATATATATATATATATCTTATAACAGGATTTTTTTTTTTAATAAAAAAAAGTCAAGGAAGGGGAGGGGAGATGCGTCACAATGTCAGCAGAGGTCTTTCCACCCCTTTATTATTAATTTAAATGAATTTACCCCCATTCTGCGAGAGTACGGAATGCCAATTATTTTCGTGAAAATGTGGAACGTCCTTCATGGAATTTGATTGTTTGGTCATTTTGTGATATATCACTAAATGTAATATTATTCCGTGATATCAAGGAATGAAACCCTTTTTTCAGTTTTATGAAGTGTTTAGGCCTTCCATTGTTTTTTTTTTTTTTTTTTTAATCAAACTTGAAGGATTGTTTCTGCATAAAACTTCCCATATAATATAAATGCACTAATTTTAACACAGAAGGCCTAAAATGTACCACTCACAATACAAATGAATAAATTTTAACACATAAGGCCCAAAATGTACTTCTACATTTGATTTTAGGCTTATTTCTTATCCATCTATAGACCTTTTGTGCCTCTCTCGATTTTTTTGATTACTCTGCATGAAGATACTCATATAAGCAGTCCCAAAGAGATATATAGTTGGTAATTAAAGCCTTGCTTAAATGCTTGATTTAGTAGTATCAAGATTTGGATTGATTGAAACCAAGATCAAACCGGACTAAGCTTGGTTCAGCTTAAGCTCGAGCTGGCTTGTTTAATGTTTGAGCTAAGGTAAGTTTGGCTCAGCTAACTTGTTTCCAACTAGACACAACATATGACTGAGGAGACCAGAGAAGAAGATGTTTGCAATGTAAAATTGATGAGAACTTGGGACCAATCATCAAAACATCACCAAAGGCTAAGAGGTGAGACTGTGTACATGCATATCTGAGTTTCATTGAGGAGAGCATCTTCAGCAGCCTAAGAGATTCCAGTCTCTATCATCATGGTCATCATTATTCTTACAGAATCAAGGTACCACATCCTCTAATTAATTTACTTGATAATTGGCCCCACCTTTCATGCAATCCAAACTTTCCAATCCAACATGTTACTTCCATGAATTGTCAAAAAATAGTGAGCAAGATATCTTTATTGTTCAGTGATCCTTACTCACCAGTGCGTTAATTGTTTTTTTTATTATTTAACATGTAAGAAACAGTATGATCACAGGGATAAATAGGATTAGATGATTACACATAGCACATCTGTATGACATCCACACCATTCATCTTCTCAGATGGACAGTGGCCCAAATAAAACATTTGATCGGCATCCTCCTAAGCCAATGGCTCTCTTCGGTCAAAAACATCTAGGACATGTTTGTTTGCATTATAATACATAGGAAGGTACATAGATTTCACATCATAAGTGGCTAAAAATGAAGATCAAATGTGAAAATTTTAAGAATATACGTCAAATGACCTTTCCTCTTAAGGAAATAGAATTAAAAAAAAAGAGATGGGAAATTAATAAACCAGCCACCACCCTAATAGTTCATTTCTTATCTTCTTGTTTATTCTATTTCTCTAAAAGGTAATGGTATTTGATACTCATTTTTTAAAACTAAACTTTGATCTTGATTTTTAACTACTAATGGTATGAATCCTATTAATTCAATTCCTATATATTTTTTATGCAAACAAACAAACCCTAATGGTCCATTTGTATCCAAGAATCGATTCCAAAGAAATCTAAAAATTGTACTCCTCCAAGCAACAAAAATTAAAGAAACAAAGATGTAAATCCATAGATGGCTGCTAAATTATCTCGCTTCAATGTAACATAAATACCGAAGCACATCACCCTAGTAAATCAAATCAAATTCTAGGAAAGTCAGGGTACTATCTACATCTCCACCTTGTAACCTTTCTCTCACCTCTCTAACAATCCTTTTTTGTAACCCATTTTACCATGAATTCCAGTGATTCAGTTCCACGCAAACAAATGAGCCCTAAATGGATTGGTTAGGGTAGCCGCCTCCTGATCGGTGTAATTCTAGTACTATGTTCTATCCAAGATAGGGTCCACCAGAAGAATGGACCCAATCTCATTTGGATTGAGTAAATGAATACCTGAAAGGAAAAAACGGGTAAAATATTTTCACAGTCCCTTGTCCTATATACATGAACATAAAGGGAGCAAAAACAATCCAGCACCAACAACAAATTTGATCAAAACCTCAACATTCACAGTAGTGTAGGAGCCTAACACAACAGAGAGAAAGTACAGTTCCTATCACAGTATGAGTAAGATTTCAAAATACAAATTGTAAATCCTGTGTTTCTTACCACATGGCCTGAAAATTTACACAGTTAATCTCATGGAGGCCTATAAAACTGCAAAAATTAGGAGCAGGAATAAATTCCCAACTTCCTGTGTAGATTTTTCTCCACTCACCAGCAAAAGATACGTTGATGTGGGTGAGAAAGTGCAAGCCGCCTGTACCATTCATCCTATAAAGCAATGAGAAACACTCACCAATAATATCCCCTGGTGGAAACCAATTTCATTCACTTCCTTTCCACATATCAGACCAAGAGAATCGTCTTGATTTGTGCACTTTCAAGCGAAGTGCTGGTACCTTGCGAGCCACCGCCTGCCAAGTCATTTGAACTGCATCATTCTCTCGTGATGGGTACTGAAATTCGAAGTGATGCGCAATTTGCTTCAGTCTTCTCCACATTCGGGTCCACTCATCCTTTCCTATACTTCTGATGAGGTTTATCAAGAATCCTTTTCTCTGGGCATCAACAGAGCGCACAAAGACACAGAATTCTGAGTAGTCTAGGACATCTTCATAGGGAAGGTCTATATCATCACTGATTATAACAGGAATGCAGTGGCTGGCAATGGCATCGAATAGTCGGTTAGATGATGGGGTGTCACCTGCAATGTTGAGGCAGAATTTGGACATATGCATCCCTTGGGTCGCATTGTGGATCCCATCCTTACTTGGAATTCCAGAAGTAAAATGGACGTCTTCCTCATCTTTGAGCAGATCAAACAGAACCTTCCGGATAAACCCGCCCTAAAGGGAATGCCCAGATAGAGAAACTAATCAGCTATGGCATAAACAAAAAAGCAATCAAAAGAAGAATATACAATATACAATGTGGTGGTGTTTAAAATAGGAAATCTTAAAGATAGCCAGCTGTACTTTTTGAAAATTACATATAACCATCATCGACAACAAGTGCCATATCTTAGAAAATTACATATAACCATCTCCCTAGTTAGTTTGAAATATAACTGCCTCTATTATCTGATAATCTCAGCCGACTAGAGTGACAGAACCAGTTTTCGTCCCGTTGAGGGATTTCCAGCATATTTTGCTTGAAGGACAAAAAAAAGCCTTAACGTATATAGATTAAACTCGAGGTGTTAAATCTAGTTGAATTGGCTTGGGTTTAATAGTCTCCTTTCATATTAACGCCTTGGGATTAATTCAAACCAAGCTAGACTAAGGCAATTTTAATCCTTTTCACAGTAAAATATGTTGAATTTCTTCAAATGGTTGAAAACTGGGCTCTAACTGCCAAATAAGTCGCTGATTGACCAATTAGATTCATAGTGTCATGGAGGTCTTATCCCATCTATCTAAGGTCAATTTTTAGAGTTCGACTTTTCCACAAACCCTACTTACAGCTGTCTTTACAATAACCCCACAGCCACAAGTATCTAATTTTATCAATTCAATTCAAATTCATGGAAAACAGATTGTTTTGTTAGGTACTGACAACAGTATATTCCCATACAGATTCACAGAAACAGATGCAGAAGAGTGAAGAATGATCTGAGTTGAAACAAATCAAAGGTTCAAATTGTTGTGAATCAGGAATCAATTATATCATATATGGGTTTTTCTTGATTGGTAAGAACTTAATAGATGAACAAAATGGGAGAAAAATCTAGGAAACATCACAAAGAAACAGTTGCAATATAATGCACGCAGAAGATTACTTACATCTTTCCTCTTGATGCCTCCTCGGAAATATAACAAGGTTGGCCGGCTATCAAAGCCAGATGAGTCATTGACAAATGCTCCGACTACATGCTTGTAGGGTGCAATGATATCCTTCTCCACATTAGCAATATTTGAAGGATACCGTGCAAAATCTGAGAGAATGAATACACCAGGCGATAATTTCATCCTTGCATTCAGCATACTGGCTGGATGATGTGCCAAAATGACATGATCTCGTCCACCATATCTCTTCCATTCCTCTTGAGCAATCAAAAACTCCACCAACTGCTTTTGTAGCAACTGATTTTTGCTCTTTTTATGGGGTGGCTTCACATCTGAATGCAGATCGTAACTCAATGATGAAAAGAATGGAACAAATACAACATCAGCTTCTTCAGAGTTTTCGACTCTTATGGCACTACACGGGCCAGGCCGATCAGGAAATGTCGAAGACAGAAGATCTAGTGTAAGCCAGTACTCAATGCTATGTTGTTGATACAATCCACCAGGATACCTTGGGACTACAGAGTGAAGATCCGGCCAGCTGCCGTTCTTCTTCCCTTTCCAATTAAACAGACCAAAATGGAAATCAGAGGGCAAATCATACATGAAAACTTTCAGGACTGCTTTTTCTGGATTGCATTTCTTGAATTCATCTAAAATTAATGCTTCAGGGGAATTTTTGGGTTGGTCTCGAAACAGGGAACTCCCATTGTCAGTAAAACCAAAGTTCTTTAGTGAGGATAACAAGTCAGACTCAGTGAAGAGTGAGCGGCCTCCACTACCGAAGAGGATCAACCCAGAAAAGAGGATCAACAATGGAATCCCCAACAAGCAAGGAAGAGAATATGTATTCCTGTTCTCCATCGCAGAACCAATCCATTGGGAGTCCAAAATTAGAAACTAATGATCATCTCTATAGCACAAAACAAATAGAAAAGATAAGGAAAAAAATAAAAAAAAACCAAAGATACACTCATTTGGCACTATAGAACCCACAAATTCAGAAGAAGAAGAAGGAAGAACATCAGATTTCAATCAAGATTTTACACAAGTAAGATCCCAATAGATTAGGGTCCAACTCCAATGGCAGTAATTCAAATCATCCAAGAACCCACAACTTTCCAAACCTAGAAAAAATGAAATTTAATCCAAAATCAAACTGTAAACCCCAACCCACCCAAAAGCACAGAAATGGCAATACAACAAACCAATTCAAGAAAAAGAAAATCATCAATACCCCATCATCCAAAAATAGATCCCAAACACCATCTACATCCAAACAAGATTCTATCACATCCCCCATCACATAAACAATAACAATATCTACATTTCAAGAAAGGGGAAAAAGGATACCGAACAAACTAAAAGAAATCCACACAAAATGAAACAACCCCAGAATGAATCAGACCCAATCACAAAAACCCATTAAAGGAAATCGATCAAAACGTTGAAGAAACAAAAAGAAAAAAGAAAAGATGAATTGAAACCCAAAGAAACTACAAACAGTTGCAGGAATGATGACAAAGAACTGATGAATGAGGAGAAAACGAGAAAGGAAGTCTGAAAATGAAAATTGAGTACCGTTGGGGAATCGAAGGAGAGATTTCGATATCCATTGACACTCTTTCTCTGCTGCGTTCTGTCTCTGCAAGTGTTGTCTGCATATGCGTCGGATTCGGAAGTTATTTCTGTTGAAGCGGGAATTTCAGCTCATATTGGCTGGCGCCCTTTATTTATGAGGAAACACAACCGGGTCGGATCCGAGCTAACCCTTATAACCCGATCCGGCTAAGGTAGAGCTTGATGGTTTAGGCTTTGGACCTACATTTTAAACTCATATAAAATTTTGGGTAGGATTTGAGTTTGATTTTGCAAGACAGAAATCGACATGGGTTTCAGTATACAGTGCTTAAGCAATTTTTAAGAAAAACAGTTTGCTTTTAGTGGAGCCGGCCTAGCTGCTTGACGATTTACCTGTTTGGTAAATTCACTTTATTAGTGAAGTGAGGTGAAGGGTTATTCCGAGAGACCATAAAAGAAAAAGGGTCAAATAAAAAAGTACCATATTTCAAAACACACCTCTACGTTTTACAAAAAAAAAAAGAGGTTAAAAAGTTACTTTCCCATGATAAAAGGCCATTTTCTTTTCTTATAAAAAAAAGTCAAAACACTACATTCTCATTTCACTAAGAGAGTACTATTAGACCCCTCTCTTCACCTCCTTCACTTTACTAGTGAAGTTACCAAACAAAGGTAGACAAGGGAAACATGAGAGATTGAGCTAATTATATTATCCTAGCTCTTAGTTTTATTAAGAACAAAGCCCATACACAGTGCAATTTTCTTACCTATTTTATTTTATTATTGCTAAGTTGGACTACTAGTCATTAGTGACACTTCTAACTTGAAGACCTAGGAATTGATTCGTGACATGTGTGTGATACTAAGGTGCTAACACCACTCAACTATAAGTGTTTTGGCATAGCAGTGCAAATTTGTGGTATAACCTAATGGTGAATGTGTGCAGAATAGTGTGAAATGAGGATTAGTGTGTATACAAGTGTGTGTAGATTAGTTGGATTGATTAAAGGTAGGCCACAAGTATAACAACTCAAGAAGGAATGCTAGAAAAGCGGATTACTTGGAGAATTCATACATATATCATAGCATCTGTAAAGAAAGAGGCTCTTGAATTAATAGAGCTAGTAGTTTCTTGACCTTGACATTATTTTTTTTTTTCATAGTCAAGTACCATTTTCAAAAAATTGTTGATAGCAGCACATGCTAAAGCTGGAGAGGATCCGGACCCCATTTACTTCAACTCTCTTTGCAATGATACCATGACCTTACACATGATCATACAACCGTTCTGTGAAATCTTTCATTCAATATCACTTCTTACAGTAGTCACAATACAATCGAGAGAAATGAAAACCTCATTGAGTTTCAGCTATAACAAACAACCTGAACTGAACTAATATGCAACTAACTTAACTGTCACACAGTTTCAGCAGAACATAAACTGCTACTCTCAGCTGAACCGAGTTTGTTATGTAACTGTTTGAACCGACTCTGTTTGTCTTTGTTAATAAAAAGCAATCACACGGTCTTGAAGATTTACAATACAGCAGTCAGCAGAGGTACTTGGCAGTAGTTTCCATGAGTATTTGCAGAGGTTTTCTAGAACTTGACCTAGATGACCGCCCCAGGTCAACTATTCCGCCTCTACTCATGTTCTGTTTCCAACTCTGTTTGTCGTTAATACTTAAGCAGTGCAGTCTTGAAGATTTGTTACAGCATAGCAGAGGTATAATCCATAAGTATTGCAGAGGTTTTCTAGGGTCTCTTAGATGAACCCTATGGTCAACTATTTACTACTGAATTCTACTTATGGGCACTTCTGACATCAGAGTTCACAGTCTTGGTCATAGTAGATCCCACTGAGCTCACTGAGAAAAGCATTTTACCCATTGTCAAAAAAACATATTTCATGAATTGTAACTTATGGGAAGATTTTGAGGCTTTGGCTGAATTGAGTGAGAAATTTGAGGGACTTTTGCTCAATTGACTCGGAATTTTGTTCCTTTTCTTTTTACTAAAAGGAGATTATATTAAAAGAAAAGGTCAAGCGTAGCATACAAAGTTTGGAAACAGAAAAAAGACAGTAATATGACAACTAGTAACAAAGAGATAAAAATAAACTGAGAAAACTACTGTAAAGGTGCAAAACTGTCCAAATGGACAGTCTCATCCAAGTCTTCTAACTGCAAAGGCAGCCTCGTTTCATTCAGAACCCTCCTTTGGAACAGCTGTTCCTGCAAATATAATGAATCAATATCAGGTAGTAGAGAACTTGTGAAAACAGTGTATGATAGAGGAGCCAATTTAGATAATGCATCTGCAACAGTATTAGCCATTCGAGAGTAGTACATAGAGGAGCACTGACTGATTCTCTTCACAGAACCAACTATTTTCTTCCAAGTTAGGATAAGATTCCAAGCAAATATTGAGTGACCCTGGAAAGCTCTACAAATTGAAAAGACCATCACCCTCAACAATGACATTCTGAAACTGATGATGGATAACAAATTCCAGTCCTTTGTGCAGCCCATGAAATTCAGCTTGCAGTGGGTTATTTGTGTCCAGTTGAGCTGCATAACTTACAATCATGTTACCTATATGATCCCGAAATATTTCCCCATATCCAGCATAATGAGTAGCCAAATTAACTGAACCATCAAAATTGAGTTTCACAAAACCAAAGGGGGAGGTTCCCATGTTGAAGTGGCTACTGCAGGTGGCACACATCCAGGCAAGGCAATTGAAATATACCAGTCATGTAA
The DNA here is from genome assembly GCA_003546025.1 of Camphora micrantha. NCBI lineage: Eukaryota > Viridiplantae > Streptophyta > Magnoliopsida > Laurales > Lauraceae > Camphora > Camphora micrantha. The sequence goes on along the minus strand of QPKB01000003.1, from coordinate 23,639,918 downwards.
AAGAGAGGCTGATTTGGCATGAACAGAAGCTGGATGTAAGGGTGTAAACTGAAAAAGATAGGATTTACGTTCATTTTGATTCAGAGATTGTGATAGAAGATTACATTCACTTACTATAATGTATACATCGATGTGTATATGTATCTCATGACTGTAACATAGTAATATGTGTTATCTCGATACATTACAACTCAAATTTGTCTATACTTTCAACATATTTACAATTTGGTTTTTGCAAATCTTCAAAGAAGCGTCGCATGATTATCAGCTTAAGCTTTCCTGCAGGCACACTGGAAAGGAAAAGAAAGACAAGTAATTGGCACACTGAAATATGAGGGAGAAATCAAGGATAAACATGATACAAAAAAGAGATGAAAATGTTGACCAAGAAAGATGTTCCAACACTACCTCTTTTAATGAAAGTTACCATTCAATAAAAAAAAAAAAAAAAAAAACCAACCAAGAAGAGAGATCACTGGTTTAACTGTAACCTACTGAAAGAGGTAACCATGATCACTTGCACTGAATTTTCTTAAAATATCAGTTACACCAGAGAACCCAAAAATCATTTTTATTGATAGAAATCAGAGATGTTACACAATGTTATTTACCATGTGAGCCTGAAAAAAGCCGTGCGATTCACTAAAAGTCTAAAACAGTAAAAACAGACATCTGCAGATTTTTGTACCTTGACGTTCAGCTCTAAAGCTTAACTTCAGTTGCAAGCATGCCCCACCCCCACCCCCACCCCCACCCCACCCTCTGCGCGCGCATGTGAGTGATCCACTACAAATGAAAGGGCTCATTTGTTTGCAGGAATTACAAGAATTCACGTCTTCAAATGCAATGCCCCAGCAGGATTATCCAATTCTCCCAAATGCCCCAGCATCCAGGACGTTGGAATTTGGAGAATTTGAAAGTCCAAGAAAGACATTTCAGAAGTTTTTTTTCTTTTTTTTTTTTTTTTTTTTTTTTTTTTTTTTGTAATTCCACTAAGAATTCCATAGACAACAACTAACATTGCTATCAGAAATTCCTCTTACATAGAATTCCTATAAAAAAAAAATCTTGCAAACAGCACCTCAAAGATTCAGGAGTCCAATAACTGCTAGCAACCTTGATTTTCCTGCCAAAATTTCTCTTGCTTTTCTTATTTATATGGAAAGCCTTTGCCCGCAATCTTCAGGTATGTCATTGCCAATGCTCGGCATCTGCGCAAAAGGAAAACAAACAGCGCTTGTGTTACTGTTACCAAAAGTCTGTTGGAAAAATCCTAAAAAGCAGTGACTTCCCACATTCTGTAAAAATGGCCACACACACATCTAGACGTATCTTAGTATGCATACTGTTGGCAGACAAGATAGATATAAGCAGTCATATTTTAACTAGATTTATTTATTTATTTGATAATACGATTCAAACCCAGAACTTAAAGGTCTCAATAGTGCGCACCTACCACTACACCACCAGTGAAAGGTATACCCTGTCATCAAAGCAAAAGTGGCAGAATGGGTTACCATAAACCCGAAACATGGTTTTGTAAAATGAAAATCAAATACTCTTTCACAAAAAAGGAGCAATGCATACATTAAAGTGTTCAAAATCTGATCACAATTCCCATGATATATTCATGAACAGAGTTTGAGCCTTGGAGCATGTGCATGTAAGCCTAAGGGAAAGAAGTGATGGACTTTTGACCTAGTATATCTGTTTGCTGTCCAAATTTACAGCTCAGTAGCAGCTGAGTATTTCATCACTCACCAAAGATTTATAAGAGTGCCATTGCATTTTTTTTTTAGTAACGATGCATCTTTATGCAGCATATTTGAAAACATTCTGATTCCCTGTTTCGACTTTATGGATCTATTTCTGAAACCATTCAGATACACTGGCTAGTTTCTGACAGAAAGTTGGACTTCAACCACCTAAATTTGAGCAGTACAACTCAAAACATCTTAGAAATAAACAACTTTGCAATCATGATCATACACGAGCAACTTAGCCGGATCCTAAGGAATAAAACACCTTAACAATTACATGATTGATTTTACCACACCAGATAATACATTATTTGGGTCAAGTAGATTTCACTCATGGTTAAGCGGTGCTGGCACCTTGGTATCATATATATCCCTGGGCCTCCAAGTTGGAAGTATAGCACGCCAACCTAGCGACAACGATGACAACAACAACAACAACAAACCATGCAAAGTATGGTCCAATAAAAGGGGAAAAAATGATGCAGTTGGGACCGCAAGATGTATCAATCCTTGAGACGTTAGAAAGAAATAACTGCCAAAAAATGAATCTAAGTGCTAATGCAGTTTGTGTCATAATTTTTGTTACAAAGAGAACCAAGAAGAGAATGCAAGTGAGATTCTTGATTCTTGAATTATGCTCTCTGCAATGTCAAACAGATGTAGCTAGTACATACCTTATACTAGAGAGAATATTTTACATTATCAGTGTCATGCTTAAGAGGAAAAATTAAATTACAGTTATCATTTTGCGTAAAACAGATCTAATGGTAAAAATTATTAAAAGAGGTTTTTTTCTATCAACATTACTAAAGAAGATATATACATAGTTTTGAAAGATGTTACTGATATTGATATTAAAAGATATTAGCAATACCAATAGATGTATATATTACAAAATAGCAATAAGACCCATTGTTAAAATCTATAATGCCTAGATACGTCTAAGGAGGGGTGCAAGGCCATTCTTTCTAAAATTTAAGACATGATACAAATCCTATTCATAACATGGGATTTTACATTTTATGATTTTTAGGTGGTGAAACCAGGGTTAAGGTGATTAGATGATCCCACCTTTTGGGTAACCCATCTACCAAGAGTCCAGATCCTTTCTCAGTTGGAAGGGTAGAACTCCACAGCAAGGTCCATCTATTGAAAATCTGAGCTATTCAAAATGCCATCACCGTGTATGGAATGTGTCTGAATTTTAATCCAATAGGAGTTGGGCCAGTGTCATATTGCCCTATGATGAACAATGTGATTAAGATAACCTGATGCATTATTAATTATTCTTCACGTTATTCATGATATGGTCTATCTTAAGGTGGGGCCAACTCCTATTGGAATAAAATTCGAGGACAACCCATACACAATGATGGTGTTTATTTTTATCAGCTCAGATTTTCAATCGGTGGGCTCCACTAGAGTTCCATTCATTCAACTCAAGATTTCTCCAAGTCAGAAATTAGAGGAATCGGCCTCATCTGCCAAATATTAGACCTTCCCACCATATCATCCTCGTGACTGTCATGTATTAAAATGGGGTCCTACAGGCTAGGCCATGCATTGAAAATATCTCTGAGATATAAACCACAGTTACATTTCTTCTTCTTTTAGGTTATTTAAAGATGAATAATCATTGTAGTTTCCTCATTTGATTAGCCAAGGGTACAGGTTACTACATGCACCATCAGATGCATGCTGATTAATTCATTCCAACCATACATTAATTAGGAACGACAGCAAGCAAAACAAGATAGGGAAATTAAATTGAGATCTCTAACGGAACAAGTTCTACTTTTTACACACACACCAAAAAAAAAAAAAGATAAAAAAGAAGGAAACTTTAGAAGAAAATCTTAAAAAATGAAGGAAAAAAATAGAAATTAGCTATTCTATTTCTTCAAAAGAAAAAAAAAATTAAGAAAGAGAAAGGGATATATGTAAGAGAAACCCTGATTTGCAGCAAAGATCTCCTTCTGAAGAAGACAAAAAATTGAAGAAAAGTCAGTGGGACCTCGAGACGTCATCAAATGATGACGGCATTCATTTTGAGCAGTTAAGATTTTATTCAGTGGGGCCTCGAGACGTCATCAAATGATGACGGCATTCAATTTTTCTTATATTTTATTCTTGTGTTTTACATATACTTAATCTAGCAATCAAACTCACTTCTTGGCCTCATTTCATTAAGAAGGCGGCATTCATTTTGAGCAGTTAAGATTTTCAAAAGGGGACCCACTGGGGAGTTTCACGTCTCACACATGTCACGAGAGCCTTGGAGGATCCTAACTCCAATACCATGGTACAAACGGGAATGATCAGTTTGTTTGACTTTGTAAATTCTAGAGTATTTTTCAAATGATCAAATTGTCCATTTTCTAATTTGAAGACCCTGAAAGGCACTCTAAGGGATATCATTATAACAGCTAAAATCATGATGGGAATACTCCTACTACTAATTTCTACTTAAGGTCGCTCTTTTGTTGAAAAAAATAGGTCAAAAGAGAAAGAAAGAAAAAAGACAAAAAAGAAACTAGCAAGGAGAGTGTTGTTGCCTCAAATGTGAAGATACAGGAAAAGATCCTTTCTCTACAACTCTGCAAGACAGATCAAACTCCTCAGCAATGGTTCCTGATAAAGATCCTTAAATAACCAATTAATAATAGCAACAAAAGACTTATTGCATAAACCTTAAATTGAGTGAATATTTGGATGAGATTCAACTTCACAACCATGTTTCTCAACATAACTATTCAAGGCCAAACCAATACAAATCTTTTCTTAACAATAGAGTAAAACGAACAAAATTTAATGAAGCCCTTTGGGCCATAACTTACAATACAAGTCTTATTTCCCTTCGTACAATCAATTTCTTTTATCAAATCACAACAACGCGGGGTAGGTAGAGCACTGGCCTTTATATGGAAGAAAACCGAGTTTGGTTCAACGAGTTCAGTGGCCGATTGTTTGACACCAACCCTCCTCCTACAATCATTAGATGAAAGGGATTTTCATGGTGCAACAAGGGGACAACAAAACAAGACATATATGGAACCAATGTAATGCTCATATAGTAATTGCTTTGAGAAAGGTACCGTTGAATAATGGGGTCCTTTAAGGAGATGCCATCTGTAAGGCAGGTGGGGAATGGATTGAGGCTGCCAGAGGGGCCATCGAATAACAGACCATCAAAAAGGGGTCATTGTTAATCAATTCATGCCCATTACTAATTACATGTTGAGACATCTCATTTCATGCATTTTTGCAATTTATAACCCGAACTCAATATCTTCCCACCATCACAGTAATGACTCCCCGATATCTTCCATTATGGCAGAAAGGGCATCTAGCTCTCTGTATATCACTTCCGTTTGAGGATGCGTCCTGTCATTATAAACAAACGCATTTACCTTCCCCATGATCTCAATCCAACTACATGCTTGTTCTTTCTTTGTTCCAATCGCTTTCATTAAGTTTCTTATTCTTGCTACGTCTTCCCACATTCCTTTCGCAGCATAAATATTCGACAAAAGCACATACACCCCTCCATTGAGTGGTTGAAAATTCAGGATCTTTTTCGCGACAAATTCACCAAGTTCTAGATTTCCATGAACTCTACATGCACTCAATAAGGTCTCCCATGTGTGTGTTGGGAGGTCATCAGGTACTTGTTTCATGAACTGGTAAGCTTCACTCAATCGCCCTGATCGTCCAAGGAGGTCCACCATACATGTATAATGCTCTGGTTTAGGTAGCAACTTCCAATTCTTTAGCATAGAATCGAAAAGTTCCCTACCTTCATCGACAAAACCCTTGTGTGCACATGCGGATAAGAGTCCAAGAAAAGTCACATGATCAGGTTCAAACCCAGCTTCAATCATAGCGGGGAAGAGCCCGAGTGCTCCTAATGCAGATCCATGGTAAGCATGTGCCACAATCATAGCATTCCATGCAACCGTATCTTGTTTTGACATGCTTTTAAACACCTTCGAAGCATCGGTAAGCGAGCCACACTTGGAATACATGGTGATCAATGAACTCAAGACCCTGGTGTCGTGCCCATAACTAAATTTAATTGCATTGAGGTGCATTGACCTTCCCCAAAGTAGAGAAGCAAGAGATGCACTAACTGAAATAATGACGGTGAATGTCCCTTGATCGGGCTTAAGCCCTTCTCGCATCATCCTACGAAACAAAACCAATGCTTCCTCACTTTGGTAGCCACAAATAATAGTGTTCCATGAAGTCTCATCTCTTGATGGCATCCTCTCAAAGAAATCAGATGCTATAACCATATCACCCTGCTGTACATACCCTTGTAAGATTGAATTCCATGACCGGAGGTCCCTCTTTGGCATCTTCATGAACAATTTTAACGCGTCTTCCAGCATTCCATTCTGAACATAACCACTGATCATAGAATTCCAAGCTATAATATCTCGTTGAGGCATGTTTTCGAACAATTCACCAGCGGTTTTGATATCACCAATCAGCAGATAGCCCCGAATAACAGCAGTCCATGCTTCTATACACTTTTCAGGCATCTCATCAAATAAACGTCTAGCATTTTCCATTTGCCCAGATTGCGAGTAACAAGTTATCATAGTTGTCCACGATGCAATATCCCGTTGAGGCATTTTTTCAAACAGCTTCCCGGCATCTTCAACATATCCCAAATCAAGATAACCAGATAACATTGCATTATAAAGAGAAGCTTCACGCTCAGGTGCTAGATCGAATAAAGCAAGCGCTTCAGTCAGAAGCTCATTTTGGAGATACCCACCAATCATGATTGCCCAGGAGACTGAGTTTCTAATCGGCATTTTGTCAAACAGGTCCCGCGCCATTCCAATTCTCCCGTTGTTAACGTATCCAGTGATCATGGAATTCCAACAAACAACATTTCTTTCAGGCATTCTCTCAAACAGATCCCGTGCTTCTTCCAACATCCCGCATCGCATATACCCAGTCAACAATGCCGTCCACGACACGACGTTTCTCCTTGGCATAGCATCAAATATCTGCTGTGCTTTGCTAAGCCTGTGGTTTTGGGCATACCCAGATATCATGCAATTCCATGTGACCAGATTCCGACGGGGCATTTCATCAAACAGGTGGTGTGCTGTCTCTACATCGCCGCGTTTGAAGCAGTCGGTGATGGTGAGATTGTACTGATAAATGTTGGGGTTGCGGAACGCTGATGGGTGCTGCAATGGTCTGGGTGTCATGGTAGAAAGCGATCGGGCGTGTAATCTGACCCAGATTTGATAAGACATGTTGTAATCAATGTGAGAGATGACTGCAAGTCGATCATTGTGAGGAAGAAGTAATGTAGAAGAAGTATAAGAACTCATCAAAGATATTGTGATTTGGATAGAAGAAGAATAAAGAAAATTTGGGCACATTTTTTTTAAATAAAAAAAAGCATATAAAGATCTGAATATTTCAAAAAATCACAAAAGTTTTCTATCATTATTTCAATCCAGGCCTCTCTATTAAAAAAATATAATAATAATAATAATAATAATTCTGAAATGATAAAAATACCCTTCATCATTTTTCTAAATGTTTTGATAAATCATTTAAGAGAAATAATTAAATCCAATCCAAATTACCTAGCCTCGGCCTGTCCTCAAAATCAGCGGCGGACCCAAGTGTCCCACGCAGGTGCGATCACACCTGCGAGATTAGAAAAACTCTTTGAATAATACCTTGAAAGTTTTTATATTATTGTTTAACTTCTTTACTTTATCATTCCCCCACCACCCAAATGAAAATTCTGAGTCCGCCATTACTCAATATATACATGTAGGGCTGGCCCTTTGAGGGCCTACGAGAATAGGACCCCACATCTTGAAGGGAGCCCAAGGACGATCTGGATGGTTGTGGTCCCATGTGGCTTGAGCCTCATCTTCCTAGTTATCCAGAAACTTCAACTTTGTTAACCGTGAGGCTTATTTATGAATTCTGTTTGTGATTGTTAAGACTGTGGGGCCCAGTAAGGATGCATGATAGTGAATCCAATCTATTAAGAGTAAACCTATCCCTGGGCGACCTTAAACATTAGGTCTGATCTTGGTTTGGGCCAGTGGGACCCACTAGATTTTACATTAAGAGGTCCAGACATAAAATGTTTGTTTATTTTATGTTCTATATATTAAGATTAGTTCTGAAAAGGGTTTAATAATTGATAAAGACCTGGATTTTGGTGTAGAAATATTAAATAACTTTCTTACTTTGATGAAATGAAGTTCTGTAATTAATTATAATTAACTGTGATTAATTATGATTAACTGTGATTAATTCTTTAAGCTGTGAGCAATTAATGTTATGTTTACAATATAGTGTGGGCCATTCCTATACCACTCAATACTATTATGATAAGAAGTGGGCAGTACTCAGTGAGATGTGCAAGGGTTGGGCCCACACTGCTACATGTGTGTTCAATTATATGTTCATGTTTTGGTTGTTATGTGATATTGTGCACTAGGTTCTAGACGTGGGATGTTAAACTTAGTGTCCGGGCCATTATGATGGCTAGTCCTTAGTGGACGTGTCTGATGAGACAAGGTCATGGTGTCCGATATACATGACTCTACCCTCGATGGTTAGGACAGGGCTCGGGGTCTAAAAATAAAATAAAAAAATAACTCTTTTCTATACTACTACCAAGTATTTGAGTATCAACCGAAAATCATCTTGTTTAACCTCTTGCGAAGGGACCACTGAGAAAATATTTGGAGAATAAAGGTTATCTCTAAAAACTTTTTTTCATTGGACAGAGATAAATGTGCTTCAGTAACAGGTTCTACATGTACAGTTTTATTTATTTTATCAAAGAGGGTTTAAAGTGTCTATTCCATATCAAACATTTTACTGAGTTTTCTTAATACCAAATCATTATAATTTATTTATCTTTTTGTCATATTTAGTTTATACAGTAGGGTCTTATCTTTGAGTAATTTAAGCTATTTAAATTTATATATAATTTATTAATTGACACTATTCTCATTTTAATATGACTATTGACTATTGTCGGATTTCAGTTACAAAGAACAAAAGCTGTAAAAAACTTACTAGTAATTTAGACTTTAAGAGATTGGGAATCATGCTTATCTAATTAAAATGATATTAGGATCAAGTCGGATACAAACTACTTTTATGAATTGGTAGGCACCCAAGTCACTTCACACATAAAATAAGAGCATCCTTATTGATTGAGATGTAAATATTAATTGGGTAACATGTGTAGGCTCATACCTAACCCATTATTAATTGGGATGTAAATATTAATTCTAACTCAATTCGAAAGTTAAAATCAGCAAGCGAGACATTCAATTATAATTTGAGTTTGAATTAGGGTGATACGCCATAATGCAATTAGTTGAATAGCTAGATTAAAAAATAAAAAAAAATTCAGCCCTCACCCAACCCAGGAAATATGCACAAAATCAAACCCCAAATAAAAAGAGGTCAACCACATCCTGGATTTCTGTCATACTTTTCAGTAAAGAAAAAAAGGAGTAAAAAAGAGAGAGAGAAGGAAAATCCAGCATGTTCAGGTCAAGTTGGTGGCTTGTGTGATGTGTGCCTGCTCGGGTGATCTTTTGATTGGAAAAGTTGATTAGTTTCCCCTGACCGTCCATTTAGCTGTGCACATGCTCCAATTTGATTGAGGCTCTCAGTGGACCTTTTCTTCAAAGCTTATTGTTGTTATTATTATTTTGCTAATGGAGGGTTTTCAATTTTTTGGGCTAGAATAATCTCTCTGGCCCCAGAGAGAACCCGGGTAAAACCCATGTGGCCCTCAGGTGGTAGCACAAGTGGACTCAACCGTCGGTTCCTGAAGAGGGGGAATTAATGATTGATACCAAGACTTCTTGCTCCGTAAAAGAGAGGAACCGTGGTCCTGACCACTTGGCCAACCCCTGGTCTTAAAGCTTATTGTTATTAGCACAGGGAACTCTCATAGTCAACTTTAAAATATAAATAAATGAAACTCCCCTACTGCGATGATAGTTGCAAACCAATTCTCAAACACAAACAAACAACATGCAGCTGCGTGGTGAGCACACAGGAAACTATTCTTCCACCTTAAAAAAATAAAACAACATTAAAAAAAAAAATCATAAATAAACAATGACTATTCTCACCACTCTCCCACCCCAGTATTGGTGAAGTGGCATAAGGCTTTTTGTGTTTGTAATCGTCATGGATTTATCATGAGTACGTTTACGTGGATTTAACATGCGCCACTTACAAATTAGTCCTATTGAGTTAAAGACCTCAAAATTGATACCCACGTTATAAAATAATAATTAAAAAAAAAAAAAAAAGAAGGAGAAAGAGAGAAAAAGAAGACTATTCTCTCGATTAAATCGTCTTACATTCTCCCTACCCTGCCAGAGTGAGAGGTAAGAAGGATTGAGGTTGGAAAGTCACCCTCTGGATTTATGTATTCCCAAAAAAGGAAGGTGGTAATTGTGGAAATCGTGGTCTACATGGTTCTCTGCACCAACTCTGGGACTGAGATTTGCGTGGGAAAACCATGTGATATGGGCTGTTGCTTCTGAGTAGTTCTCAATATGAAAACCTTCTAATGAATACATATGCCCTCCCACCCCAAGGAAAAAAATCTTTCACCCCAAGGAAAAAAATCATTTTTACTTACCATTTAAAGATAAACATCATATGGTACTCATTTATCTTTACTAATTGTTTAATTGAATATCAAAATAAGTTATATGGTCAAAAGAGTGTTGAAATCTAATCCTTATCCACAAGGACTCCTTTCTAGGTGGGTCTCGTAAGTTAGGCCGCATATGAATAACAGGGGCACTTTTGCCATGTAGTTAAAAAAAAGATTAAAGGTGAATTTTAAAAAAATGAGCAACAATTAATTTTTTTTTCTTTTATTACAATAAAATCAAAAGGAAGATAAGAAATGAATTACAAAGGTTGATGGCTGGTATTCAGTTCCCATCTTCCTCTTATTCTACTTTTATAAAAGGAAAGATTATATGGTTATCATTTTGAAAATTGACCCATGGCCTTCATTTTTAACTATTTATGGGAAAAATCCCATGTATTTAATTTTTATGTATTCTAATGCAAATGAACTTATAGGCGGGAAAATATCTTATAGTGGTAGATGGTTCCAATTCCTTTTGATCATAATGTTGAACTATGTCTCTGTTCATTTTCTTGTTATTATAAGATATTGATAAATATTGAAGAAGGAAGTTTTATGAGAGGCAATTTAATCATTTTCCCTTAAAAATGAGTGAAATGCATCTCATTTGATCAAAATTGAAATGTGTGCCATTGAAAAGCCATATTAAGATGAACTCATTCTAAGACATTTTTCTTATAATATCCATAGAAAATTCCCAAACTTATAAATATTACATTTTCAATAAAAATTCACCAATAATAACATTTTTTACACAGCTTGTTAGTGAACCTTGCTAGAATTAATTATTTAAAAAAAAAAAAAAAAAAGGCCCTTCTTAGTTCTTACCCATCACCTGACCCAACCCAGTGGCATTTTGGTAAAATTCCTGGAAATATACAAATACTTGCACCCAACGGCAAAATAAATAGATAGTTTGGCAGGCCAGAACCCACTCTTCCAGACACCATTTTTCACACCACTTGCCATTTCCTCTCTACTGCGTCTGTTTTATACCATCCTTCATCCTTCTTAGGAAACACAAAAGCAGAAATACTTGGATTCTCCCTAGTCTCAATCTCTCAACAGATTAACAAGGGTCTGTTTTCATCACCAATGGACCTCTTACAGTCACCCAGGATTGAGATTTGGAGTGTTGTTGTTGCTGTTGCCGTTATTGGTGCAGCTGCTGCTTATTTCTACCTGACCAGGAAGCCAAAGGGTATGAACTTTTTGAGTTTCTTAAGCATTTTTTTTTCTCTTTAATTCCATTTTCTGGGTGTTTGGATTTCTGGGTTCTTCCATGTGAGTTGGTTGATTTGTAGTGTTTGTTGTTATTTGTTTGTTTTATGGATTGATGAGCATGATTTCTTCTTCTTCTTCTTGTTTTTTTTTCTTTTTTTTATCTGAAATGGAAGATAGTGTTTTATATGTTTGTATTATTGGTTTTGGAGTTTTGGAATGATGGGTGTTTTAGCTCTTGATTGTCGGTTGTTGTTTAACTTAATGGTGCTTTTGCTTTGGAGAACCTTCTGGGGACGCTTTTGATATTCCTTGCTCCTGACAAGAGCTTTTTTTTTGCATAAAAGGAGTCAGTTTTTTTGTAAGGTGAGTAAAGTAACAGCATAGGTATGAGGTAATTTCGTCATTACCTCAACCACATATAGCCGGAGATAGTCTCTGAGGGTCTTATGAAAATCCCCCTGAGTCTTCCTACTACTGTGTAGAAAACTAGAAAAAACATAACAAAGAGAACAACCACCACCAGCCCCATGTATCCGTCGCGGTAAACAGATCACCATAGCCACCCAGGCAATTCACAGTTTGATTCTCTCAAAAGCTCTATATTGTTTAGTTCTTGTTCCCTAAATGGAGAAAAGAAATTCCATTTCTTTTGGGTAATCATTATTCTACTTTTGTTTTAAGGGTTGATGATTAGTATGTTCATATCCGCGCAAGATTGATTGTTCTTCTTCTTCTTCTTCTTTCATTTTTTTTTTCGTTAATTTGAAATGGAAGGGTAGTGTTTTATATGTTTGTATTATTGATTTTAGATTTTTGGAATGGTGGTTGTTTTAGCTCTCGATTGTTGGTTGTTGTTTAATTTAATGGTGCTTTTGTTTTGGAGAACCTTCTGGGGGCGCTTTTGATATTCCTTGCTTCTGACAAGAGTAACCTACTTAGTTGTTCGGACAATTCACAGTTTGATTCTCCCAAAAGTTGTATATTGATTCGGTCTGGTTCCCAAAATGGATAAAAGCAATTCCATTTCTTCTGGGTAATCATTATTCTGCTTTTGTTTTAATTGAAAGTGTACAGTGTTTATATCAATCTTGTCTTTTACTCTAATGTAAAATACCTTTTGTTTTGGAAAATGGGTTTTGTTTAAAGAGAAATGATCAAAAGAGGTTTATATAAGCCATTTTTATATTCCATACTTCATCATATAGGATTTCACTGGGGCATTTATGGTTTGATATACGTTAATAGAGGCCTCACCGATCACTAATGATGATGTACTTATAAATTAGTTGAATAATTGAATTGGACTGACAAACCATGAGAATTGAATCAAACAACATTGAGCTAGACAATCAAATTTGTTCATGGTGGGTAAACTAGAGTTATGAATTGAGGGAACCAGAAACCATATGGAATGAACCTATCCTAATGAATTAGCAAACTATGACAAACTGAATTTTCAACAGCAAACTGTAGGTGTGTGTGGGCTTATGTGGGGCCCACTGCAATGACCCTGGCCGAGATGGAAATGGACCTCTGCGCATGCCATTTGGAAAAATCAATCCCTCCCTCTGGAGCATACTACCAAGGAACCTCTGTCTTGTAGCCCAACCTCTCTGTTCCATAAATCTCTCACACATCCCCCGGTAAAACCTCTGAACATTGCAAAGGATCTGGATTCTGGAGGTCTGCTTCCCAAGAAGCTCGCATCTGATCGTTGGGAAATTCAGTATAAAAAGGCCCCTCTTTCTATAGGTTACATACTGAAAGGACAAAGCAAAAGAAACAAATCAATGATATGTAAAAATCTGAATTTTTCGGCAAGCACCAGCCCCACAGATCATCTCTGATTCCACTGCTCATTTTTTCACAAACTCTATCTCTAATTAAATGAAATGCAGACAGGGTAACTATGGTTTTGGTAGTTTTCAAAAATGGATATTCCAACAAATGTGAAAAATGATATGGTATATGGACCTTTTTATTTTTCAAGTCTTATCTCTCTTATCTTGTTCTTGATTTTGGTTCTTGATTTACCTTGTTTTGGGTTTGACTAGATCATTCAAGCATCCCTTCTAGATACTTTGGTCTTTTCGCTGTAATGATATTTTAGATTCTGAGATTTTTTATTAGTTAGCTATGGGTTTGCAATTCTGCATATTAGAAAGGGACTTTAGAATGGAAAGTAACAGCTGAGCATGAATTATTTGTACAATAATTGGTGTTTATAGGTTGTCTGGACCCAGAAAAATTTAAAGATTTTGAACTTGTCAAGCGCACACAACTCAGTCATAATGTGGCTAAGTTTAGATTCGCTCTTTCTACTCCTACTTCAGTGTTGGGTCTTCCGATTGGGCAACACATACGTTGCAGGTCAGGTTCCTCAGATTTGGCATGCTTGCAGTTCTTCATAATAAGAATGTTCATAATTAATGTTATTAATTTTACAAGTTTCCACTCTCTGCTTGGACAGGGGAAGGGATAACCTTGGAGAAGACGTTATAAGGCCGTATACTCCAATTACTTTGGATTCTGATGTCGGATACTTCGAACTGGTCATAAAGGTTCGTGCTTTCATAGAAATGACAGGGTCTTGTGCAGTTGTGCTTCAGAACATCAAATATATAGCTCCCTTAGGTGCTCAAGTCTGATCATTTGGGGCCCATGGCTCTATGATCTGGTTGTCACTACTATGTATGTGGAAATATCGCCCATCATGGAAGATACTAAACCTTTTGGTGCACAACTAATTTGTTAATACAGCAGAGGTCCTAAATGGTGGCCAAAGAACAAATGGTTTGAATGTTCTGCTCTAGAAGATTTTTGGTATCCTCCCCCTGCCTCCTCTCCCTACTCAGTGGGACCATTATATCAACTTTCTAGATTGCTGGACCATGATCGCCACATGATTGAATTTACATATCTTGGCAAGATGCGGTGGTCCTGTGTATACTCATATGTGTGTGTGCGCGCGCGCGTGCATGTACCACCCTCATGACCACAGGACCCATCCCCTAGTGTGACAACACCTTAATTATGCACACTATTCACGAGTCATGTTTCAACTTTCAAGATTAGCTGAATCGTGGACTTCATTAAGTGTTTTATTTATAAGTAGATATGGATGTTTTGCCTCATCTAATTTGTTTTTCCATTAACTTTCATCAATATGCAGATGTACCCGAAAGGAAGAATGTCCCACCATTTTCGTGAAATGCGTGTTGGGGATTACTTGTCTGTAAAAGGACCAAAGGTAAAATCCCATGCTTACCAAGATGAGTGTTAAAGCTTTCATTGGTTATATTTTGCTGCTTCCTTGTGTTGATTTATCTATGGAATACACCCCTTTTGATTAATTTTGTTTGGAATGAGGTGGAGACTGAAAAGAAGTTGGAAGAGCCACAAGAAATGACTTTCTAAACACCATCTTTAGCTATAGAGAATCTGATACTGTTAGCTTCCCCTAATACATGATAAAAGTATAATATTTTGACCTGCATGTCAGAGCTAGATCCAAGAATTCTGAATTGCCTTATAATGAGGGGTTTTAAAAAGAATCTTGCATGGCTTAGTACACAATTTTCCATAAACATTATTTTTCTTTCTTTGTCTTGTCAGAAGGTCACCTTGAAATTTCTAAGAAAACTTTGAAGTTGTCCTATTGAATTGCTTAGGTTTTCTTGTTGCTGCCTTTTGCAATACAATAATGAAATAAATGTATATTTAGTTTTTGCTATTTGGAAACTTGGATAGAGCTTCTATATTTCAGCAAGATCCTTGTCGCCCTGAAGACAGGGGCGGACCCAGGGAATTATCTTTTTTCAGGTTTGGGTGTGGGCCTCAGCCCCCAGAGTCTTGCACTTGGCTCTGCCCCTGTCTGTAGATGCATTGGCCCAAACGTCTAGCCAAAAGTTCCATACTCAGTATACATTTGAGGCCCATCTGGTGCATGGAAGAGCTTCATTTTTGTTTGATTAATCTACACGAAGGGGCCCACCAGATGCATGGCCTTTTATGTACTGCATGTATTATGTATAGTGCATACGACCTCAGAGTGTGTGGATCATTTTGTGGGAATGGACATTAGAAGAATTGTGTGTGATCAAGATCCATTTACTGAAAAAAATCTATGAATTCTCCACTTCACCCTCCAATATATTCCAGAAATACATATTTTCTTGTAGACATTTGCACTTTTAGATGTCTTACTCTTATTTTCTCTCTGATGCTTTCAGGGGCGTTTCAAATATCAACCTGGCCAAGTTAGAGCATTTGGGATGCTTGCTGGGGGATCTGGCATTACTCCTATGTTTCAAGTAAGTAGATGGCTCATAGAAATCAAAATCGTGATTTTTGGACCTGGTTGATTGTAGCTTAAATTTTTATTTTTATTTTTTATTATCTTGAAAGAGGCATTTTACCTCATATTAGTTTCTATACCTTTTTAGGTTACTAGAGCCATATTGGAGAACCCAAAAGACAGTACCAAGGTCTATCTCATTTATGCTAATGTCACATTTGAAGACATTCTTTTGAAGGTAAGTAATCTCTCTCTCTCTCTCTCTCTCTCTATATATATATATATATATATGCGCTTATATGCACTTCAGTTGTCTGTTTTTGGTAGTCAGGATTTAAAACCCTGATCTACATTTGCTCCAGTTTCAGTTGGTATATCAGTACTAGTGTTTTGTGAGTATCATGCAGTAAAATCCAATGCAATCCTCTTTGTGGACCCACTGAAGACTGCCACCAGTCACGGTGCGGTGTGGACGGGAAGTATTATCATCTGCAAGTCTTGGTAAAAAAAAATCATCTGCTATTGACGATAGCTGTAGGGGCCACAAAGATTTAATAGTGAAAACTAAAGGTAATTTATCTGACAGTGAATACAATCTGGTCAGGATCAAATTTGGGCCACTGGCCCATGACCAATTCATGAAGGGTAGGTGAGTTTGAGGGGTTTAAATTGACCACAGTTGGGGCTCGGAAAAGATCACACATGTGGGTTGGCTCTTACCATAAAATTGTTCTAACCAAAGCTTGCACGAGAAAACGTGTTGAGGTGGGTTTGAAGATGCAGAAAATGTGCGAGGGAGGAAATTTTGCTAGCCTAGAATATGATGTTCTTCTGATAAGGCAGCAGGCAGCATGCCCTTACTTCACTATAATCTCCGTTTGAGTACCAGCTACATTCTTACAAATTTTGTGGAAGGACACACACACAAAAATATATATTTGGCTTTAAAGAGACTCAAACTTACAGTTTGAAGGTTTCAAAGCTGCCAGAAATGGAGAGGCAATTTCTCACTTACAGTTTGCAGACGACACTATTCTATTCAGCTCACCTAGAAGGGAAGAAGTTATGGCTCTAAAAAGAATTTTAAGATGCTTTCAGATGGTCTCTGGTCTAAAGGTTAATATTTCCAAGAGTAAGCTGTTTGGGGTTGGCTGTTCCCAAGAGATTACTCAGTCATTGGCAGCCATGATCCGTTGTAAATCAGGAAATCTCCCTTTCATGTATCTTGGTCTTCCTATTGGGGCGAAGCAGAATTCAAGATCTCTATGGGACCCGGTTATTGAGAAAGTTGAAAAGAAGCTGTCTTCTTGGAAGAAACATCACCTATCTCTTGGAGGTAGAATCACGTTGATTAGAGCATGCTTATCTAACATTCCCATCTATTTTATGTCTCTTTTCAAAATGCCGAAGGAAGTGGTAAATAGATTGGATCGCATTCGGAGGAGATTTTTATGGGAGGGTCGGGGTGATAAGAAGAAATTACATTTAGTCAAGTGGAGTGAGGTGATTAAGCCAAAATGTTGTGGGGGGCTAGGTCTTGGTAGTTTAGAGATCAAGAACAAGGCTTTACTGGCAAAGTGGTGGTGGAGATTTGGGGATGAGAGGGAGGCTCTTTGGAGGAGAGTCATTTCTGATAAGTATGGTGAGGACCATTTGGGATGGTGGCCTATTCCAGGTCCGAGGTACCGTCGGTCAGCGTTGTGGGGTGCTATTGCTTCGGTTGGAGATTCTTCTTCTGTTAGCGGGGAAGTGTTGTCCAAAGGTGTCGGTTTTATTGTGGGGGAAGGGAGGCTTGTTAGATTTTGGTTGGATGACTGGATGGGGGTGGGTCTCTTGTGTGAGTTATTCCCCAGAATCTTTAGAGTGGTTTCCAACAAGGAGGCTATTGTTAGTGACTGCTATGAGGAGAGGGAGGGCTGTACTTTATGGGGCCTGTCTTTTAGGAGAAGTCTTCGTTCTTCTGAAGAAGTGCAGTATGGGGAGTTGTTGAGTCTTCTTTCTAATGTATTCTTGTGCAGGAACTCTAAGGATTCTCGAATTTGGAAGCCTTCCATATCCGGGGAGTTCTCCGTAAAGGCTTTTTACATGGCATTACAGGGGAATCTATCATCAACTACCTATTTTTCTCAATCTTGGTTAGGTTTGGTTCCTCCCCGGGTGGAAGTCTTTTGCTGGTTAGCAATCTTGGGAAAGGTTTCTACAGCAGACAACTTGAGAAGAAGAGGGCTAACGTCGGCTAGTATCTCACATCTCTGCGTGATGTGTCAAAAGAAGGAGGAATCAGTTAACCACCTTTTTCTTCACTGTGAGGTGGCAGCAGGTGTTTGGGGTCACTTCATTGGCAGATGCGGTGTTGCTTGGTGTTGCCCGGAAAAGATTGCAGAGGCAGCGGAGGCGTGGATGGGAGGACATTTCTTGGTAGTGGTCGTACTCTTTGGAGGATGCTTCCATTTGTTATTTTATGGTCCATTTGGAGGGAAAGGAATAATAGGATTTTTAAGGGTGACTTCTCTTCCCTACCGGTGTTGATTGATAGAATAACTATGATGATCGCTAAGTGGACTTCGATCAGAAAAGAGTGCTTCAATTTTACTCTTAATGATATCCTTCTAAATTGGGAAGCATGCATGGGTTGCAAATTGAGTAGAGTGAGGAGAGTTGTTCATTGGTCTCCACCCTCTCCTGGTGTTTTGAAGTTTAATGTGGATGGTGCTGCGAGAGGTAAACCAGGGTTGGCGGGAATTGGAGGTGTTCTTCGGAATAGCAAAGGGGAGGTCTTGTTTATGTTTCAAAGCATGTGGGTGTTTGTGATTCTAATGAAGCAGAGGTTTTTGGCTATTTTGGAAGCCCTTCGATGCTTTTCAAGACGATTCCAAGGTGATCTTATGGTGGAGAGTGATTCTTCTAATGCGATTGCTTGGGTGTCTAATAAGAAGCCTTTTCCTTGAAAATTTCAATTCCTCTTTAATGAAATTCGATCTTTCACTACTACCATTAATGTTGTCTTTCATCACGAGCTTAGATCAGCCAACAGTATGGCTGATGCTTTAGCCAAGCAAGGGGTGGAGAGAAGCTATCCTTGGGAGGGTTTTATTATGTAATTGGGGTTGGGTAGGGTACATTGCTCTTGTACCCTTTAGTTTGTTTTTCTTTTCTCCTTCTTTCTTGTATTCTTCCCCTTTTGTTGTTTTTCTTTTTGTTTTATTTCCTTCTTCTTTTAATGAAAGTTTCAGTTACCGATCAAAAAAAAAAAAAAAAAAAAAAAAAAAAAAAAGAGACTCAAACTAATGCATTCAATGCACGCTACACAATGTCTCTAACTAGATGAGCAACAGCCGGGATTGCATTTAGCATGAGTTTGGATCTATACAATCAGCATTCAGCTACATGCATGAGGGATCCTGCTAAGGAGATTCTTATACTTTACTTTGATGGCTAATCATGCAAACAATCCATTGTTTTGTACTGTTGCATTTTTCCCTTTGTAATCATGCATGTTTGATTAGGATTCAGAGTTTTAACTAAAGCACTTGGTTGAACTTGTACAATTTGGCAAGGTGCAGGAAGAGATGGACACACTTGCTAGTAAGTACCCGAATCGCTTCAAAGTCTACTATGTTCTGAATCAGGTATGTTGTCACTATCTTCCATGAATGTCCATTAAAATCTCATAGCCAATCACATGATGGTGATTATGACCCACGGATTGCAATTGCACATTGAATGACAACTGAAAAAGGATCACACAATGAATGGCGGGGTCTACCTGCACCATTATGCCTTGTGATAGTTCCTCTTTTATTGGATGTGTATAAAAAGACTTTGTATTCTTATTCTTCTTACTCCTGGTCAGAATTTGTGGCTTACCCTCATATGCGACTGTTTAATATCTTTCTCAGCCTCCGGAGGTGTGGAATGGTGGCGTTGGTTTTGTGTCGAAGGAAATGATTCAAACTCACTGCCCAGCACCTGCACAAGATATCCAGGTAGATTTTGAAACTGATTCAATCCAGTTATTATTATATTCCCTGACTTGAAATGTACCCCAAGTTGCAAGTGGGTTTTAGTATTGGATTTTTGTCCGTTAGATGACTACACCATGCTTTGGGGTGGGGTGGAAATGGAACTGAACTTGACTCAAATTGTGAGAATAGATATATTTTGAACTCTTTTTCACACTAACTTGTGGATACTGGTTTGGAACAGAGAACCATCCATTTGGCTGAATTGGTTTTCTTTAGGAATGATCTGGCTGTTCCTACGTGAGGAGCAGCCGAACTTGTGGGCTTACTTGGAAGCATGAAGCATGAGCGCATGACAATCATTTTGGGTGGTGGTTATGGGTTTGGAAAAGGTCTCTCTAGTACTATGCACGCATGTGCTAAAAATGGGAAGTGACTGATCCAAAGAGCTATGGTTTTAAGGGCTTCAAAGTGGTCCAAATCCTAACCATTAGATAAGGTTGTATCTTGACTTAATTTTGCATGATCAAATTCGGGGGAGGGGGATTACAGAATTCAGATGTGTGTTAAAGTTTGTGCTGGTTGGAGGGTTGGGCGGGCCCACAGCTAACTATCCTCCAAAATTTCTGCTGCTAAACATCATACCGATTGTGATTTGCATTGGACATTGTTCATGGAAGCTTTGTTTGACTTGTAGATTTTGAGTTGCGGCCCACCCCCTATGAACAAGGCCATGACTGCTCACCTAGATGCACTGGGATACACAGCAGAGATGCAGTTTCAGTTCTGAGCTTCCCTGGAACCTTGTCATTCTCATTTTTATTAAAAGGTGTAAAGAGAGTAAACATGTTCAATGCATAACATTCTACTTTCAGCTTCAGGTGGAAATTGGAATGAACCCCTTTGTGTTAGCTGTAGAGTGGCTGGGCCTTATAAGTTGGTCCCGATCCTGTCTCTGGTCATAAAATCTAGCAAGTCCCAAGTAGTGACTTGCCTGACTCAAGGCATTTTATTTCTGAGCCAAGTTGACACATCCTACTCAAAGTGAGTTGGACCTGAGTTTTTGAAGCATGAATATGTAGCTATTTTCTGCCCAAAAAAGCATACTGGTTTTGGCCTGATCCACAGACAACAGGAACCAGGATTCATGGGCCATTTGATGATGCCCATTTAGTGTTGCATGGCATGCACATGCATAGAAGTCTATTATATCATTATAGCGTTCCGTTTTCTGCTGACAGGTAATCCTCTCGTAGGATCCACTTGGATGCTTGCTAATCATAAGATGATAGTATGATGGAAAGGTCTCATGTGTATTAGATTTTAGAAGAAAAAAAAAACAACCTAATGTGATAATCAAAACCATTGCTTTAGAGGCCTTAAAAAGCTTTGAACGGTTTCTAAAGTAACTTTCTTTATGAAATTCAATCCAACCGTGGATATAATTTAGATTAGTGTAAATTAGAGGTAAAAAAGTTTAGGTCCAAGTTTAGGTTCATTATATAGGGGATGATTATATGAGGTTGACTGTTTGCACCAAGTGGTTGTTTAAGTTAAAGATCCAAACTGTTCTATCGGTGTAGGTCCATGGTTCTTGCAAGAATGACAGTATGGTTTGAACAGCTTATTTAAGCTTATATAATGTGAAGATGAGGGAAGAAGAAGAAAGTCGTCGACATGCCTCGACTTTGGGAAGAAAGAAGTTTTGGAATGTAAAACACTAAAACGTAAGGTTCATCTCATGGTTTATGTGGCTTAAACGGCTCATTTCAACTTTCTCTTTGTACAATACATTGCTCGTTTCCTTGTTAGTTGAGATGAGGATCTTGTGTGCTGCAATTTAATGGATGCATATGCATTTTTATTTAAGCATCACTTGAATTTTCACACGTGCATTAACTTTTAAAAACCTTGAAATCTTGAATTTTCACATGCATGGTTTTATAACTTACAAATTTGATTTTCATGTATGATTTGGAGTTTTAATCTTGGATGCATAAGTTATTGAAAAATTAGTTTAGTCATGCATGCCTATGCTCTTAGAATTTCAAAATCATCTTAGGCATTGATAGGTTTATATTTTGAAAATACATTTTGGATTAATTTAAACATGAAACCAAGCACAACTTCTATGACCAGAAATTTCCTCTTAGAAAAATATTTTCAAGTAAAAAAATCAGGAAATTTTCGATTAACCGACATACATTTTGGTCACCTCTTGTTCAAAATAATTGGACGAAAAAAATCTGTCAAAATATGCATGTCGATTAGCTATCAGTTAACCGACAGTGTGCTTCGGTTAACCGACAGCTAATTAAAGTACAAAAAGCTTTATATTTAACTGGAGGTCAAACTAGCCGTTTTATGACCATTGAGAGTTCAGTTAACCGAACTGTGAAGGGGGTTAACCGAAAACTAACCGTCGGATAACTTTTCTTATATAAATTAGCTCATTGTAAGCCCATATGCAATGAAAATTGAGGGACTTTTTGAAGGGTCTTGAGGCCAAAGAAAGGGCAATGAGCTAAAAAAGGCTAGAGGTTATTTGCAAAGCTAAAGCTTTGATTCATCAAGTTAAATCTCTCTAAATACCCAACCAAAAAGAAAAAAGAAAAAAAATCTCTCTAAGTAGGCTTTTTTTTTTTCCTCATCATATGTTTTTCATGCTTAGTTAAAATTATTAGTAAACCAATTTTAGTATGATAATTATGATTTGTTGAATCCATTACATGTATTTCACTTTGATTTTGTTTGTTGTTTTGGATTCCTCATTTTGATTCAAACCAAATTAGATTCAAATTTATATATCATGCTTTGTCAATACTCTTGAATTCACTTATAGCGTGATCTTTATACTTGGTCGAATCTTTAGCTTGTTGTTTTCCATACATTGAAATATATAATCAAACTAATTTGTTTTGGAAACAACATGCTTATGCTTCACATGTTTTGGTTTTGAAATTTGATACAACTTGTGTGCATTTGATTAGTCATATCATTATCAAGTTGTTTATTTGAAACTACAGGTGATTTGCATCATACTTCAATCAAATATTTTCCCAATGAGTTAAAACTTTCAAAAGCTTTATGTTTACATTTATTGATCTACACTTTAAATTTTGATTGAAGTTATCATACATACACATTGGTCATTCATCTTTGTATCCATAGAGGGTACGTGTGACTTATTGTTTCACTTTCATATCCGCTTGTTCTAGATGCATTTTATTGAGCTTCAAAATTGTATTTCTTTTTTGTGTATTTTAGACACATTTTAGGGAGAAAATCTTTAGAGTTGTAGTGGTTATTGCTTAGCCTCTAAAAACATATTGTGAGATTATTGCTTAGCCTTTTAAAATCATATTGTAGAGGTTATTGCTGAGCCAATTGAAAAAGCATAGTATAAAGGTTATTGCTTAGCCTAAAAGTATATTGTAAAAATTATTGCTTGCCCTATTAAAAAACATAAATTGAAAGTGGAATGTTGGTGGGTGTAAGAACACAAGCCGGGAGTGGATGTAAGCATTTGGCCGAACCACTATACATAATTGTTTTGTGGTGAATACTTTGTGGTGATTTTTTTTTTTGATAGCTTCTGCACATTATTCGTTTCATAATCATCACTTGTGTCCTAATTATTTTTATGAGTTAAAATTTTAGATTAATTGGCATAAAAACTGAACTCACTTTTTTCTCCCTTTAGGGTTCGAATCCCAGACTTTTAATTAATTGATTAATTATATATATTATATTTTTTTTTCAAAATATAATTGTAAATATTTTACCCAAATTTTCAAATTGGACAAAACATTTCAATTTGAAGGACAAAACGAAATGGAATCCGAAACAAAATTGATGACTTTACTTAAACAACAATAATGAACTCAACCCAAGCCCAACTTTTTATTAATCGGCTGAGAAAAAAAGTCAACTAACTCAATCCAAAACTAAAAAAGATCGAACTTATCTCTGAACCAATTTTGATTGGATTGATGTGTTAGGATAGGAATTGCTGCCCCTAGCTATTCATCCACCTGATATAAGAGCAGAATGCGTAGTGCTGCCTTTAGACTGTATTTTCAAGGTCTTGGATAATGCCTACTTTTCTTGCCCCATTGTGAATTTTCACAATTGGGCAGAGTTAATATATGCCCAAAGGTGTGACCATATACTTAAGATTATTTTGAGATTATAATGGAAATATCATAAAATGATAGGACGGATTTTATTGTAAAAGCACAAAAAGAAAAAAATGCTACTTTTAATTGCATAAAATATATAAAAAAAATGCTCTAAAAAGATAAAAAATGACAAAAAAAAAAAAAAAAACTACATTATTAAAAAATAAAATGACAAAAAAAGATGCTTTTATCTGTTTTTTTTTCTTGATTTGGATTTAATACTTAATTTAATTTGTTTGTATGAGACTCAATTTAATTTAATTTTACTTCACCCTACAAACAACTAGGACGATATAGTGGAACAAAGAGTAGTACTAAAATTTGTTAAACTTCAATTTTTTTTAAATAAATTTTCACGTAAAAAACATTCACTTTTTTTGTTTTTATGGCCATCGGAGAGTTCTAAACTTTTTGGACTGGACAAATGCCTTCGGCCCTAGAGGGAAGTCGGCCGGGTAAACTTCCTTGTAGTCCAAATGCGATAGTGCGTCGGCCGGATAAACTTTCCTGTAGTACAAGTGCGATAGTGTACGGTCCAACCTACAACATCCCATGAGAGCAAAATTGCTTGTGTTTTTTTTTTTTTAATATATCATTTGAGCTTGAGATGGTGTTTAGTCCATAAAAATCGAACAAAAAGGCATCATTTGAGCTCATTGTTTCCCACTTGTGTTTTCCAGCAAACGAAGAGAGAAAGGAAGACGGGAAGAAGCAGAACACGCCCTTCATTAAAGGCTTCCAGGTTACCCTAAACCCTAAATCTCTCTCTATCTCTCTCTCGTCTTGTGTGTGGGATCGGTGGAGTGAAAATAGAGTTGCAGTGTTGGGGGTTAGGGTTGTATCTGTGGCTGTTTGGGGATTGGATAAGGCTTGGTATCTATTTAAGACCCCTTTCCTCTATTTCGGATTTTGGTCAAAGATTGGGTGTGAATTTAAATTTTAGGGCTCGATTAAGGTTTGGTGGAGATGGGTTCTGGAGTTTGGATCACAGGGTACCAACCACAAGCTTCTCTTCTGTCATTGTCAATTATCTAGTAACTTGTTTCTCTCCAAATTTTGTTCTGCCAAAGTGTAAGCTATTTTAGTAATGCCCACAAATTAGTCGATGCATTTCCTCAATAGCAAGGGCCAATGTATTGTGAAGTACCCCTTGCTTCTCCCAAATGAATGGTTGGATATGGTCACATTAGAGACATTGAATGTGGATGCGGACGGAGTTGTGGATTGAACATCTCTACAAAAAAAAAAAAAGCAGGCTGCTTTTCTTAGCTATCCTAATGAAAAGCCGATGTCGGTCGACCATCGATGCGCCATGGTATAAAATGATCTGTAAGAATTCAGTGGTGAATAATGGCCCACCTTGAGAGAGAGAGAGAGTAGAAATCAGTTGTAGATTTGTTTGCAGTTGTGAATGCTAAGACGTGAGTTTGAACTTCTCATTTGTTTGCAGTTGTGAATACTACCTGCATTACTCCTTTAGTATGTCTTAGAAGAATTTTTTTTTTTTTGTCTGCATCCATGCTACTTAATCTTGCGCAGCTTAGATCATCTAATTGCATTCTGTACAAGAAAATATCTCGTTGATTCAACTCAAAGTATTGTTGTAGCTTCTTCTTCTTATGTTTTGCCAGAAACTAATGTGATGTGATCGATTTTCGCTTGTAACAGACCATATTTCTCCTTATGAGATGGAGTTGACAGGACCCAGATGGAAGGGGAAAGGTTTTGCAGCTACTGCTCTTGCTAATCCCATGTCAAAAATAGTCTCACAGCTACAATCTTCTCTGCTACAGTCAGAATCATGTGCTCTTATCTTAGGTTCTGATGTGCTTCTTGAAGCCGACCAGGAACAAGCAGATCTATTGAATCGTGCATGTTTTGGTCGACCTATTATCACTGCTGATAAGGAGAAGCAGCGGTTTCAATTGGGTTTAGAGGAAGCCTTTTACTTGTTTCATCATCTGAAATGTCTTTCGATCTTAGATGAAGATAAGCGGTTGATGGATGATGGGGCGTTATGGGAGTACATGAAATCAAAGAGGAAGACATTTTCAAATCACTACATGGCTTACTCTCATCTCCGGTCAAAGAATTGGGTGGTTCGCTCTGGAGCTCAATACGGTGTGGACTTTGTAGTCTACCGTCATCATCCAGCTCTGGTTCATTCCGAGTATGCAGTGCTTGTTCTCTGTGAAGATGGTGATGGTGGGAATGATCGCTTGAGAGTGTGGTCTGATTTGCATTGCACGCTTCGGCTATGTGGCAGTGTTGCGAAGACACTGTTGGTTCTTAATATCAATAAGAAGGGTGCTGATGATCGACTTCCTTCATGTTTGGAACAATACTATGTTGAAGAACGAACGCTTAAGAGATGGATACCAGAGCAGTGTCGCGAGGATCAGATGGCGCGCAGTTAGAACTTAATTGTTGGGCCTTGTATTATCTGTAAGTTTTTTTGCTGGGCATTAAATTTCTTGCGATTTTGAGCAAATGAACTAAATAGGAGATGGTTACCCTGTCATCACCCTTCTAAATCAAATCCTAGGATAGTGGGTCCCATCTGCTGCTCTCTTGAAATTCCTTTCGCCTTCTAACCGACTTCACTAAGACTTCCAAGGAATTAGTACCAAGCAAGCAAAGAATTTCATAATAGTTTGTTTACCCTCATAGTGCGCTAGAAGTATGAGCTGTTGTACACAACTAAAGAGAACTTAATGATAAAAGACTCAGGGCTCGAACTCAACTGTGATTTGGCAAATGCTTACGAACTCTGGTAAATGGAGTGTAGGCTTTGTAGCTCATTGTCAAAGTTTAAGTAAACACACGTGCTTCGCAGTTGAAGTTCCCTTTGAAATTTTTTTAATCAAGTGTATTATAAATATGTTTGGGAATTAGGAAATAGGAGTTTCAAGACAGGATCCTCACTTGACAATTTGGTCGAGGCATTAGAAGTCTGAAAATTTCAAATAGTTATTGGACAACAGTTTACTAGAACCAGGAAAACAGGACTTCATTAATACAAGTAGCCATTGAAAACTTGTTTCTATTTTGTTTCTGAAAAGTTCTTGTTTCTATTTGGGGTTCCAAATAGAAACAAGTTCTCCTGCCAAATAGAATCTGTCAAATGCATTTCCCCTGCCCAAGAGAATATTGAAGATTTTCCCCATATTTTCTGCTTCAAATCATTGTCTACATCAATACCCATTTGGGCGGTTACTTGTGACTCTCCCACCACACTCTTGGCATGCAAATCCAATTTTTCAAAAATTTCAGAGGAGAAACCTATGTTTTTAAAACAAAATTGGTCTCCAGTTTTGTGGGTCCCTCTTCAATCTTCATGCATTTCTAGCCCTATTCCCAACAGAAGGGAGGAGGTTAAGGCTTTCATTATAAAAATGTCAGAATGATGAAGTTTGAGAGGGTAGAGATCGATGTAGATCACACTATTTTTGGGAGGAAGAGATCTAGAATCTGCAGAAAACTGGGTATCCACTACATGGGCTTTGTACTCCCACAGGACTAGACACAAGCGTGGTGCGGAATTTTCAATCCCTGCCAACACACAGACACGACTACCCCCCTTGAAATTATCCTCACAAATCACACAAAAGGACTCAAACTTGCCCTCTCACAGGCGTAGGCCTTTGGGGGGCCCACCCTAGGTGCTAGGGCCAGTACCAATGGATTGGCGCAGGTTAACCCCATGATATCAGATCCAACGGTGAGTTTACTTTGTATGGGGCTTAAATTAGGTCTAACAGCCTTTCGGGTGGGGGATATGATCCTTGGAATGGTCCTTCTAGAGGTGCCACCCATTGGGAGACATTGTATAGCCAATCAAAATGTAGTGTTTGTTTAGTTGTGCATTTCAGACTTAGGGCATGTTTGGCAACAGTAATTAAGTTGGAATCCTCGTCGGTTTTCCATGCGTTTTGAACCAAGGAAAGAAGATGTCTCCTTTTTTGCAAAGTCGTGGTTTTCACGCGTCCAACCACCCCATCGATCATCGTAAATCAGTGGTTTTAAAGGGGGAGGTATATAATTCCACTTTCTGCACAGAAAACGACCCAACTTCCCTTTCGGCCTCCAATCCCTCTCTCGACCTCGAACCCTTTTCTCTTTTGCTGCTGTTGTGACGGGAGATAACCGGACTTTGCTGTGGCGACTGGAGGTGACTGGACTTTGCTGTGGCGACTAGAGGTGACCAGACTTTGCTGCTTGACTGGACTCTACTGCTGCTGTGACCGGAGTCTCTCTCTCTCTCTCTCAGAGTAACGACCTGCGACTCTACCAGCAGACTCTAAACCTCTTCCCATCGTCCAATTCCACGATACGACTCTATTGGCCCTCTCTCTTCGGTCGATTCATTACAGCCACAAGTCAGGTTATTATTATTTTTTTTACCTTTTTGCCTCATAGTTGCCTCTTACCTTTGCCTGAATGGAAGATTTGGAGTTTATGCAAAAATATGTACGTCATTTTATTGTTTAATTATGCACAAAATAATCTTGTGATAGGTGGATGGTGGGGTAGCAAGGGATATCCTTTGCAGGTGGATGGCGTAACAAGTGAGGCAAAATCGATGGTGGTGAAAATTTTGGTTGCTGTTTGTTTGTTAGTCGTGATGGGTGTTTTTTTTTTTTTTTTTTTTCATTTATATTTATTTGGTAACTTCACAAATGTTGGAACTTTGGGTTGGAGCCATGGTAGAGAGAAGGCACCCATCATATGTTTTATAAAAGGAAAATCAAAGCACTCCATGTCACTTCAATGCCCTTCCACCAATTGTTTAGTGATCTCGAACTAAAAATCATGCAATGATTACAATGTGCGCGTTCCAACTGCACAATGGGTTCTTTGTTGGTGACCCATCCACCATTATAGATTTTTTCTAATTGACTCCCTGACTTACCGAGCACTTTTAACAATCAATGGCTCATCATCCTATCTACATTGCCAACCAGAGGGGCCTTCACCTTAGGAAGCGGAGAGGTCTTGTGTTCGACAGCTACCTTCGTTGACCACCTCCCTTAGTTTTACCGTGCATGTGGATAGGAGGGCTTGCATATGACCCTAGGGATTAGTTCTCGGCTATCCAAAGTCGAGTGTCCCTCGGGCCCAGGGCCAAAGGATTCTGAGACTGGCCGGGAGATACCCTAGGTTATCCAAAAAAGAAAAAACACCTGAGGAAATCAGAACATAATGGTCACAACCTATGATGCTCGGATACTTCAAAATGGGCAATGTATCGTGTCGTATTGTATCCGATGCTTCACTTTTTATGTGTAAAATCCGTGTCCCTGCCGTGTCTATGGCGTGTCCATGCCGTATCCGTGCATCATAGGTCACAACTAGTATCTCAAAACCACATTCTACTCTTGCTATCATTTTAGAACCCTCTTACCAACCGATAGGACGGCGTTAAAACAATCTGAATGCATGTGCATATTGAATCCTGTCAATATCCTTTATAAGATGCTAATTTGGCAGGTTCAAAGAATGGCATGTTGAAGTTGACGTTCACTTCACCCGTGATCAGGTGATATGTCTCCACACATGATCAAATTGCTGATGTTCTTACTAAACCCCTTAGCTATAAAAAGTTTGCTCTTCTGCGTGCCAAGCTCACTGCTATAGATGGACGGTCACGCTTGAGGGGGCGTGTTATGGATAAGGATGTCCTAGGTAATTGTATTAAGGATAGACCCAGCATAACAAACTCAACTGAGCCTCACTTATCTTGAACTGCATAAGATTTGTTCCAACCTTCGGCTGTGTAGTGTGATTATTAAAATATATTTTCTCAAATATAAACTATTGGATCGGATGGTAATTTTATGATGGGCTCATTCACAATTTCCTATTGGCTTCTTATAATGAAGTTTAGAAGGCAAAAACTTATTGCATGTAAATGCTAATTGTATTTTTTTTTTTATCAACTTTGTAATTTGTAATTGGAATACTTATTAATCTAATAACTGATTATTCAGTTTATTTTTTTCATGTTTAAATAAGTTGAATGAATGAGTTAGTGTAAATTGATTCACAATGTGGCCTTTTTAATCTCATCCATAGGATGTAGTTTGATTAGTGGATAAGAAGTGGGTCATGTCAGTTCAATCATATGCACGATAAGGGGTTTCAGTTCGTTAAATATCATGAAGTGGGCCCTACTTGTTAACTAACAAGTCTTGGTCATGGCTAACCGTCAAAGACCTCATATTAGGTGGGATGTTTATTTTTCGTGGATTTTGGTGTTCAACACCGAATGTAGATTGAGGAAATCTCCGGTCATTCAACAGTTCTAACCAAACGTGGAACATGAGAAATCCTGACTATAAAATCCTTGGTGATGATTTTCCTTTTCTAGGGGCAGTGAGGAATTCACAGATCTACAGATTCCTCACCTATTACCAAATGTGCTATAAGAAAGCTATGAAGGTAGTGTCTCATCTATATCTCTACCTTACATCCTTCACCCATTGGCCATGACACCTTAATAAGCCTTTCTTGAAGCCTATTTGACCATCAATTCCTATTTATTAATTTCAATGCAAATGAAAGGGTCCTTTGAGGTTTTAGAATATTTTTCATTTTGGTTTTGTTTGTTCTTTTATTTTATTTCATGGTAGGGTCTTTCACTCCTTCCTACCACAACCATGTTGAGCACATCCTGATAACAGTGAATTCCATGAAACCAAATCAGGCCAACTTAAAAGAAGGCTTTCTTCAAATCATTAATTATGCCACAACCACTAAATCTTCAGTCTTTTGATTTGTATTTATGCTAGAAAGAACGGTTTGAAGTATGTATGCAGAGATTTGAGCTTCAATATGTAGAGTTATGTGAGTCGACTAGTGATTTGGCTGTGCATAAGCTGCTAGAAATTGAGGTGCTTATTTTTTTTCTGTCTGTTCTGGAGCTCTCAGCATCGAAGTTGATTGCTACGAGAAACTGATGAAGATGTCAAGAGATCATATCCAAAAATGGCTATGAAATGATGTCCAGATGAGAATCCACACAAGAAGCAGGAGGCAGAGGCCAAATATAAGAAGATATCTGAAAACTACGAGGTAACCCCTGTTCAATACCTAGAAATGTTACTCCAATGGAAGTTGGTTAAATTCCAAAGGTTGGGCATAGATAGACCTCAAACAAGTTGGGTTAACTGGGTTGACCCACACTTTATGGTTATGTGGGTCAGTTCGGGTTGACTCACATGAGTTGCAGGTCATGATATCAGGAAGGGTGCGTGGGTCTGGGATATTTGAACCATTTTAAAAATGGGTCAAATATAGGTTGGGCTCCAAATCGTGGATTGCACCAATTGATCCAACCCATTTTGAACTGGCCCAACTCATTTCCCATCCTTCACTCTCCTCTAAGCATGGTATTCAAGTGAGTTATTGTAGAAGAGTAATCCTCCTGTACAAGATTCCCTTACCGTCTTACCGTACAGGCCACCTAGTTGGGCTCACTTGGGACCCCACAAATCATGGAACAAAGGGGATCGAAAGATCCAAGTGAGGTCAACATAGATATTAAATTCAAAGTCAATCTAATACCCTCTAACCCATTCATCCGTAGTCCACAAGTTTAACGGATTTATATAAAACAATAAAATTGACCCTTGATCCAACGGTTTACTCCATTCGGATATATCAAAACCTGGTGGGCAATTAAAATTGGGTGCTACCTGAAAATGATGAATAGAGATATTAAGGTTAGATGCACTTCCTCATTGTTTATTAGCAAGTGGATCAATTAAAATTGTCCAATTCAGTTCAAGGGCCTTATATCTTTGTATCACCCGTTTCCCAGGTGCAAAACTGGTATATCTGTATATAGTCACTATTGCTTTATTTAACTACCACAAGATGTTCTACCTACATCTTATCTCATTACCAAAGATATTTTCCGCTAATGCTCTCTACAAGAGAGGGATTGAGGAAGCCTTGGAAGAAGGATCTTTCAGTATTGGCAGATGAGACAACAATCAAGTCATTACTGCAGTTTGCTTCTGTTTTTATTTGTGCTGAGGTTCTAGTCATTGTAGGTTATTGGTTATTGTTTTCTAAAACTTTCTTATTGCTTAGGTAATTGTAGTAGAACCTGCTGAGACTAGCATAATTTCTAGAGAAAACTTGGTGAAAGAAATCAGCATATCATTATTAATCAGCTTACCATTTGCACTATGCTGCTTATGTATGACAACATTTAAGATATTGGTGCAGGTTGCGTGCCGAGCATTTTGGATGTTAAATTACTGCATGAGGTTCTGAAGGTAAGCCTTTGTGGAATCTCTTGTGTCCGAACTGTGGAAATAATCCTATTACTAATTTTTTTTATAGATATTCTAACTGAATTAATGGCATACAGGTAGATGGTTTATGATTAAATAGAGCAACAAACCAACTATCCGAAAAGAATGAAGATGAATGGATCACTAGGACTTTCTTATCCTCCAGATTTTTGGGACAGTCTCCATCCCTGGAGGGGTCCATCAAAGAAGCTTTTTGATCACAGAACCAGGGCCCCCCACCCATATGGAAACATACAGGTGGCATTGTTATAGTCCTACAATTCCTAATAGAGGTTATCAAATTATGGTCCTTGGTGTAGTCCTTGAAACTGAAGCATGTCTTACTTGGACAAGTTGTCTTACTCATCTTTCTACTATAAATAAGCTAAATTAAGTTATAGTTCTGTACAATAATAGAAGTAAATTTTAAAGCATGTGGAAAACAAACTAAAAAACTTCTTGTAAGGATCCTGCGGACTGGGTTAAAGTTTCAGATCTTAGCCTTTTCTAAACTAGGTAATGTCAAGTTGATGAATGGGCCAATTTAAAACCAGTCAGTGTAAAAACTATTTGTATTGTTGTAGGTTTTGTATCTGGATTGAAGGTTTCATCAAAGTCTATACATTTTTTTTATTGTACCCTTTTGCAACTAAGCGAGCCTTAAAAACTGTCTGGCTTCTACTTGGTCTTAAACACCCATCTTGAGCCAACAACATTCATACCAGCCTCTCTTGGAACAAGTGTTCAAGTTCCAGTCTTATCGAATGCTTCTAGTTCTTCCCACAAGGTTGTCGCTCATTGAGGCCGTTCCAATGCATCATGAATATCTTTGGGCTCTTGCAGATATGTCCCCACTGTAGTCATCATCAATGTAGAATTTGGTGCATGCTTAAGATCGTGTGACTTACGAGAGTTGATAGTAGGAACAGTAGTGTTTTGAGAAGATGACATCTGTATGTCATGATCTTCAACATGACTGGGTAATTCAACATATAAATCACCAAGCATTCCTTAGGAGTCATTTGCTTGACAAGTGGAAATACTTGGATGTGAATAAGAAGAAGAGCTTTGATCAGCAACACAACTCAATGTGGGATCCGATGAGGATGATTGATTATTTGGAGTGTCACATGACGATGGAAATGAATAAATCGTGGTACCAATTGGAGTGTAGATAGTTGGATTGTTGAGTGGGGCGGCGCCAATTACATGCTCCCTCCCTGAATAGTATCTTCCACCGTGCCCTTTGCTGGCTTAAACAAAATAGGTGATTAGCTAATTGGATCCGCATCAATGCTCCAAATAGGATGCTGATCAGTGTTAATCGATGAGTTTTTATGATCATCGGTGCTTGAGTTTACACTAGGAAAATTCCATTCAAGAAAATCTGCATATGTACGTAGTAATTGTACTAGATCCTTGCACAGGCCCCAACAAAGCTTGAGAATCATTATATGGAAAATTGACTCATCAAACATAACATGCCTAGAGATAAAATTTTTCTTGCTTTGAGAATGATAGCAGCAAAAACCTTCATGACTGAATCCCACAACGACGCAAGGGTATTATGGCTGAAATATATTTGTGTGTTAGGATCATGTAGGTATGGGAATCAACTGCACCTAGGGCAGCTCTTGTACAGTCTTCTTATATTGCATTCCATGACACCACATCGCTGGTTTTGGTCAAACTTCTAATGTATCCTTGGCTAATTTTATAGCTGTTGCGCCTCATCATCTCTATGTGACTGTTAATCTTTCTTATGTTTGACTGTGGGTAGATGTGCCGTTTTGATGCTTTGCTGTATTGATAGGCTGGTGGACTTGTGGTCTTCCTTATCACATTCAAATATTTAATTTGACAATAATAGGAGATGATTCAAAAGATTCACAGGTCCAATTTAACATATTATATATACACCTATTACTTTAATAGAACTTTTGTAGCGTAAATAAAATATGGATGTAAGGCATATAAGTTGAATGAATTAACTATCTATCTAAAAATCTGCCCATTAAACATTATTGGTCATCCAAACAAAGGCAATGATTTTCAATTGTTTATGACTTTCATTCCCACTCACTATTTTCATTTTCTTTATTAACTACTTTTATTTTCTTTTGTTGGACAATGAGTAAAACTTGATGAGACTGATTTTTTATTTTATTTTATTTTAAAGAAAGCGAACTAAAAATGTTAAAACTTAACAAATAACAATTGTGGTACACCATTGTTATTGCCGGAACCCACGGTAGAAAAGATAATAAGTCTTGAAATATGGTGACTAGAAGCTGTGTCAGCATATATCAAAGGTGCTGCAAATTGAATAGCAGCAGAAACAAGTGGTCGGCCACTAAAGAAGAATCCATTCATTAATAGCTTAGTTTCATGAATGCTTCATGTAAATGCGTCTCAGTCTCATATAAGTGTAAGGCCCCCGGCCTTAATTAGGGGGGGGGTTAACATAACTAATTAAGGTTAGAGTTAATTAATTGAGCATTGTAGTCTAATATGGTGCATTAGATAGTTTTCTTCATGCATGACATTTCCCTATGTTAGACCCATCATGACCCCTTCGCCCAAAACCCACCTAGGAACCCATGTTCATTTTAGTCCCTAATTGACCAAAGCCCTTATTTGTAATTCCCCAATACTATCCCTACAAAAAAACTAGGCTCTTATTTGTAAATCTCCTAAACCTTCTCTACAAAAGGCCCTAAGCCTCCCCATTTCCCCATCCACCTAATTTCATTTATCTTCTTCTCCACCCTCTCTACTTCATTTCCACTTTCCCATCTCCAAGCATGAATCCCACAAGGTTTCCAACCCCAAACAAGGACAAGCTTCCCTAGAGCACTGCCATCATCTTCTTCTTCCCCATTTTCACCTTCTAGGTAAGTCAGTCTTCCCCAATCTTCATGTAGTTTGTTTCCATTCATGCTAGAGCCATGCATTCATGTCGTGGGTGTGTTTTCCTTCCTCTTTGGCATGTAGGCATGTGCTATTGAGCGTTAGATTAGAGTGGGTTGTGGATGAGCAAGATCTTGGGAAACCCTAAGCACCAAAAGGAGGATTTTTGTGGAAACTACCAAAGGCAAGTAAATAAATGTAATTAATATGATGTTTATCCTTTGTTAGTTTGATTCCACATGCTATTATTGTTGGCCACCATTTTGAGCTCATTTATGATGTTATGAGTTGGTATGTAAGATTTTAATGTATTAATGGTGTATGGATTCAAGGCCCTTAAATGGATAGATTGATGTGTTGATTAGGTACCTTGGGATGCCCTTAGATGGTTTTAGAAACCCCATTGGAGTTGGGGGAAAAGGCTCTCCCAAAATCCACCCTAAATCCTTTACAAGTTCAGATTCTGTAGGACCACGGTCGATCGTGAAGCTTCAGGTAGCCAACCGTGAATTGCACGGTTAGTCGTAGGCTAACCAAGGAAGACCCCCACGGCTAGTCGTGAAAGGGCCACGGCTAACCGTGAACCCTCTCTGTTTCAGGATTACCGTAGTACCTGAGGGCTGAGGCTTGAGAGAGTGATGTGTTAGGGTTTGTGCACAATGAGCTCACGGTCGACCATGGAGCTAATCGAACCCATGGTTAACGTTAGAAGCACCAAATGATTATATCAGGCATCTTGGGCCCATGTAACCACTGTATTAGATGGTTTGGGCCTAACATGTGTTGGACAACCCTTGCCGTAGGTTGATTTAGTGTTTATCCCTTTGATCCCTTGATCATACATTCGGGGTAGGTTAGTAATAGGTAGTATTTCCACATATTACATGACATGTGCATGTATCTACTCCGTTCGTCAGTCTTCCATTGGGTTGTTTAATTTTTAATATGGATTGGAATGGGTTAATGGACTATGAGTATGGTATGATAGAGTGTGATTCCGTTAGGAGGTGTCTTGGGCTTGAGGATGGTTATCAGGGACTACTCGGGTTGTGATTATGGACATGATTAGTGAAACACGCATGTGGATTAGTTCCCCTCTGTTGTACTTTGTTTGTCCGTTGGTGGTGATACCGAATGAGATGTTAGCCGGGCACTGTGTTTGTGTGTATGTGACCTTTGATCCCTCGAGTTGGGCACCACTATGCCGGTTTAGCCCCCCACGGTTAGGGCGCTTGCCCATGGGTGAGGTTATTGCATGCATGTGTATATTGACCTTCTGCAATCGGGCTTAGCGTGTATCTGGTGCTGACCAGATTCGCCTAGGTTGCAATTATTCTGAGTGGGTTCGCCTGTGTGCATTTGTTATAGGCCTATGTGTTGTGCCCCTTTGATAGTGCGTGTAGCTAGGGGTTTGTCTTGGTATGATTTGTATGGTTTTTTTTTTTTTTTTTTTTCTCTTCTCATGCTTTATGCCTAGCTTTCGTCCATTGTTACTAGCATGATCTTTGATTGTCTTTACTCAGTTTTGATGCATAGTATTGGTTTATTTACATTTATTTATTTGCCAGATTATTGTAATATGATAATGCTACATTTGGTGCTTAGGTAGTGGAGCCCCATTGTGTAGGTGGCTGGGGCGGTCCCACAGGATTCGCCGTGTTGTTGGATTAATACCTGAGAGCCTCACATTACATCTTGGTTATATGAGCATAGGTCACTCTTGTAGTGTTGGACCTTCATTAAAACTTTAATGCATCTTGTAATTGAACTTTAAATAATAAATAGATACTTCTGTCACTAGTACCAACTTTGTTATTATGACTCATTGTATTGGTTTACCATGTGCGCAGATTGTATGAATTATGGCATTCGCATTGGTTTATGGTGACCAGTCATCACTCATAACCACACTGCAGACTTTGATCCACCCTGACTTGGGGCCATAAATGCAATTAAGGAAAAAAATTTCATTGGCCACAATTCTCACGCCCTGGATTCAGTTAGTATCCGACCAGTTTCTTGGGGAGTGACAATAAGTTTGTGGTGTACAGCGGGTTTGGAGATTCTTCAATGTAATTTAAAATAATTATATGGTCAAATAGCTAATAGGGTATAAAACAAAAAGTTATATGCTTAAAGAAACTTGGTGAAATCTACTGTCGAACAGGCTACTGATAGTATTAAAAAAATGGATTTCAATGTGAAGGTTTAGTATATCAAAAGAAATGCCGGTTAATGAACTAAAAAATTGTAATGCCAGAGATGGAACTAAGGATATTAAAAGATAAATCTCCGGCTATAGCGCTGATGATGGGGAGACTTGGGGAGTGTTTGTGAGTACTTAGCTTAAAAAAGAAATTAGGAATACTAATTAAGAGTTACTAATTTATATTTCAATTATGAATAAATAAAAGAATAACATTGGTAGGAAGCAGACATAACATTTAAGAGAAAACAATTTAAGGAATTCATTCATGTAGTCATGTATCTTTAAAATACAATATTTGGAGCTTAGAACAATTTAACAAATTCATTCATGTAGTCATGTATCTTTGAAATACAATATTTGGTGTCTACAACAATCTAACAAATTCAGTCATGTACTTGTCTACATAATATTTGGAGTTCTACACCTATATAACACTGGTAGTTGTCTACATAATAAACCAGATGGTAATGGGACCAAATAAGCACAGGTGCGTATGGGTCGAACTAAATAGCGGCATCTGGGTATCCTGGAAGTGATGCTATACAAGAATCCTTCATAAAAGCCCAATTTTCTTTCTAATTGAAACACTCTTTTCATCTTTGTAAATATCTCTGCTGTCAATAAGCTATCAGATCCAGCTTGATGAGAATTTCCATAACGCTCCACTTTCAGTATCTTTGCTAATAGCTCAAGTCCCAGCTCTCCATTGTTTAGTTCCTTGTAGAATGTAGCCATGTATTTAATATCGTAGACACATGGGAAGATAACTGCCATGACTTCTAAGAATTCATTGAGGGTGTCCTGGGGGAGTCGAGTTTGTTAAAATCTGAGTCATGTAACCGAAGTCATATAACCCATGGAATGTAACCCAATGCAGCTCACATCCAGAAACCATTTTCTTGAGAAAAGTCGCGAATCTCTTCGGGTCAATTGCTTCTTTTATTTCGGAAGTATATCGCCTTGAATTGAAACCCTTGAATGTGAATTGCCATGCAGATCCAGAATATGGAAGATTTCCATAGGCGTCGAAGAAGCATAACCCTATCTGAGTAAATTGCCTATTCGCAATGTTGAGGTCAAGATGCGAGTAACGCATATCTTCGTTTGCATTGCGTGGACAATCTACAATGACACGCTGAAATTCTGTGTCAAGTGCAACATAATGATGTGAATGCCTGATTTTCATGATTAAGTTGAACTCCTCCTCTAAGTTATTGCTCCACACATAACGAATGTTTCTCTCCATTGCTTGAATTTTCTTGTAGTCTTCTTGATCAAGTGTTTTTTCTTATGAA
The DNA here is from genome assembly GCA_003546025.1 of Camphora micrantha. NCBI lineage: Eukaryota > Viridiplantae > Streptophyta > Magnoliopsida > Laurales > Lauraceae > Camphora > Camphora micrantha. The sequence goes on along the minus strand of QPKB01000003.1, from coordinate 23,601,085 downwards.
ACTGCATGGATAAACAAGAAAACAAAATTAAACCATCTTATTTTGTTTAGGTTCCAAAACAAAATGCAACTGAGATATTAGTAGTGGTGCTCTATGGTAAGGTAAGTTGTCACACATTGTCATATATCTGCTCAATTTTATGATGGGACCAAGTTTGATTCTAAGTAAAATTTGAGGATGTGTCAGTCTTAAATAGAAACGGTAGGTTCCACTCTTTCAACTTAGGATTCGCATGAGGAACCTTCAAATCCTGAGTTAAGGAGTTAAAACAGTGGTGATTGGCGAGGCGAGAATTCTCTTACAGGGAGCAAGCCATTTACTAATTATGGCAGGGAAATTGATCTTTTTGGTAACATTCCCTTGATAAGATGTCAATGACATAAGATTACAAAGATTTGCATGTCAATATCCATTTTAGAAGACTCAGGCTATTCTAAGAAAATTTGAGTATGTGTCAAGTCATAAATAGAAACGGTAGGTCTTGATTTTCAACTTAAAAGGAGTTCGCATGCAAGGAACCTTCAAATCCTAGAGTTACATAGAAAAAAGACTGGTGATAACAGAGGCGATGTTCTCTTACTCTTTTCAAGCCATTTACTTCAAGTTAAGTCCCGGCAGGGGTTGATTTATTACGAGGGAAATCCACCATCACAGCTTTACTTTGCTAAAGATGTCTATGTAACTTCCAAAAAACCTATCACCATGTACCCTCCATTTTAGAAAACTCAGGTTAGGCTAGAAAATGGGATGGGGAAAACTCACAAAAAATTTGATGCCCTGAAATCTTCATTTTAATGGGGAGAGGAGTGGGCTGCAAATTCTTCCTTGTCACAATGCCCTTGGTACATAAAAAAAAAAGACTTTGATAAGTAAGGCGGACGGTGTTTTTTTTTTTTTATCTCACAAACAAACAACCCTAAGTCCACCTGGCTACTTTTTGATCACTAACGAGGAGGTAAAATTAATCCCTCCCATCACAGCCCCCCTTTTGTCCTTCCCTCTGGTATTTTTCCACACCCCTTGACCAAACTACCGTTAATGTTTCAGAATAGACATTATTTCTTTGCACCCAAAGCCTCTACCACCTGAAATCCTAGACACCACTAAGTTGCCACCTAGAGCCTCTACCAAGATTCGAAGCGGACACCTACTGGTTGCAATGAGGAGCCTCTACCATCGAAACATATAAGTGATGGTAAACATATAAGTGATGGTAAACATGTAAGTGATTGTAACAAAGGTGGATAGTTAAAAGGTTTAAAAGGTGAAGTCGGTCCTTCAAGGGGAGGCCAAATGGTTAGGTTTGACCTACAGTTGGTGCGACTGATTAAGGTTATGTGATGACTTATACTGATCATCAAATAATCTCTACGTTGATTCTTGTGATGACTGATCATAATATAGAGATGCCCCAAGATGCATAAATGATCATCCTCCGGGGACAAAAACGAAAGCAAGGCACAAAGAGTTTCTTATAGTGAGTGAAGAAAGTAGGTGAAATAAAAATAAAGAGAAGGGAGGGAAAGAGACCATTTCTTCACCAACAGAATTCCAACCCCAACCGATTAAAACCATCACTGAACAAGACCCATCAGCAAAACCACAAACCCTTGCGTCTCATTCACAAAAAAATAAAAAAATAGATAAATAAACAAATAATAAAAAAAAAAAACACAAACAGTTGCTAATGTTGTCCCTCTTCCCTCTCTCTTTGATGGGTTCTCTTCTTTATGTTTCAATTTCTTTTGTCTTTCAGCTCAGCAAAGCCTTCATGGTTTCTTTTTTAGGAAATGGATATGGCAGTTACATTTTTTTTTATTTTTTTTTGGTCATTTTACCCCTCCACAAAATTCATTGCTCTTTTCAATGAAGAGTGAATTTGAAAAAATAATGAGGGCATTCTTGTCTTGAAAAAAATAAAAGGATATACATGTAACAAACTATCTTGATAGGAAGTTTTGAAAAAATAATTATTATGGGTTTGCTCAAGTTGTTGTGCACAGTATAATTAACAGGGTAGATGAATCTAATTATTAAACATGTAACATTTCGGGATTCAAGATCAATGTAATGTTTCTGAAAACGATCAAATTAGGACCGACCAATATCACGAAAAATTTGGATAAAGTACAGGAATTAAGATTCTAATCAAATCACACTAATTAATATTCATTATATTAGTGCCATAGCAATAGATAGATCTGCGGGCATTCAAGAAAAAACAAATTGAAAATCCAAGTTTGAATGTGCCCAGAATCACTAAAATGAATATTTAACCGCGATCAAGCAGATCCATAAAGAAAGTAATAACCGCTTACTTGGATATAGAGAATTGACGGTGAAGATGCTAGATCTCGAACACCTTGCTTGAATATCCAATGGCTCACTAGAATCTAGAGAGAGAAATGGAGTTGCTAAGTCTTAAATAATGCTGGGAAGGGTTATTTCATCCATGGTTAGGACTCCATATTCCTCTAAAAGGGTCCTCTTTCTAATTTTGTTTGAACTGCAACTAATCCACTTTCCAAATACTTAACTTTCTATACTAAGAATCCTATGGCAACATGTGAAGCTTCAAATGAGTTTCTATCATCGAAAATAACCCCAATAGCAATTTCCTAAGTAAATTTCATGTGTAATCAATCAGAGTGTACAGATATTATCGGGTCAGACTTGACCTTGATCCAACACAACTGAAAAAGAGAGGATTGTGTCTTGGGCTATCCAGATTGGGTTAGTATCAGGACAGAACAACCCACAAGTATTTTATATGACTGTTTATGTTTTAAATGGGTTGTCATCAGATAACTGGGTCAGATCCCTAGATTTTATAAAATACACAGATATGTGAATGGGCTGGGACTCTTATTAATACGGGTACAGTTCAGATGATGGTTTGATCACTAGATCAGGTCGAGAATATCTATATGAAAATAAGCCAAAGGGGGGGTCAGGTCAGTTCTTGACATCAGGTTAGATCTAAAATAGTCACGAGACCTGACCCAACCTATGCAGAAATGGAAAGAGGAAAAATAGTTGAGAATGGGAGGGTTGTTTTACTTACCGAAAACAGAGAGTTAGAGCCTGGAGGGCTTATGTATACAGCTTGGGAACACCTTGCTTGAGAATCCCTTGGCTCACTAGAAGAGAGAGAGAGAGAGAGAGAGAGGAGAGAGATGGAGTTGCTAGGATCGGGACTGTCAAAGTCTTAAATAATGCTTGCAAGGATTATTTCATCTATGGTTACTGGTTAGGGCTCCATATTCCTCTAAGGCTCCTCTTTCTAATTTAGTTTGAACTGCAAACTAATCCACTTTCCAAATAATTAACTTTCTATAAAAGAGACCAGCTTTCCTTACTCAATCAGGAAACCTAGTTAGTTAGAAACTACTTTCTAATTTTGTTTAATTTGCAACTGAGGCTTTACAAATTCCACTCAAAGAAGACCTGTGATAGACAAAATCCGTGGTTGTACAATTGTTTGTAATCTTAAATAGGACCGGCTTATGATATACATGAGGAACCTACAAATCCTGAATTAAGGAGTGAAAACAGTGGTGATTGGCCAGTCTGAAAATTTTCTTACAGGGAGCAAGCCATTTACTAATTATGGCAGTATTAATTATTTTTTTTTATCGCACTTCTTTTTCCCTTGATAAAGATGTCAATGAACAAAGAAAAATAAAGAAGGCATGTATATCCATTTTAAAGACTCAGGCTAGGCTAGAAAATGGGATGTCAACTCAAACTATTTGATGCCCGGAGGTCTTGATATTTAGTTTAAAAGCAGGCTGCAAATTCTTCCTTATCATTTCTACGAGAAAAACGTGCCCGTGCTAAATATAATCATAATATTAAAATTTATATAAAAAAAAGCTTTATGATCAATTTCTTTAAAATTTAATGCAAAGGGTTGTACGAGGTGAACCCTCTGTTTAGTACCTAGAAATATTACTCCAAATGGAAGTAGGTTGAGATCCAAAGGTTGGGTTATGAAAGATCTCAAACAGGTTGGGTTAACTGGGTTGACCCACACAATTTATGGTTATGTGGTTCGGTTCGGGTTTACCCAAATGAGTTGCTGGTCGTCTGGTTAAGTAGGGAGTGCGGGTTTGGGATATCTGACCCAATTTAAAAATGGGTCAAATATGGGTTGGCCCCAAATCATGGATTGCACCTTTTGATCCAACCCATTTTGAACTGGCCTAACTTATTTGCCATCCTTCCCTCTGCTCTAAGCATGGTGGTTAAGCTGAGTAATGCTCTTGTACAAGCTTCCCTTACCATATTACCATATAAGCCACTTAGAGGGGCCTATTTGGAACCCCACAAATTTTAGAATAGGGTGGGGATTGAAAGATCCAAGTGAGGCCAACATAAATTTGAAGTCAATCTAATACCTCTGACTCATTTATCCGTGGTCCACAAGTTTAATGGCTTTATATAAAACAGTAAAATTGACCCTTCATCCAATAGTTCACTCCATTTGGATATATCAAAACTTGGTGGGACCCACGTAAATAGGTGGGGTGAATTTGGATGGCTCATTCTGATGGACCAGTAGGTGGACTCCACTGGGTGGCTTGTACGGTAAGAAGATAAAAAAAGCTTGTACAGGAGCATTACTCATTGTGATCCTATTTCAATTTTTACCATCTCAATTTAAGTTTGCACCGCTTCCTAAATTTTAACTTGTAACAGATCATGTTGCGTGAAACCATACTCTTACCATGGTAGACCACATAACATTTTTACATAAAATCTCATTAAAAAAAATGATAAAAGTAGTTATAGCCTTATAGGTTCAGTGGCCTTGATGCATGACTGGAAGATTCACATGCCCTTTAAAAAAAAAGGACTCAAAAAAAAAAAAAAAAAAAAAAAAAAAAAAAAAAACTTTCAAAAAGAAGAAGAAGAAAAGACTAAAATGCCCTATTTAAATGTGAAACATTAGAACCGATTAATTAGCTATAGCTTCATCATCTTCCTTCTTTTTTTTCTTTTGTCTTAGAAGAAATTCAATGAGCTCCTTAAGGGCAATGTCAGGATTGTCACTCTTCATAAGCTCTCCGGCAACTTCTGCCAGAGTCACTTCCACCTCCGTTAAGAGTTGTTGGATCTCTTCAAAAAGCTGGTGATCTTCAATGCCGAACTGGTTGGAGGCAAGGATGCCGAATGCATTGGCTTTCAAATAGTACATATGAATGTGCATGTCCATTCGACCGGGTAGAAGTAGTGCAGGGTCCAACCGTTCCTTGTGGTTGGTGGTGAAGATGATGATGCGTTCATCCCCACAACTGGACCACAATCCGTCGACAAAGTTGAGCACCTCTGAGAGAGTCATTTGTGGCATTTGTGGCTGTAGAGAGGATAAACAATATCAAATAGCTCAGGATTACATGGGGTACTTTGGTTTTCTATTGAAAATGTGAAAGAACGGATTTTTCAATAGGCATGCCATTTCCAGAACACTGGATGACCAGTGTCAGAGGTGACTCATCTAGATTCTACACTTATTTTGGACTCATCTAGATTCTACACTTATTTTGTTATCTTTTAACTGATCATGCAAAATTAGTACTTATGTATGATCATGCGATTTCTTTACGTATCTGAAGAAAAAATGCACAATTTGAGACTCCGAGAAGATAAAAGAAACTTTTATGAAATAATTAAGCTTAAACTCTAATTAAATAGTTTTTATGAAGAAAACAATGAAGTGACGACATAATTGGTTGTATATTATTTTTGACAAAAATACCCATATTGTCAATCAATGAGGTTTCAATTTTTTTTCCTTCTTCTTCGACGGTTGACTCATGCTTTGATCAATTTTCTTCGATGGGTTATTATCTAAGGATCATACTTTTTTTTTTTTTTAAGGTTTGCTCCATTTTATGTGGATCTCATCTAGTTTGTTTGGTATTTTCCCCCTTTTCTGGAAATGTAGGTATTGTTATTGTCCATGTTATAGGATGTGATAGAATCCTGTTTGGATATTGATGGTGTTTCTATCCCATGATATTGTCTATGTTATAAGATGTGATAGAATCTTGTTTGGTATTTTCATTGTTTTTCTTCGTTAAACCATTTATAAGAGTTTAAGCTTAATTATTTTATAAAGATCCCATGATAAAATGATTTTTAATTATTCACAAATGGGACAATTCAGAGAAATAGCCTCTGCAAGCTGAAGTTACTAATAATGTGATTGGCGAAAAATAAGTGGTTTTAATAATTTTAATATAAAAAAAAATCCTATAAAACCTTGTCATCGTAGGCTTCTTTTACAAAAAAGCACTCATTGGGTTTTTATTATATAATATTGGTAAAAACACGATGAATGTACTTTTTTAATAAATAGAATTTACCATGACCATATTGTCAAGGTCCTTTTTGTTTACAATAAAATACATAGGAATTTATTACATAAGGTGGTTAAAAATGAAGATCAAAGGTGAAGTTTCAAAAAAGAACATCAAATAGCATCTTTCAATTCTATTTACTTAAAAAAATGATACTTGATATTTATTTTTGAGAATTCACTTTTAATCTTCATTTTTAACCATCCTTTGCAAACAATTCCAATGTGTTAGAATTCAAATAAATAATTAATAAAAGATGGAATCAAAGTAAAAGATATTTTGAGAAAATAAGGCAATATTGTCCAAATTGTCCATTTTAGATGTTGAGAATCAAGTATTTAAATAAGGGAAAAGAAAAATGATGTTTTAATTTCCAATCATCTCTGCAATTTAAATTAAATTAAGTGGGAAAAGAAGAAAGGATAATTACCAATTTATTAAATTCATGAGCCTGCTTCAATCCTCCTCCTCTTTGTTTTCCCCTTTTCACCAAATCAAGGGTGCAATCTATATCCTCAATGACTACTATGGACCGATTCTCTGTCGCAATCAGCAGCTTCTTGAGCTCTGAAATGCATCTCAACTCAGCAAGCTCCAAATTATACACATTGAACTTGATAAAATTTGCCATTGCAGCAATCAAGCTCGATTTCCCAGTTCCTGGCGGCCCATACAATAAGTAGCCACGTTTCCATGCTTTCCCCATTCTCCTATAAAACTCCTTTCTCTCAAGAAACCTCTCTAAATCCTCCATCACTGCATTCTTCAGCCCTGGATCCATAGCTAGTGTCTCAAAAGTTTCAGCGTCATTAAGGTTTACCGCTGTCCAACAATCCCCCAAGTCTGCATATAGATTTGCATATTTTATTGTATAAAGCTTAAGCGAGGTCAAATTTTCCTTCATTGCTTTCCCTGTACTCAAGACGAACTGTAAGTAAGAATTCAATACCATGTTCTTGTGTTTCTTGTGAAAACTCAACTCGAAGTATTCAACTTGGGATTCATCTGTTGAGCTCTCTTGACATTTCATCCTCCATTTGAGCTGAATTCCTTGGAATGTGTCTTCGACTTCCTCGTTTCCTCCCATGGTGACTCTCAACTTGTTCTCTTTCTCTAATTTGGATACTTTCAATCTCCGCGTTCTGGAGGAGATCTTGCTGCCTAAGTATATTTCCGCAGCCTCATAAATTTGATTGGTGGAGAAACCGTGGAACTCATTGATGATAATGGTGACATGTGGATGAAAGCGGTTGAGGAAACTACGAAAGTTAGAGAAGAGATAGTCTTGCAACTGATTGGGTAAAAGATCATTGGCCAAGGTGTAGACGACGATGCCTGTAGCTGCAAGAGAGGCAGCAGTGGATAACATCGACTTTGTTGAAAGCATGATGCAGGTCAAGGTCTTTTAGATCTGCACAGTACAGCTCAAGGAATTGAAGGTTAGTTAATTGGTTAATAGAAATTTTGAGAATTTTACTAGAAAATTTTCATTATAGGGTGTTGAACGAAATAACGCCTTTAACTTACGAGGCACAAACGAGTACTTGAGAGGAGTGACGTTAGCATCGCTCGTTTCTAATTAAGTGACACTAGCGTTACTCCCTGTAACTACCGGAGGAATACTTTCGTGCTGCGTGATTTAAGAGCCACTATTTTGTGCAACTCTCATGTGATGAGAATTTTTCAGTAAAATCCTTTAGAATTTTTCTAAGTGTTATGCGATCTGGGTACGTAATAAAGTTCAAATGAATAACGTATCCTATTACACACTACTTAATAACATGATGAATCTAATCATTAAACATGTACCATTTCATGATTGATGATCAATGATCAATGTAATGTCTCTGAAAATGGTAAAAGTAGGACCCAACAATTTCACGAAAATTGGATCAAATACATGTATTAAGAATCTAATCAAATTACACTAAGCAATCCCATTAAATCAGTGATCCAACCATATCAATAGATAGATCTGCTTGTGAGGAGGTGCATACAAGAAAAAACAAATCGAAAATCCGAGTTCCAATGTCACTAAAATGATTATTTAACCGTGGACATCGATCCAGCTAGTCAACCTGGGTATTGACTGTAATTGTCAGTACAATGTGTACATTCAAGTCTATCAAGTTATGGCTTCACAATTAGGAAAAAACATAAGATGCAACGGTTAATATTGCTTGCCTGATCTAGTCAAACTAGGGCCGACCAGTGATATCAGCGCAATTCGCATCCTCTGATCTTCTCAGATCAACTCTTGGATGGGTCGGATTGTGTCTGAAATGAACTAATTGTCAAACCTCAAGTCTACTACCCTCAAGATATAATACATAAAAATGTAGAAAAGAAGAAGAGTTTTGAGTTATAGATTGCAACATCAAAGACTTGAATGCCGGATTCCGGGTCGATGGGTTGGAACCTATATAGACTCAAGACTGGACCCGTTTATCGATCGGAATCTAAATTAGGTTTTGAAGTCAGACCCACTTATGAATTGGAACCTAAAATAGGTTCCAAATCCGATTTTTTGTGGGTCAGAACTTCTAGATAATTGGAGAATGAGATACCTATTTGCATCTCTACACCCTATGCATTAAACCATGAGTAAATAATTTACTCATGGTATGGGCCATCATTATTATCCATACACCTATAAGACAATTTTAGAAGTCTGTATTACATCGTCGCTTAATTTAAAAACTCTCACATCCTCATTTACAATCATGTTTCTAGTTTTTAACTATAGATAGGCTAAAAAATAACCCCAATCACAAGGTCCTATGTAAATCTTATGTGTGATCATATATAGTGTACACATTATTGGGTCAGACTTTACCATGATCCAAAACAACTGAAAAGAGAGGATTATGTCTTGGGTTAATGGGTTGTGATCAGATAACTGGGTCAGATTTGGTCATGCCATCACAAATCATCCACTAAAACAAGAAAAAAAAAAAAAAAAAAGCACAACCCTGGATTTTATATGTGAATGGGCTGGGCTGGGACTCTAATAGAGGTACAAGTTCAGATTATGGTTTGGTCACTATATCAGGTCGAAAATATCTATATAAAAATTAACCAAGGAGGCCTCACAGGTCAGTTCAAGTCAGACCCAAAATAGTCCTAACCCAACCTATGCAGAAAGGGAAAGAGGAAAAATAACTGAGAATGGGAGGGTTGTTCCTTTACCAAAAAAGAGAGAGTGGGTGGGTTTATGTACATATGTTGGCTAAGACCTAACTAGACCCAGCACAGCTTGGGACAGAACCAGCCACATGGTGTGCAATGCACTACACTGTGCAGTACTGTTCAAAGTTTTTTATTTTTTATTTTTGCTATCGGAGGCTTTCTAACCTTTTGAACTGTACTAATTCCTTCGGGCCTAGAGGGAAGCCGGAACTCCCCTGTAGCCCCAGTGTGGTAGTGCAGTTTCGAACCTACAACCTCCGAGTGCAAACCGTGGTCCTAAGCCGTTTGAGCTACCCCTTGGGATTAGTAATGTTCAAAGTGAGGCCTCTACATCATCTCTCACCATCAAGACCATCTTCTAATCATCATGCCACACACTTGAGATCATGAAGGGTGGGCTAACCCTTGTATTGGGATTTTTACATGTCCACCATCCAAAACAACAATACATATTATGGAAATAATAATCTCTTCATCTTTCATATACTATTGTGCATAAAACCATGTATCAAAGAATCAATAGCGATAATTGGTTATTTACATCTAATGTGTACAATCAACCTTACAACAAGAAAAGAGGAATCATAGTTGTTTAATCAATTGTTTATGTCTAATTCATAATTGCAAATTCAAAAATTATTTATATCTAATTTCTAAGTAGCCCAATTGTAAATCCATAAAGAAAGCCATAACCACTTACTTGGATTTAGAGGATTGATGAAATTTTCCCTTTATTAGGCTCACTAGAACTAAAGGAGAAGAGGAGAACGAGAGATGGAGTTGCTAGGATTGGGACTGTCAATGTCTTAAATAATGCTTGCAAGGATTATTTCATAGGTGTCCATATTCCTCTAAGGCTCCTCTTTCTAATCTAGTTTGAACTGCAACTAATTCACTTTCCAAATAATTAACTTTCTATAAAAGAGACTAGAAATCCTATGGCAACCATGGTTAAATCCCCCAGCCAGCCTAAGCTAAACCATATGGCTTTCCTTACACAATCAGGATGTTCAAAGTGAGGCCTCTACATCATCTCTCACCATCAAGACCATCTTCTAATCATCATGCCACACACTTGAGATCATGAAGGGTGGGCTAACCCTTGTATTGGGATTTTTACATGTCCACCATCCAAAACAACAATACATATTATGGAAATAATAATCTCTTCATCTTTCATATACTATTGTGCATAAAACCATGTATCAAAGAATCAATAGCGATAATTGGTTATTTACATCTAATGTGTACAATCAACCTTACCACAAGAAAAGAGGAATCATAGTTGTTTAATCAATTGTTTATGTCTAATTCATAATTGCAAATTCAAAAATTATTTATATCTAATTTCTAAGTAGCCCAATTGTAAATCCATAAAGAAAGCCATAACCACTTACTTGGATTTAGAGGATTGATGGAGTATTCCCTTTATTAGGCTCACTAGAACTAAAGGAGAAGAGGAGAACGAGAGATGGAGTTGCTAGGATTGGGACTGTTAATGTCTTAAATAATGCTTGCAAGGATTATTTCATAGGTGTCCATATTCCTCTAAGGCTCCTCTTTCTAATCTAGTTTGAACTGCAACTAATTCACTTTCCAAATAATTAACTTTCTATAAAAGAGACTAGAAATCCTATGGCAACCATGGTTAAATCCCCAAGCCAGCCTAAGCTAAACCATATGGCTTTCCTTACACAATCAGGAAACTAGTTAGTTAGAAATCACTTTCTAATTTGGTTTAATTTGCAATTGAGACTTTACAAATTCCACTCAAAAAAGACGTGTGATAGACAGAATCCGGACTCATGGACATGGTTGTACCGTTGTTTGTAATCTTAAATAGGACCGGCTTAGGATGCACATGAGGAACCTACAAATCCTGAATTAAGGAGTGAAAACAGTGGTGATTGGCCAGTCGAAAATTTTCTTACAGGGAGCAAGCCATTTACTAATTATGGCAGTATTTTATTTTTTTTATCACACTTCTTTTTCCCTTGACTAGTTGAGCCGTGCACGTGCAAGGCACGTGCATAGGCACACAATTACACAATGGAAAGAACTCTTTCTATGATTTTAAGAAGAGGCTTCATTAGAAAAAAGTCAGAAGTTCTGGTCCGAGTTAGAAGCTTCACCTTTAATTTCCATCTATTCATAGTGCCTTCTTTTCTGAAATTTATGCTCTATGGTCTTGATGGTTATACACATTGACCAATAACCAAATGTAGGCATGAACAAAATCATAATTAGCACATAATTCAAATATAAAAGTGAAACGCAATTCAATGGTTAGAAAGCCATAAATAAGTCATTCCCCATCCTTTTTGTCAATACAATATATGCTATCATCATCATCAAAGCCTTGTCCAAACAATGTTGGTTTGACTACATGGATTCTGTTTCTCCATTCCAATCTATCCAAAAATTTCACAGCATATGTAAAACCAAAATAACACGAAAATAATAGAAGTTGTTGAATCCCAATACACGAACAGACAATAAGAAGGCCGGTTTGTTTGCATATAGTACATAGGAATTGAATAAAAATGAATTCATGCCATCAGTGGTTAAAAATGAAGATCCACGGTGAATATACAAAAATGATTATCAAATAATCTCTCCTTAATGGATAGTGAATCAAAGGAAGATTGGAAATGAATAACCAACCATCACCACACTTCCATCTTTTTAATGATCGTTTGGTGGAGTTCAGGTGACTGTGGATTTTCTGTATCCAATTCCTATGCATTCTAATGCAAACAAAAAGGCATTTTAAGGTTCAAAGCCTGGCCTATAATGATGAAAATTATAATCTACAATATTAAAAAGCATGCATGGAAATATTGACAATAATCAAAGCTACATTTATACGAGGGGCAAAAGGGAGATGCGTGATAATATACCACTAAAGTTAAAAAATATATATATTGGAAAACAAAATGAACCTAAAGTTTTCAGGAGACAGATACAGGCATAAATTATAGCTTCCCAAGAGTAAGGTCTACTGAGGAAAAGAGTGATCATACTTACTTTATAAGGAACAATCAGAAAAGAACAAACAGTCGAAAAAAGGATAAATAATGTGAAGCAGCTCATATCATCATCATTCATCATCAAGCAACCCATTCACTTTATTTCATACATCCTTCAGGTGAAGAGAGGTAGCTTCAGTAATCACTGCCAAAACACTTCTCGCATAAGCACGGAATGGATCTTAAAACCTTCCATTTTAATTCAAAATTGTGGAAATACCGCAGAACATTGATTCGACAGCAATCCAACACATTTGATGAGAATTTTGCACTGCCCTCTGCTGGAGTGTATGACATAGAGGTGAGGAAGATGATAGGCTAACTAAGAGTGCATTGTGACACATGCAACCAACTATTCTTTGTAAATCATCTTGTATTAACTTGTAGACTATGAGAAGTAAGTAAGTTAGGTCACTCGGATTGATGACATAAATGGGTATAAGGATAGTAAAACGCTTAGAAACTCTTCTAAATGGTATCTCTTGAGTCTGTTTTGTATTTTTCAACACATTGAACTTCAAATTTGAATGCACCAGAGTCAAGATTTCTACTATAACAGTGTCTTCAAACCTTGGCTTTGAACTTCAAATTTGAAAGCACTCCACTCCATGGTGATAAGAATGCCCATAATTGAAGGGAATATTTACAAGTAATTTAACAAAAACTCCAGATTTTCTAAAAGTAATTAAAAAAAAAAAGATTATCTACAAGTAATTTTAAAAAAAATTATAGATGTTTTCTTAAGAATTCAGTTAGAACCACATAAAGCCACACTACTTGCAGGGACTATGAGCTTGATAGGTCAATCTCATAGTAGAAAACAGTCAAGTAATTAAAGTAACAACCTAAACAAAACAGAAGACTTTTACTCAAAGGATAACACCCTAATAAGTTACACATTTTCTGCTTTTACTCGGAGGAGAAAAAGAGCCCTGACAGTGGTAAATAGATTTGTGCAAGTCCTAAATAAATATATGAATACATTTGGCTAAATTAATTTGCCAAAATATTCGATTGAATATGATTCAAGATAAAAGCATATGCACCAAAATTTACCAAAATAAATGCACTAAAAAATTACATTGATAGGAGGCACAGACACACACGAGAAAATATTGACTTGTGCTGAGATGATGGGTCCCAAAATCCTAAATAAAAAATTTTATTTGAGAGAGAAAGAGAGGGAGAGGGAGATGAACTGCATTATCTTATGGAAGTAGAAACTAACGCTAATCTGAGAAACTATTACACCAAAACCTAGTATAAAAAGAGAAATCAAGATTATGAGAAGTACTACAAAGATAAGAAAGAAATACAAACCCTAAGTGGAGAAGAAGAGAGGTTTTGATACTGTAAATCAGTAAATAGATGATATCTTTATGGGAATTAGATGGAGGAAATGGAAAAACCAAGTTGCAAAGAAAATGGTAAAATCATAGAGAATAAGTTAAAAGGTTGAAGAAGAAAAATAAAGAGAGAGGAGAAAAACCTCTGCTGACAAGTGGTCGCTCCCCAGACGTAAATGGAGATGGAAATGATGTGCTCAATCACCGACTGAGACAAAGGAAAAAAAAAAGGGAATTCTTTATGCAATGTAATGGATATAAAGCTAGGATATAATGAATAAGAGACAATAAAAAGTATAAAAAAAAAATTTAACGAACAATGAAAATATGATTAATTAATTTTTTTTATTTGCAGAATTACAGTCATATGAATAAAGAATATATAAACATTAGGTAATGACCATACAGCTGATTAATCATTTTGTTGACAGAACATGAAAAGAATATAATATTTTAAATATATGAAAATTTAGATGGAAATGAATATAAATTATTTTCATACTGGTATTGTATATATTCTGTGTAATACTGAAGACAATGAAAGCCTCACATGAACCAAGTGGTTCTTTACTGCATAGAAAGAGCAAATAGCTAATTAATCATATCTATTGGTATAAGATGAGAAGAATATAATGTTAGAAAATGTAAATATTGAAGTAAAAATAAATTATTTTCATGAGTATTGTATATATTATGTGTAACAACAAAGCAAGTAAAGGTCTCAGATGAAGTAATGTTTTTCTGCAGGAAAAGTGAATGTGAAAATAAGACTGACCTCTTAAAAGCGAAAATTCCCATCAAATTTTGTTAGATTAGTTTTGATGGATTATTCATAATAAATGCAAAAAATAGCAGTGTGTCCCAACATTTAATAAAATATAATATTTGTAAATTAGTTATGCCGGCAGGACATAATTTCATATGTTATATAAAAAGTATATAAGTTTTTAAATGTGGTTTTTGAGAATTTCTACTTATTTTCTAGTTTTGTGGGGTGTTGTGTGTGTGTGTGTGTGGGTCGGGGGGGGGGCGGGGCGGGGCGGGGGGATTAGGTTCGTTCAAATCTTCTTGCTCAAGAAGTTAAAATCTTGATACAATTGAATTTCTGTGTTAAATAATAACTTTGAAGAATTGGAATTCTTTTCAATTTAAATCAAATTAATTTGTTTCTACTTTTATTTAGAATTAAAATTTTATATCTTTAGCATTCTAAAGCATGTAATTAAAATAGCTTTCTAACTATAATTTTGTGAAACTCAAATACGACTTGAAAACAATAATTAAAAATTCTGATACAACATAATTTCCTGTCTTATGTGAACGTTCAAAATTATTGTAAAAATTATCAACTTTGTTAGGAATATGAATCCATTATGTTAAGGGTGCGTCAAGAACATTTCTTAATTTGTTCTTTCTGTGTGCCTTTATTTTATTTCTTAGTACTTCTTCCTCTTATCATCACTCAAGTCCTAATAGTATTTTTTGAAAAGAATAAGGTCTATAACAAAGTAATTGTGTACTCCTGTTTCTTTTTTTTCTTTTTTTTCTGAAGAGAAAAAAAAAACATACTATATATAGTTTGTTGTTCGTATTTTATAACCATAAGGAAAGAAATGATAATAGATTTCTAAATTTAAAAATATTATGATTTAGGTGCTGACATTTAAGTTCCTACTACTATGTGTCTTCCACATTTGTCACACTTTTACTTGCAGAATCATCATGAAATTAATTCTACTTAAATGGGCAGGAATGAGAAAGATTTCAATCATAAGAAAGAAATTTTCCAGATTAGTGATTACAGATGTCTTTGAATGGACCCCTAAATTATACATGTTTAATATACTGACAAGATCAATGGATATCCTAAACTGTAATTTAAGAAAGTTATTAATTAATTTATTTATATACTTATATTTGTACATTTTATTGATGATTGGATCTGGTCTTCGATTGAGTATTTTAGTTTTCTTGTCCAGGTTTTAATTACTTAAACCATATGCTTTATACATGATCAATCAATCAGGTTTACTCTCTTTTTGAGTTTTTTGTGTAAAAAAATTAATACAAGGAAATGGCATTAATAAAGTATGGAAGCAGTAAATCTTCATAAGTAATATAAAAAAATTTGTGTTTTGATTACTTTATAGTCCAAATGCAAAGCAGAATTGATGAGTATTTGTCTTTGTTAGCACAAGTTACAAATTTAAAAATATCATCCTGAGAACAGGAATGATATCATGAACCATTCATTACTTATTGACTGGGTGATGGATGCATTGACAAAGAAGAATGGAGTATCCAAAGAAACTCAATCTCATGCATGACTGAGAACCTAAAAATTTTGGAGGTCTACATATGCATGGACATACCACTGAACTCTACTCTCAAACAACTAAATCGATGATTAGTGTGAACGTATCAAGATGCTTTTCAGTTCACCCCTTATCAAAACAAAGACTTCCAATACCACTTGACCCTGGTCATTGGCATTCACCCAAGCGAACCTCAAAAAAAGAACAGGTCTCAATTCTAAATTAGAGGCCATTTTCTAACTGAAATATTAATTAACCATCTTAAACAGTGCTATCACATATAATGATTGGCAATAGTTTTAATAAAAAAAAAAATCACTGACAAATATGGTTTTGAAAATTTTATCCACTGCCCAAAACAGCCGGTCCAATAAAAAAAAATTCCATATGACCATGGTCTCGAAACACATCTTCAGACACTGTATTGGCCAATGCAATATTCTTTACTGACATTTAAGATTGGTCTGAAAATAACTTCAACAAAAATTCATTTTTAATTTCTTTTAGGGTGTCTTAGATCTAAGGGAAAAAAGAGATAAATATACAGATGATGAGAATAGAGTTCCAATACATACTCCACACATTCTAGGTGTTTCAATTGAAATCTCTCATATATTTTGAATCCTTGCAGCAAATGTAAAAATTCTTCAAACAAAAACCTTTCCATGAAAATTGAGTTAAGCATTTCATCAATCACTTCTTATTCATCATGTAAATGAAGGTTTTTCAATACATAGCCAAATCAATGAACAATGCTAGCAAAATATGATGATCTTCTCATAATTTAACAAATATACTACAGTATATTGATATTATCATTACTTGCAAAAATTTGACAATAATTTGATACGAAGGCTTCCAGACATTATTGGACTATACCGAGGGCCAGTTGGGCCCTGTTTCACCTTGAAAAGGTTTGACAAAGATATGGTCCATATTGGGTGTTAAATTTCCAGATGCTGTAGCTCATATTGGAGGTCAGACTCCCAAGGAAAACAATCAAAACAGCAATAAACTATGAGAAAATTTGATATTCACCATGGGCCAGCCAGTCAACTACTCTGCCTACCTTTTATATATTCCTTAAGATATTAATCTCTATAAGTAGGAAAACAATATGAGAAACAAAAAATAAATCTCAACTGGAGTGATTTCTATGCCCGCACTTCTTCAAACACGTAGGCAGTGCCTAAGCATCAGTTCTGCAAAAATACTCAAGGTTGGGGGTACCTTTCACTTTTGCAGTACACATTCTTGTTTCCTGATAACTTTAGTTCAAATAAATCACTCTTCAAAGTGCATTCTGCTTTTTATTGGATGAAAATCTTAATTATGTTTCTTCAAAGTGCATTCTGCTTTTTACCGGATGAAAATCTTAATTATGTTTCTGTGATGTGTCTATGCAAATCATATGTTAATGTAGACATACAGAGGAAAAACAGAATAAGAAGATGATGATGAATAAGAAAAAGAGAGAAAAAGAAGAGATTGGTTTTTGAGAGAACTGATATTGAGTTGAGTTGAAAGATAGGCCTTGCATTTGAAGATTTTGGAACCTGGAAGCGTTTCCAAGAAGATCAAACCCATATTCTTTCTCTCCCTCTCTCTCTATTTTATACAAGAAGATCCAAGTCCTGGATCCCAAACGAGATTGGGAGGAGACGAAGAAACTCAAAAGCCTCGTGAAAAATAAGCGAACAAGGATAATTTTTTAACTCACCAAACATAGATATCAGCAGATTCCAAGAAGCCCTCGCGTATCAGCTTTGTCTTTCCGCAACAATTTCTTATTATTTGGTAGGGATTTGAAGAGAAATATGCAGAGAGACTTGAAGAGAAGAGAAGAGAACAAACGCAGTTTACAGGGGAGACGGACAAACCAGAAACGAAAGCCCTCGACATGCTCCTCATCCCATGTCCCACATCCCTCCACATGCCCCTTAGGGCCCGTTTGGTAATTTTACTAATAGAGTAAAGTGAAGTGAAGTCAAATTAAACATCCCATCAAAATCACTTTTCCAAAAAATTCCCTCCATCTTTTTCAAAAAAAGTCAAAAAGCAACTACATTTACTCACTAAAAGACAAAAAAATTCCATCTCCCCATACAAAAAGTCAAAAATATTCTATCCCAAACAACTAAAAACAAAATATCATCATAACTCACTTATATTTTATTCATTCTTTTTATTTCACTTCACTCCACTTTATTTTAAAAGTAAATTACCAAACGGGCCCTTAACGAAGGAGCCAACATAACACCATCCAGGCAAGGTGTAATGGGTGTGTAGAGAAAATTTTTAAGCAGGACATTTGTTCCTTTTTATATAAGGGTTATAGATATAAGGGTTATAGATTATTAGATTATAGATACAGATATTATGGTTATAGATAAAGATGTCAATGAACAAAGAAAAATAAAGAAGGGATGTATATCCATTTTAAAGACTCGGGCTAGGCTAGAAAATGGGATGTCAACTCAAAATATTTGATGCCCGGAGGTCTTGATTTTAAGTTAAAAAGCACGCTGCAAATTCTTCCTTATCATTTCTATTAGAAAAACATTCCTATGCTAAATATAATCAAAACATTAAAATTTATGAAAAAAAAACCTTTAAAATCAATTTCTTTAAAATTTAATGCAAAAGGTTGTAGTCAAAGAAAAAGGAAAAAAAAAAATTTCATAAGAATTCGATACCTAATGCCAAATAATTATAAAAAAAAAAAAAAACACAAGCCATGAAAATTTAAGACTAATGACCAAGAAAACTATGAAACAAAATATAAATAATATAAACTATCAATAAAATCCAATAAGATTTGAAAGACATGTAGAAATAAACCATGGAAATGAAAATTCATAATCAATTCAATAACATAATCAATTTAAAAGAAGGGCATCTACCACAAAAATCCCCTTAAATAGGATAACCACAGATGAGAACCTTAAACTTTTATAATGTTGGCCAAGGACCTCCAGCCTAAATTATCTCTTTTTTTTTTCCTTTTTTGCCCTTTCTTTGTTGATGTCAGCACAACCACATTCCTTATTCCCAAGAATCAGTCTCTTCACCTAAATCAATAGAAACTAAATAAAAGAAGAAAGAAAGGGAAGAAGGAAGAAGAAGAAGAACGATTGCACGGCCATCTCTGTTGGCAGCAGAGACCCCCTTCACTAGTCGGATCAATTACATCGGGAGATAAGGGAACGCTCATCTCGCACTCCACATCACCCTCTCTCCTCCTTAACCTCCTTTTTTCCTCTGCATCAAAATCCTCAAATCTCAAGGTAGGAAATCTCGCCTAAGTCTTGCTTGTTTCTTCCTTTTTCTTCTCTCTTCTACGCCTCCCCCCCTCGCCCTCTTCTCTATGCACTTTTGTCGAATAG
The DNA here is from genome assembly GCA_003546025.1 of Camphora micrantha. Classification (NCBI taxonomy): domain Eukaryota; kingdom Viridiplantae; phylum Streptophyta; class Magnoliopsida; order Laurales; family Lauraceae; genus Camphora; species Camphora micrantha. The sequence continues at coordinate 23,581,455 of QPKB01000003.1, read as the reverse complement.
GTTCTGTGCATGGAGAAGGGGTTGGTTGCTGAATCGAAAATTTGATAATTAATTATTTTTTAAGGAGAAAAAAAGACATTAGCATTGAACTAGGTGAAATCACAGATGAAATCGACAACTTGGACATTAGCATGGTAGAGAATAATGCATTGATCTGTTTGTATCTCCACCCTATTTGTGACCTGTTTGAACTGGTTCTCTTTTGTTTGTTGGTTATTTTCTATTTTTGTGAAATTTAGTTTGATTCTTTTGTGGGCTCTTTGTTGTTGGTGTTATATGTGTGGATCTGTTGTGATCCTCATTTTTTCCCCTTTTCTATTGGTTTTAGAATTACCTGAGTTGCATCTATCTGTTTGTACATGTGGGTATTCTTGATTGCATTGGTTTTATATGTTTCTGTTTTACCTTTTCATTTCTCCTTTCCTGATCAGTTTATCTCATGTTACAGAGAACGATGCATTGTATAATTGGGTCTGGTTCCATTGAAAAATCCAGAAAAATTCATATTATGAATTGCTTATATAAACAACTTCGATTCAGTGAATCTTGCTCAGATAAAGCATAAAAGCACATGTCATTATTAAAGGAGTTTGCAGACAACTCAAATAACTAGTTTAATGAATCATTGCAATTAATTGATTGAAATATACATATAAAAATTATCATAAAAAAAAACAAAAATAAGACTTTGAACTCTATGAATTGCTTAATTTCTACATGATCTCACTTTTGTTTTGAATAAATCAACATGACAAACTAATAAACCACTAGGATCCTTTTTCAGGTCGATATTTATTTAGAATTGAGGGAGGTAGTTAATGTTGTGTTATGTGTATTCTGAAATTTTATATGTAATACCTAATTATTTAAAGTAACATTTGAATGTCATCCTTTATTAGTATGTTTTTTTATGACGTGGTTTTATTACTGATTTTTTTTAAATAATGGATTTAATTGCTTTTTTTATGACGTGTTTTTTTTTTCTTCCTTTTTGTATTGTCTACAGGATGTTAGAGGAAGACATTAAAACCATTTTTTTCCTTTTCACTCGATCCTGCGAGAGGTTGTTAATGATGATCCTCCATTAGGCAAAAAATGTAAGAAGATTTGGGATCTCATGCTGCATCGTCGAATGTTAGTAAAGACACCAATTGACGATTTTAGCAACGAGTTGTCGTAAAAGTATCGTGCATGAGTTGTAGAAAGGGCGAGTGTTTCCAGACTGTGATACATTTACAAAAACTCTTGCAAAATTTGCAATGTATAAGAATTTTGTATTGAAGCATATGAATAGTAACAAGTTTAAGGTTACTGCATGGTGTCGCGATGCAACATGTTCGTGACGTATATATGCTTCTATTGTGGATTCAAGTCCACAATTTCAAATCCAGACATATAAACAAAATCATTCATGCTCAAAACCAACGGTGGGGATGGCACACAAAGAAGCGACATCGGACTTGATTGCAGAGTTTGCCAAAGATAGGCTTCGATTTAATAATAAGTACACACCCAAGGAAATCATGTTTGACTTTGGCCGAGGACGGCCCGTTTTACACCTCTTCCCATGGTTGGAAAATTCTCCGAATTGACTCTTGATTTTCCCGAATCATCTCATTTTGTCGCATGACCGAGTCAAAAATAGGGACAACTTGACCAAGCCATCTCATTTTAATAAGTTATTTGCACCTTGAACCATTTAATTGGCAGATCTAATTTTAAATAATTAAGTTATATTTGTAAGCAATTATGTATGAAGTTTGGAATCAGTAATTTAAAATTGATGATTGAAATGTAAGTTGAAACTTATATTTTATCTTCTACATTCGATATTTGGACTAAAAAATTATGTAACATGCAAGATTTCTTATTTTATTTTCTATATTGTTGCACTTTTCTTGCATATATAAATTTGTTAATTTGAATTGATTATCCCGAATGCATGTAAATAAATATATTTTATATTTTATAAACAATAGACTCATTTTTTAATATGTAAAAATAAAATATGACTCTTCCGAGTCTCCTTGTTGACTTTATTTTATTATTATTATTATTTTTTAAATTTGTCCTTACCGTACGAGTCGAGTCCGAGTCATGAATTTTTCTTTCTCAATAATAAGGACCACAATATCAAGCGTGCTCCCGCGCTGTACCCTACATTTGCTCTGTCTATACAAGATAAAATAGCATTTTTGCATAGAAGGCGTGCGGGAGAGCTAAAACCCTCCCAAAACCTCATCAATGGCATTAGCGCCTCTTCTTCCTCTGCCCGCTTCTTTCTCTTCTCCTTCTCGTTCCATTCGCTTCGTTTCCTTCAAACCCCCAGTCGCTTTCGCCATTAATGGGGTCTCTGCGAAAAGACCCACTTCCACTTCTCTTTCTTCTGCCGAACCCATCTCTCTCCACAGCAATACTAGAGAAATCGAAGCAGTCAATATCGCAGAAGATGTTACTCAGGTACCCCACTTTCTTTTCAGTCTTTTCAAATGTGAATGTATATGTGTTTCAATATCTTTCTCTTTCCCTTGAAGTATCGCCGAATCCTGATGATTCTGGAATTGTATGGTTTAAAGCATTGGTTGAGATTTTGATTTGAATTGGTGTGGGAAATGGGTTAAAATTTAGAATTTTGTTCTTTTTCTCTTTTATGTTATAGAAATCTTTGGTGGGTTTTGTTTGTTGGGTTTGTTTTCTCATTTCTGCTATATAATCTCTTTTGTTGTTGTTGCTATTACTGGGATTTTGATTGGGTTTGTTATGGAAGACAGTTTCTTTAATGATTTTGGATTTTGTATTTGTACCATCAATACCATTTCCCAAACTAAATAATTTAGAGAACTTTTGGTGGCTTTGGCAAAATCTTTTATTTCTATCAATCTGTACATGACCCTGAACTGAATTTAGTAATTTGAGACGTCTACTTAATTCTTTGGCCCAGAGAGGAGTTTTGTAGGTCTGACTAGAGTGGGAGAACGTTGGAGATGTCTGTAAGAATTATATAGTTTTGCTAATCTTCAATTTTGATGCAAGCATTGAAAAGAAGTTTGGAAAAAAAATTCAAAACTTTTTGGCAAAGAAAGAAATGAGCAAAAGGTACTTGACCACATACATAGGATCCTTGGGCCTTCAGTTTGTACATGTTGGGTCAAAGTTTTTGGTATTTTAAAATGTTGATATGATGGGCCGCACATTGTATATATTAATATTATGCCTCAGAATTCAGAAATATCCTGATTTGAGAATTCTCACCTTTTGATCTATGGCCTGCAAGTTCTGCAACTATCCACATTCAGCATATAAAAGGCTGAACTTCCTATTGATAGGATCACCTGCTCTGGGCTGTTTTTGGGGAATGTTCTATCCACATTGTGACTATTAGATTGATGGTCGGGGCTCAGGATAGTGGACCATGAACCCATACACAAACTTCTACCAGATGGAAAATGGTTTCCATTATGTTTGGTTTCACTCACATTGTCTTTGAGAGAATCAGAGATTTTGGAATTACTTTTTTTTTTTTTTTTGAACGGTAAATTTTCAAGGGATTCTGCTGGACCAAGTGTTGCTGAATTGGAAGGAAATTGCCCTGTCTTATTAGCTCGTCTTATGATCTGTTTGGTTGTTTTCCTTTTTGGGTGTTCTTTGTAGTCTTTGAGATTTTGGAGTAACTGCTGAATGAATTTATTAACCAATGAAAATAATCCATTATATTGCTCATGTGACTTTTCTCTTTAGGCAATCTTGTGCTACTTTTTTTCTTTCTTTTTTTCACCAATGATGTTATAAAAAGTATATAAACTCACATGTACATGCTCAAGGGTCAAGGATTCATGCCAATCCTATGGGTGAGGATAATATAATTATTAAATATCTGTAGGTAGTAGGTACTGTTATGTGCTATCAACTGCAATAATATAAAGATTAAAGTCATTACTCATTTGCTGTGATCTGAAATTTTGGACCAGTTGATAGGGAAAACACCAATGATATATCTCAACAAAGTTGTGGAAGGTTGTGTTGCAAATGTGGCTGCAAAGCTCGAGTCTATGGAACCTTGTAGAACTGTCAAGGATAGGTAAAACTCTATTTTTTTTTCTTCCTCTCTCTGATGGCCAGATACATGAAGTTCATGGCTTTTACATTTAAGTCATGCATACAGTTGTACATCTTTTAACTTAATTGAGTCTGCATATAGATGTACCCAAAATCTCAATTGGTTTGGGTATTTTGATAGAATGGATGATCAAGTGGCTATCTGTCACATCCTGGTCCTGAATCACCTTGGCCTAGGGTAATCCCCGAGGTGAGACACACGTACTCCCGTTATGCTATACCTGTCTCGAGCCAGATACAGCACACGAAGGAGAGAAAAACAACTTTTCACACGTGAGTCAAGCTCACTAAAACCTGTCAATAACATTTAAATCATAGTGGAAGCTATAATTAATATACAAAAGGGTATCATTTCCCATTTAGTCCAATTAACTGTTCCAATTTAACACAAAAGAATTATACAGGTATATACATTAATAACAAAAGAGGGTGTTATAAAAGAACCCTATACAACACTACCAAAAATATAATCAAAGAATAACTACACACTAAGTGTGGCCTACGCAAAAAGGGGCTAGCCACATACTAGGAAGCTCTCAAAAGGTATATCATGCGCTCCGAGGAAGGTCTCGAAGTTGGCCCTAGTTCCGGCCACTCTTCTAGTCCTAGCGGTACCTCTTAGGTAACCTCCTCTCCCTCCTAGGCCTCTTCAAGGCCGGGAGCTGAACTTGTGACTGTGACAAAAAGAGTAGTATCTCAATATGACGATCTAGCAAGTATAGGCAATAATAAGGAAGTACATAATGTTACAAATTGAATTGAAAGATGATTAAATTAATAGATGTCAATGATAAGTAATCATCATATGCAATTTGTGCAAAAATCGAATAATTTATGCTTATGAGTCAAATAAAATGAAAACATACTAATTGACGACTACATTGAGCTCATCCTCTCAATAAGAGAGCGAATCTAGTTGGGATGTCACCTGCGGCCCGGCCAAAGGCTAACTGGCTACCCGGTTTTGGAGTTCTGGTACTCCAGATGACTTACTGTAGTAGTCTCGAATAACTAAACTAAGTTCAACCCCATCGGATATCACAGGGTCGAAGCTAATTAGTGCCGACTCGATCGAATCAAATAACAATTGAATAATAATTGGATTTGAGTAAGTTCACAATCACTTATTAATAATCGGATCGAATAGTAATCCCATATGCTCGAATACTTACTCAGTCCACATTACCAACGAATACTGAATTAGATATACAATAATGAAGTCACGAATTGAATTTAGACAATCAAACTCCAATGAATATTAATAATGCAACCAATCTACTAATTAGGATAAGATATCAATAACGAAATTGTACTCCAATATGAAATGCAATAATTTAAGGTAATCAAGACATTTTTACGAACCAATACTAGACCATTGTTTTTAGTCTTTCACCGTCCAATACAAGGTAGGTTGGGAAGGTCAACGTACTACTACCTTGTTAGGTGTCACTATTTATGAGAAATACGTTGAATTTTCAAACTAACCCTCATGGCATAGTGTTAGACTAATGAATGCCCATTGGACCAAATAACAAAGTTTACGGTTCCATTCTATGGTCATAGGATCCTAACTTCCTATGGAGATAAGGTGTGCACCATAATTATCTATTAGGGATGATTAGGGTGGGCTGTGATAGATTAGGGGCGATAATTCACCCTAAAATTGGGTCAAAAGAAGCTCCGTCTATAGTGTAAGGTTCGCTCGAGTGGACCCCATCCAGAAGGTTGGACGCTCGGGCGGTCCTTTCGATCGCTCAAACGAGTATTCAGTAGGGAGGTTCGCTTGAGCGAATGCTCCAGTTCGCTCGAGCAAACACTCCAGAATTCCTGAATTCGGAATTTTCCAAGTTTCTTCTCCCATCCATTTTTCAACTTCTTTCAAACACATAACCTGCATAAAGACATGGAGCCTCCATGCTCCCATTTACCACATATAATCCCTCCATTAACTCCATTGATTAATTCTTCAAAATAATCCAACCCATTCATTAAGAGATAGAATATTGAGAAAGAGTTTTATTGGATTCAAATGGTAGCTAATCATCATATAAATCCAAATTAAAGCTTATACTTGCCTCAAATAGAGCTTCCAAAACCTTTCTCTACACACTTGGCTCAAAGAACCCAAAAATCCCAAATATCCAAACCCTAATGCCAAATACACAAGGAAAATGGAAATGAACATGCATGTATGCACAATCATGAGTCTCTTGACTCTTTTTCAATTCAAAGAAACTAACCAATGGAGCTTGAAGCCTACCTCTTGCAAGGATTCCGAATTTGGAGAAGAAATATGAGACGGTGGAGATGGTTTCTTGCCAACAAGGAAGAGAAGAAGATGAAGTTGAGGTCAACCCTAGCTCCCAAGGCACATGCACTCACTCCTTGTAGTGATTGAAGGAAGAGAGAAGAAGAGAAGTGAAGAAGAAGAAGAGTGGAGAGAAAGAGTCATGGGAAGGAATGAAAAGAAAGGGTAAGGTTTATATAAAGAGATAAGGATGTCTCTTTTTGCAAAAAGGTCCACCAAAGTTGTGTATTTCCAATTTGAGTCAAGCGATGATGGCCCACTCACTTAATGGTTGATCAAATGATGTAAAGTCTAATACGAAAATCGACATGCTCGCCGAAATACACGCGATGATGCCAAGATGACGTGCAAATGATGCAAAATGCAAAAATCGATAATTACGGAAAAGCCCTTGACTCTACCCAACCGAGTCAAATCGATTCCAACGCACCTAGCCAAGGTTCAAGACTCAACTAACTCAATCTATAAAGGCTAATTAACACTAATTACCATAATTAACAACTAAGCACCATCAATTTATCTAAAACACACTTAATTAGCACTAATTAAGGTTAATTTGGGTCGGGGCGTAACACTTTCATTTTCTGTTTTGGGGCGTCAAGGAAATTGGAGATCGAATTAGGTAGGATGCTCTTTTATGATTTTCTTCCGGTGCAAATCAACATTGGCTACTACAGCTGGTGTTTATGGTGACTTCATGTCCTAGGATGGGAATCGAAGTTGTATCCAGTCTAATTCGGTTTCTGTTCTCCACACAGCTCAAATGCACTCATTATTCCAATAGTCAAAATTGCTAAAGTAAACAGGATAAATATGGAGGCATCGCTTATTTTAAAATATTTGGGTATCATATATATGTCCACTTTTCTTTAAAGCATGTAATGAAATGATGTGCTGGTCAATGGCTTACATCACAGAATTGGATATAGCATGATATCTGATGCAGAAGAAAGAGGAGATATCTCTCCAGAGAAGGTTAGTTTCTTCTTGCCCTCTTGAGTTCTATGCCGTTTCAAATGTATTGGTTGAAGTGCCCTATTCCATACCGCATCAATTTCACAATCAACTAAAATCATAATTTTATAATCCAGACTGTTAATTGTTGGGCATGAATGTGGAGGGGAGATGCTTTAAAAATATCCTAGATTGGGAGATGACCTATGAAGTAGGCCATCAACCCAAGGGTTAATATCTTTAGGAGATGTTTAAGCATTCCTCTCTCCATTGGATCAATAGCCTTGATCACTGAACCATGGGCCCAATGCACTACAAATATCAAAATTTGGCACCTCAACAGTGGTACATTTCTTCTGAGACTCAGAGCCCTATAATTCCTTTATCTCACAGCTGCTTTCTTGTAAAGCATTATACATTATATACTGATTTCGTTTCTTTCTTGTAAAGCATTATTCATTATATACTGATTTCGTTTTCCATGCAGAGCATTTTAGTAGAACCAACTAGTGGAAATACAGGAGTTGGTATTGCCTTTGTTGCTGCAGCTAAGGGATACAAGCTTATTGTAACCATGCCTGCATCTATAAATATAGAGAGACGAGTTCTTCTTCGTGCCTTTGGAGCGGAGATTGTTTTGACAGATCCAGGAAAAGGAATAAAAGGTGCTGTTGATAAAGCTGCAGAAATAGTTCGCAGAACGCCAAATGCATACATGTTTCAGCAGTTTGATAATCTGTCCAATACTAAGGTTGTGGTCCAAATGAATTTGCTTTTGTTTTCATTCCAAAAAGGAATTTTGTTAATGATGCCTCAGTATTGATGTGGATGTTGACATGGATGTGGTGAATGGGGATTTAACTGTGCTTCCTGAAGCCTAGGTTGCAGATATCGAGATGGGTATCCTATCTGATAGTACTTAAGGTGCATTTAGTTGTATCTTACAAGTATCCATTTAGTATCTTGCATCCATATCGGTATTGGCATGGTGATGCTGGTACTAACATAGATAAGCATCTGGGTATCCCAGGATTTTCAATCACTTTATACTATCTTAACTTAAATTCAAAAGAAACAAACACCCACTTGCATGCATGCGTGTTTGCACACACTCACTCTTCTCTTTCGTTTCTGTTAAGATTCTTCTTTTATGAATTACAGATCCACTTTGAAACTACAGGCCCCGAAATATGGGAGGACACTATGGGTAGTGTTGACATATTTGTTGCGGGAATTGGAACTGGTGGTACCGTCACAGGCACTGGGCGCTACTTGAAAATGATGAATAGAGATATTAAGGTTAGATGCACTCCCTCATTACTTAATGACAAAGTAGATCAATTAAAATTGTCCAATTCAGTTCAAGGGCGTTATATCTTGTGTCACCTGTTAAGCAGGTGCAAAACTGGTATATCTATATATATTTTTTGAATAATAACTTTCATTAATAAAAAAAGGGAAGCAGTACAAGAGGGCTATATTGGCATGCTCAAGCACCAAAAGAAAAGACACAGACCGAACAAACAAAAGGCCATATAAAACCCTAAACACAGAGATGAAGACCCTAGGAAGGGAAGATTTACATAGGCCCTTCAAAGGAAGATGCCAATTGCCAACTCCTTCGAGTGTAGCATTATCTGGTTAACAGAATAGCCTTTAAAAGAGGGGCTATCCAACACCCAAAAAGCAACTGTAAGCTTAACCTTTTCTACCAAACAGTCAACACTGAAAATAGCCCCATCAAAACATCTTGAATTCCTTTCCTTCCAAATTATCCAAATGATTGCAAGAAAGGACAAACTCTATAACTCCTCACCTCTTGGCACACCTGTCGGATCCCTCCATTCCTGAAAAAGATCAAGGATTTTCTTCAGAAAAACCCAGCAGCAATCAAACCATTTTATCACTGAATTCCAAATCTTCTGAGCAGTTCTACAATTCAAGAAGAGGTGGTCCACTGATTCCTCGTCTCTTAAACACATTGGGCAGCCATTTACCACTATCCTCCCTCTCCTCCTTAAATTATCCATTGTTAGAATTCTATCCCAGAGAACCAGCCACCCAAAACTCTCTACTCTTGGAGGAGCATTGATCTTCCATGTATAGTTCACCACATTCCTATTATTCATTCTTTTGGATAAGGCCAAGAAGAACGAGCAGACTGAGAAAGATCTATCTTTTGAGGCAATCTATATCCTTTTATCCTCCCCACGTACCTGAACATACACACCATTTAGAAGGTTAAGGAGAGAGATGAATTGAGTCTCCTCATGATCCTTTAAGTTTCTCCTCAAAATAGGGCTCCACACCACATTATGACCCACTTCTAACATGTAGCACTGAACTTTGGCTTCCTTGTCCACTGCACAGTTGAACAAATCCGGGAATTGGATAGCCAACGGACTTTCTCCTACCCATCTATCACGCCAAAAAAAGACCCTCTCACCCGATCCAATGTGGTATCGTATTTTCTCCAATGACATCTTTTTAGTTGAAAGGATTCCTTTCCAAATGGCTGACGCTTTACATGAGGCATCCTGAGCATCCTATCCATAACAAACCATATTTCCCCACCAATATTTGCCTCCAAAAGCCCTCTGACCCCTCTCCAAGCCTTCAAAGCCATTTACCTAGAAGAGCTTAATTCATTTGATTAAGAGATCTTTACCCAGGCCCCCTTCATCCCTAGATTTATAGATTAAGGTCCAATCAACCAAGTGAAATTTCTTCTCAACACTATTACCTTGCCATAAAAAATCTCGTTGCAGTCTCTCAATACGCCTAACCACTGAGACCGAACATTTGAAAAGAGAGAAATGATACACCGGCAATTTCGACAAAACTGACCTGATTAAGGCAACCCTTCCTCCCATGGATAAGTAATTGGCTTTCCAAGAAGATGGCTTCCTGATGCAGATCGACCTTAGGCCACATGTGTAGGGCCTAAGTAGATTTAGAAGTTTTTCTATTTTTTTAATCGTTATTAGTTAGTAGTTTTATTTGATGAGTTGTATTTAGGATTATGTTTTCTATTTATTTGGTTTCCTATTTTAATTAGGTTTCTTAGGGCTTAAGTTATGTTTTCCTATTTATATGGCATTGTAGATAATTATTTCTCGAGAGCTAATTAATGAAATTGGGTTTTTCCATTGAAGTGCGTCCTCGTTATCGTCTTTGCGGAGACTTATTGCGTCTTTGGACACGTGCTTAAGCACCCATAGTGCTTGAGCACTTCATTCGCAAGCCCTAATCCTAGGGCCTGCATCAATTGGTATCAGAGATGGACGATCCCTTGATCGATTGGCGTGTTACCCGTATCCATCCGTCTCATCCCTTCCTTCCATTCATAATCCTCGGTCGTCTACTCATCACAGAACCCACCTCCCCTCCGAAACCACCACATTCCGGACTATCAGAACCCCCTGCCGAACCCTTCAACCTGCCCCATCGCTGCCCTCTTCCACCCATAGAAACCCCGTCCCAAAAAAAAAAAAAAAAAAAAAAAAAAAAAAGAAGAAGAAGAAGAAGAAGCAGAAGAAAAAGAAGAAGAAGAGCACCCCTCTAGAAACCTAACCCAGCCCCAACCCCCACAGCCGACCCATAACCCAGCCACAACTATCGTCCACATACTAGATTCCAACCCAGCGACTGCCTCAAGCCCTCCCTGCTGAAGCCCTACTATCATCCCTGCAAAAATCCAGAACCCAGCTTGACTTTTCCAAACTGCCGAATCCCTAAACCTCAGATCCCCTTATTTGAAACTCAAACTGTCACCCAAACACCGCCACCAGATTTCTGCCCAACCAGAAAAAAAAAAAGTAGAAATAAGAAAGAAAGTAGCAGAAAAGAAAGGAAAAAAAAAAAAAAAAAAAAAAAAAAAAAAAAGGAAGAGGAGAAAGATCGAGAAAAGAAGAGGAGCCTACCTGGTTGTCGAACTCACAATCATCACCAGTGTCGGGCACCAGCAACTCCACCATCGCTCTGTGCAGTCCCTCCACCTAGCCATTGCCATTGTGGCTCTCCAAGTCGAAGTAGAGTCCAAAGCATGCCAAAAGCAAAGAGGAGAAGTCTCTTTGCACATGTCTCTCTTATGTGACAACTACTGTGGGCCTGAATTCAATTCGGGTCAGGTCAGACTTGACCCATTACAACAATACCCAATTTCTGTGCAGATTTGGATCAGGTGGATCCGACCCAATCAATAGTTGAAGCCCAGCTTGTTTTGAAGCATTAGCAAGCTGAAACCATTCCTGACATCAGCAACAAACAATCAAGGGTCACAATTTCTTTTTGTGATTTTGGAACCATATGAAGCCCAATTTCCGATCCATCTTCGTTAGCGTATTTGTAGTGAGCAGATCTACACATCATGTTCGTCATTCTTTCATCACAATGAAACTCCGTGATACCACAACCTTCAACATACTTCATAGATACAACTATGCAAATAAATATGGCTCATGGTATTTTAAAAATGAAGTCTATTTTCGGTCCTTTCTTAATTTGAAATAAGGATAATTATTTGTTCTTGACTATGGTGACATGTTTGCATGGCTCCAAGATAAGTGTGGATTGGTTAGAAGATGATGAGGAACATGATTTAATTAGTTTTGTAAGAGGCTTGTGACCGGATATAGTGGAGAGTATGAATGATTGTACCGTAGTTCATGGGGCATATTGGGAAGCAATTCGTGTGGAATACATGCTTCAATGGTCTCCTTTGGGAAAAGTTGCGGCTCATGACGAAAAGTCTCAATCACCACAATTAACAACAGCTCATGTTGAAGAATAAGTGGTAGCTCATGTTGAAGAATCAATGGTAGAGGACTTACAAATTGAAAAGCTAGAGCAACACAGAATGTTCCAAAACTGAAGTTGGATTTGAATTTTCTCTTAGGAGTAATGGTGGTCAAAATACACAAGCAGCAAAGGAAAAGACACCCACTGTTGAGACTTCCCACATTGACTTCATCTTCGGAGATAAACGACGGATTATCACCGATTGTGATTTGATGGTGTAGATTCATCAATTGAAGCCACCAACGGTTTGATCGCGTGTCTGTTCCAATTACAACAATCAACGTAAGTTATACATGAAGTTGTGCCCAAAAGTTGTAGATCGACCAACGAATCGGAAGTTCGTCAGATTGATCTTTTGATCTAGGTGGATATTTTCTGAACTCGAGGTCGAGTTCTTTTCAAGCGGGGGAGAATGATGCAGATCGACCTTAGGCCACATGTGTAGGGCCCAAGTAGATTTAGGAGTTTTTCCATTTATTTAATTGTTATTAGTTAGTAGTTTTATTTGATGAGTTGTATTTAGGATTAGGTTTGCCATTTATTTGGTTTCCTATTTTAATTAGGTTTCTTAGGGCTTAAGTTATGTTTTCCTATTTATATGGCATTGTAGATAATTTTTTCTCAGAAAGTTGATCAATGACATTGGGTTTTCCCATTGAGGTGTGTCTTTGTTATCGTCTCTGCAGAGACTTATTGTGTCTTTGGACACGTGCTTAGGGCACCCATTGTGCTTTGAGCACTTCCTTGGCAAGCCCTAACCCTAGGGCCTGCATCACTTCCTCTCCACTCTTTCGATCACTGGGTTCCACAAAGTTTTTTTAGTTGATCCCAAACACAAGGGCATCCCTAAATAAGTTGCAGGCATTCCTCCCACCCTACACCCCATAATATCTGCATATTTGACTAACAAATGTTCCTCAACCTCAATCCCAATCAACTCACTTTTGAAGAAGTTAACTTTAAGGCTAGAAACAGCTTCAAAACAAATCATAGTGGCTTTCACATTTCTAATTTGATCCTCATCGGCTTCGCAGAAGATCAATGTGTCATCTGCAAATTGTAAATGAGTGACAACAGGAGCATTGCCTGCCACTTTGAAGCTCACAAGATGTTGTATATAGTCACTATTGCTTTATTCAACTACCACAAGATGTTTTACCTACATCTTATCCCATTACCAAAGATATTTTCTGCTAATGCTCACTAGAAGAGAAGGATTGTGGAAGCCTAGGAAGTAGGATCTTCCAATATTGGCAGATGAGACAGCAATCCAGTCAGCACTGCAGTTTGCTTTTGTTTATATTATGCTGAGGTTGTAGTCATTGTAGGTTATTGGTTATTGTTTTCTTAAACTTTCTTCTTGCTTAGGTAATCGGAGTAGAACCTGCCGAGACTAGCATAATTTCTGGAGAAAACCCTGGTGAGTGAAATCAGCTTATCATTATTAATCAGCTTACCATTTGCACTATGCTGCCTACGGATAACAACATTTAAGATATTGGTGCAGGTTATGTGCCGAGCATTTTGGATGTTAAATTACTGGATGAGGTTCTGAAGGTAAGCCTTTGTGGAATCTCTTGTGTCTGCACTGTGGAAATAATCCTATTATCCTATTAGTGATTTTTTTATAGATATTCTACTTGAATTAGTGGCCTACAAATTGATGGTTTATATAATTAAATACAGCAACAAACCAACAGTCCGAAAAGAATGAAGATGAATAGTCTAGATGATTAGGACTTTCTTATCCTCCAGATTTTTGGGACAGTCTCCATCCCTGGAGGGGCCAATCAAAGAAGCTTTTTGGATCACAGAACAATGGGCCCCACCCATATGGAAGCAGGGGTCAGCAGTTAGCAAACCATATATGTGGCAGTGTTGTAGTCCTACAATTCCTCTATAGAGGTTATCAAATTATGGTCCTTGGTGTAATCCTTGAAACTGAAGCATGTCTTCTTCCTTTGTTTGTGTTTGGTGTTTCACTTCTTGCTCTGATTGTTCTCCTCTGACATTTTGTTTGGTGTGATCAGTTGTATTGATTTGTTTCTATTTAATTTTGCAGGTAACCAATGCTGAAGCTGTTGAAATGGCAAGGAAATTGGCATTGAAGGAAGGTTTGCTGGTAAGTATCGATTAATTTTACAAAAATCACAACTAGTGAATGCTCTCTCTCTCTCTCTCTCTCTCTCTCTCTCTCTCTCTCTCTCTCTCTCTTCCAGTTTTATATTCTGTTATTTCTTCCAGTGAGGTCAGAAGGTCATTTCGTTTTTTGTTTGAGGGTTATGTTCTTGAGTGCTTCTGCATTTATTTATGCAGGGTAATACAATGCCCAACTCAGACCCGATTACCCAGCAAGAAATTGACTTTTAATGACAATCTTAGGATTTGCATGAAAACAACTGTCCCATCTTCGAGGGAGGGCCCTGTATTTATATTATTATTCACAAAGAACAATTACATGAATACCCCTTGGGAAGGGTTTAAAGGGTGGATATGTACAAGGGTATTTTGGGAACGACTAATTTACAAGTAGATATCTAGAGGGACTCAATTAGTAGGGTTATCATGCTACAAGAGACCTGAATCAGTTCTCTCTTCGTACTCCCCTTCAAATTGTTTCGGATTGTCAAGAAGCATCAATTTGGACCCCAAGAAACTATGACGGTACGAGACATTGCTTTAATAAATAGATTGGCAAATTGCAGCTGAGATGAGATATGTGGGTTTGTGATGGTTTCATCTTCATAGTGTTTACAAATGAAATGGTGATCCACTTCGGTATGTTTCATCCGTTACTGAAACATATTAAGTTCCTAGAGAAAATGCTGAACTAGATGATTTCGGAGCATGCGAAGGACATTCATTGATATTCAACTGCTGTAGATGACCTGGAAATGCTATCATGTTTCTTACGTTTCTAATAAATCAGTTATTTTCCTAGAAAAACGCATCAATCAGTCCTTGATTGACATCCCAAGTAGCATCAGCATAGGCAGCGAGTTGTAAAGAAGGCTCTTCACAGTTAACATGACAGAATATTTTCATTTGAAAAGGCTTGTGCTTATCATAGTATGGAGTCCTCTAAATGGGTGAAGCATACAATACCATTTGAGATACATTCATACTTTGAGCCACATGTTCTTGTGACTCCTGGTTTATTTTAGACAGTTTTATTCAATTTAGATTTAAGACTAACAGAGGCAAGAGTGTTTGGCATTGCTTTGTAAGTGGAACTACTACCATGCCCATACAAATGTATTAAAATTAACACTACACTTTATTGTATATCCATTTCGAATGTGTTAAAATACCAAATAAACCAATTGTTCCAGTGTGGTGTCCTACCAAATAAAAACCTCCCATTTAAGAAAATTAAAATAACAAACCATAAAAAAGTTTGCATTAGTTGAAACTAATTATTACCAACATTTAATTAGTAGGAGTAATTTAATGTGTTGAGCCATTTCCAGAGCCTTTGTTAGAATCAGCAAACCTACAAAGCGTGTGACTTTGGTTTTATTTGGATTTGAGATCATCATCAATAAAGCCTTATCCCATCAATGTGGGGTTGGTTAAAAGAGTCCTGATCTAACTCAAAACCTTAATAACTCCAACCAAACTACGATCACAAAACACACCTAAATACTGCCTATGAAGTAAGGTCTAACACAGCTACAATGATGATGACGCTTGTTGCACTGAATGAATTTATCGTCACTCTAAAAATTGTCTTTTTTTTTTAATGCTGACTGATTATATTATTTCAAATGATCTCAGGTGGGTATTTCTTCTGGAGCAGCAGCTGCTGCTGCCATCAGTGTGGCAAGGAGACCTGAAAATGCTGGAAAGCTTATTGCTGTAAGGACCAAGGACCAAGGGCTTTCTTTCATCTTGGGTTCTCATCATCTCATCTCAGTGATCGCATGCAACTGATCAGTTGGCAATGTAATGCAACCACCTGGCTTGGGACACATGGACAAGCCAATCATCGATCTGAGCTGTCCATTTTGTAACACACTCAAGCCATTTGTGAAAATCAAATTGATTCGAAGATTCTAACCATTACATGCTGGGCTTTTTACAGCATAACCATTCATTTCCAAGCCATGTGGAATGATTAGCATCTCTTATCTATTTGCTTGTCATTTCATATTGATGCACATTGTGTTAGAAATGATCTTGATCACTTTGCAAGCTATAGATCAGATGCATGGGAGCTTCAGCTCTGGGATATTCTCATAATATATAAACCTTTCTTCAAGAGTAGACTGGACCAACATCCGGTCCATATTGATGACTCGATTTCTGCTAATTATGGATGTTTGCATGAAGTTGTGCATATACATGCATGAAGCCATTGATTTCAGTAGTTAACGTTGGTGTCCATCAGCAATCAACTATCTAATGAATTGAAGTTTATGATTCAAAGAACATGGGTTCTCATATCTGGCTTCTATATTATAATTTTCTTTTTGCCAGATTATCCCACTGTCAGTTCATGACATGTTTTGAAACCCATTGTAGTTGACTAATCTGTAAGTGGATCCTAATGTTGCAGGTTGTTTTTCCAAGCTTTGGTGAGAGATATATCTCCACTGCTCTTTTCCATTCCATTTATGAAGAAGTTCGGAAAATGAAAAGAAGATAGCATTTTCAATAGCGTCTTAAGGCCCCTTTGTGGGATGGAAGTTTCTCCACAGCATGGTACCTACAGCATGCGGAAACTATTGGAGTTCTAGGAGAAGAGCGAAAGAGAATTCTAAAGTTCATCAGCTTCCTTATTGTTACATTCTTGTTTTCATGCTCATTTGAATATCTCAGCTTCTCTTCTAGTTTGTGAGAGATCACAGAAAATTCTGTCAGCCAGCCTGTTAGCTCATTGATACTCTTGCTTGACCCCCCCACTGTTCCATTATGAAAAAGAAAGAAAATCAATTCAAAATTTTGATACTTTCTACCTAAAGATTAGAATTTTCTGGCTGAGATTTTTACTGTTATGGGTGAAATGGTCAGAGATTATGGTATGGCATTTGCAGGTGCGCATCTCTTTATGTTAATTCCTACAGAAGATGTACTTTTAACTGTATATAGGCCCCACAAAGCATTGTGATCTTTGTGCAAGTATTCGACATAGCTCTATATTTTGCTTTTGTTATGGACATAAAACCTGTTTATTGTTTTATCCATGGTTGGAAAACTCTCCGAGTTGACTCTTGACTCTCTCGAGGAGTTGGTGGTCAGGAGTGTATGTGAATATGTAGCCATTACTTATGCTATAGAACTTGGAATAGTTAAATAGTGTACACCTTGCCCCACTTTTAGTTTCTAGAAAATTAAAATAAAGACCTTAGTTATATTATTAATTCAACGAGTCATCTCATTTTAATAAGTTTGCATTTCGAACCATTTAATAGGCATATATAATTTTAAACAATTAAAATTTATTTATAAGTAATTATGAATGAGGTTTAGAGTCAGTAATTTAAAAATGATTACATGAATGTAATTTGAAATTTATATTTGATCTTTTACATTCAATATTTGAACTGACAAATTATGTAATATGCAATGTTTCTTTCTTTTATTTTTGCACTTTTCTTGCATATATAAATTTATTAATTTGAATTGATTGTCTTGAATTCATGTAACTAAAAATATATTTTTAAAATTTTACAAGTAATGTATTTATTTTTAAATATTTTTAAAATTATTTTTTAAAAAATATATGATTTTCCCGAGTCTCCGCGTTGATTCTATCCGAGTCAATATTTTTGCATCGGACAAGTCGAGTCCAAGTCAGAAGTTTTCCAACTTTGATTTTATCTACTTCACAAATAAGGTAGAATATCACTCACATTAAAATGATGATCAACTTTGGATTGAAAGTTGGAAAATGAGTTTAATTAAGATGAGATGACAAATGAGTTTGACTTTTATTCTTTGGTGCATGTAGCCATGTTGCCCGGCCCAGCCCAGCCCAGCCCGCCCAAATCTCAGCCCGAGCGGGCCGGGCTAGCGTTGCCTGGAGCGGGTTGGGCCGTGCCGTGCCTCCATGCCGTTCGTGCTCTGCATGCCTTTTTATTTATTTTTTTCGATTAATTTTTTTTCGCTTTTTGGGTATTACAAGGGATTCATCACAGTATAAATTTATACAAAAAATGGATCAACGTCTGACCTACCTTCCTTATATTGGGCCCACCTATTAGAAGCGCAGCCCATGGTGGTTATATCTTATAACTCCCACCCTACCTGGTCAATAAAGTCGACTAAATATCCATTCTCCAACTGAATGCCCGACTCTTGGGCCCACCCATTAGAAGCGCAGCCCATGGTGGTTATATCATATAACTCCCACCGTACCTGGTCAATAAAGTGGACTAAATATCCATTCTCCAACTGAATGCCCGACCAGATGGGTCCACATGTCTTGCTTGGTAATTCTACAATTGCTCTTTTTGTATTATATATGGACTGATATCAAACTCTGTATGTCAACAAAGGTATTATGTATATTATATAACATTATTTTACAAACTCTGTAAATGGTATTATGTAAATCAGCACATGAATTTTAACCAATTCATGCTCTTAATTCCAAGTCTATCAAATGAATTCACAAAGTTTGATATCAGTAAAATAATGGAACTGAGATTATTTTATGGGATTTTGACCATACAGGATATATAAGACCATGAATTCTTCAAAATGGTGTTGATCAAAACTATATCCCAAATGTGATTATTGTACATGGGGCTCCAAATTTGTTTTCCAATTCTACCCATAATGTGCGATATTGTACAATCTAAAGGTGAAAATAATTGATTTTCCTCTTATATTTTCTTCCGTTTCCATCTCCTAAAACACTAAACCTCAATTTCTTCCTATGACTTTTTTCGTTCCTACTACTTTCTTCATCGTTAAAAAAAGATTTTTAATAGGGTTTTTCCGTTACTTTTCCATTTATCCAAAAGTATCTCAAGGTTTCTCTATAACTCTCCTTCCTCTTTTCTTCTTTTTTTTTTTTTTTTCCATTTGGTTATTTTCCTGTTGTGATGACTTTACCATGATGACAAGGGATGGATCCACAAGAGCAATAACTTGTGAAATTTTCTCATGAATCATCTTTAGGTAAAGAGAATGAAAGACAATTCTTTTTGAGAACCTTTTTTAACCATCGAGAAAGTAGTTGGAACGGGAAGGTCGCAGGAAAAAAAAAAAGGAGGTTTAGTGCTTCAGAAGATGAGAATCGAGGGAAATATAAGAGGGAGATTGAATAGTTTGTGCACTATCGCATAGAAATGGGTATAATTGGAAAAAGAATTTGAGGTCCCATGTATAGTACCCACATTTGGGATATAGTTTTGGTCAACACTATTTTGAAGAATTTATGGTCTTTTATATATTGTATGGTCAAAATCTCATTTTACTGAGGAATCCTTATTTTAACCATTGAAAGGTACATAATTCACCTTGGGGCCATAAATTCATATATGGGTTCCTTTTGTTAAACTATATTTTAACCATTGTAAAGCATTCAGTCCATTCAGATACACTACAGGGATAAATTTGGGGGTCATTCCAATTTATTAAGAAACTCTTGTTAAAATTTATGTATCCAATTATCTAAAACTCTGCAATTTTGAGGTATTTTTTCAAAGACTATAGTGCATGGTGTGCAATCAATTGATAAGTACTCTGTAATTAATAAGTAAGACTTCTTATCCTCAATACTTTTCAATGGAATTAAATGGTGGTACTATTTATATAATAGACAATGACTATGTTGAAGACCTACCTAATCACGAGTGGTGTTGTTTTTTTTTTTTTTTTTTTTTTTTTTTTTTTTTCTTTCTTTCTTTCTGATTTTGAATTTTATTTTGATCTCTCCATCATCATCTCTTATATGTAAAAATTTGATATATATTATATATATATATTATTCTTTATTTTTTTATGTGATGGGCCTGGTGGGCCGGATGTGCCCGTTCCCTCAGCCTAGAACGACCCATGGCATGGGACGGGCCGTGCCATTCCATGCGGAGTCGAAACGGCCGGCCCCACCCATTTAGCATCTCTAGGTGCATGTGGCTTTGATTTGAGCGAGCGGGGCCCATTCCAAGAACTTGCCTGTCGAAGTGGGACCCACCTCGCACTCGTGAGCATTGGCCCCTATCACACTAGGATTTACCGTACATTTTCTAATCATAAGACTTTTCAAAGGGCGGTTCGTTTTACTCCAACTACCAACAACCTTTCAGTTTTCATGATAGAAACATCAATATGAGGACGTGGGCTGGCGGGTGCCCTAGGCTAGGTCAGCTGAGCTCAGCCGACTGTGCACATTGGGCTCTGTTTCTTTAGGTCCGCAGGCTGCTTGCATTCTTTGTTTTCTGCCCCAGTAGCTAAATGGGCCGGGCATGAGCCTATATAATTAATGGGCTATCCTGGCTCGCATTTTTAACACCAATAGTGTGCATGTATTTTGAGGATGTGATGGGCTATCCAAGCTAAATATTAAGCTCGATAATTAAATGGGCCTGGCTGGTTGATCTCCAGCTCGTTACGATCCCTCTCAGGAACTCCTAGACTGGATTCTGGAGTGGGGAAGGCTGTCTAAGCGCGGGCAACTCGCGGGCCTGAAACTTGAGCCTTAGTCCAGTCTAATTGAGAAATAAATGTGCCCTTGCGCTGCATGTATCGGGCCAAGCTGGCCTTTAAGCTTACATTGTTAGAAGGCAGCCCATTTAACTCTCGCGCCTAAATCCATGGGCTGTAAAAACATAGCAAAAGTCCAACGCTCCCAGTGTCATGTTTCGATAAGGCCGAAGATCATGACCCTGGCCACAGGGGCTGGTTTTTGGCTCTATGTTAGGCTGTGGGCTGCACCATATGCTTACAGGCCCTGCCAGGTCTGACCTAACGTCATCAGCAAAGCTTTTGTTGCAACTTTGTTAGGGTCGGATATATACATTTTGTTTGTTTGTTTTGATTGAATAGATCGTCAAAGTTAAAAATCCTCCACGGCACTGAGTTGACTCAGTGTCCCCACAGACTGAGTTTGAGTTGGATTCTTGGAACAACCCATCCCTTCCACTAATCTCCACCGTCTCATGAAAGAGTACCGATTTTCTAATGCTCCAACTGCTCCAGTCCAATTCAAATCTCTTACCAGTCAAGTCCACGTGCTGTGTCGACGTGACGCATCGTAAATGGTCCACTTACGGTCAGTATGTATTAAGTAAGATTGAGGATACCCAATCTAAATAGAAACCTAATCCCGCGCCACCGGTTCGGTGTCCTTTTGTGTGAGAGTGACTAGGTTCCTAACCGCAAGTAGGTAACTAGCTCTTCTCAAAAGTGAGATTGGGGAGCTAGGCTCAGGCTTGCGTCCCTTTCTGCATTTTATCCTTTTTTTTTTTTTATAATTTTTTTTGCATTTTATCCTTTTCTTTTTCTTTTTATAATTTTTTTTAATAATGCAGTATTCATTGAAAAATCAATATTTCATGATAATATCATAGCATTAAAAAAAAAACCATATTCATTAAAAGGAGTACCGTTGTCGCATGATGATCAAATCATAAAGTTACTGGGTTTACACACGTATTACCAATTAATACTATTGCCGGTAGGTAATTGATTATTCAGATATGGACTGCACCAGACTCTATAGAGTCTGATTGTTAATTGATTGCACTTTTTTAGATCGAGCTTTCGTGCCCGCTAAAACAAAAAGGATATATATATATATATATATATATAGGTTGAACGGTCCAGTAATTTTGGATTTGACAAAAAGTTGGTGGACATGTGCAATTTAGACGGATCATGTGTTTGGTCCATTTAGATGGACCAAATGTTGGCCCCACAAACATGAGCTTATGAGATTTTATTTTAAGTTTAAGCTTAGGAGAGCTTTGCTCTATGTTTATATATATATATATATATATTATACAAATGGTTTAACCTATTGGGATTTTTACCAAAAAAATTATAAAGACCTTTGCAAAACACTAATTAATTTTTTTTTCCTCGATAACGTAGGGTTCCCAGCCCTTTGGGCCAGAAAAATCTCTACGAGCCTAAGAGAGAAAGCCGCGTAAAATTCCCTTGTGGCCCCAGTGTGGTAGAGCAATTTCGAACCCACAACCTCTGAGTGCAAACCGTGGTCCTATGTCAATTGAGGTACCCCTCGGAATTCAAAATATTAATTAGTAGTAATAGGGATTTGAGTTTTTCCTTAAAAAAAAAAAAAAAAGCATAACCACAAGAGCACCACTTATGCAATTTCAGGGTATTAAAATGTGGTCCACCTCTCGAATGGTTTTGCATGCGCATGACCACTTCTTGGGGGCACTATGCTAATATGTACTACTGCAGTATATGTTACAGGTCTCAATTAATATTCTCACCACCTACCTACCTCTCTCTCTCTCTCTCTCTCTATGAGAAATATAAAAAAATATGATGAGGGTGACTAATTCAAAAAAGAGTTCATGTGTGCTGAATTTCGGATTAGGTATCTTTTTTTAAATTTTTATCATAATTCATGCTTTTGATTTGGTCTACGTGCCTTTTTGTTTTTCACAAGCAAAACAGACATGCCAATGTGAACGATGGCTTTTAACCAGTAATTTAACATCTACTGTGCCATCCATCACCCCAACCAATCTGATGTACTACTACATAATTGGATGTGATAGTAATGTGTGTGATTTGGATAGTCTTTAACTCTTGGAATCCAATTTCAAACCATGAATTGAAGGATTGGTTAGGAAGACAATGAGAGTTCAATCAAAAGAGGGATGCGCATGCACGCATTAAGAGTGGCAAGAAAATATCCTTCTTTAATTCATCTGTCCAAGTCATTAGTTGGATTTCAAGATACCGGTCAAAAGAATATCTCCTCACTTTACTTATGAAGTGGGGGTGAATGATCATTTTAAGAGACAATAAAACAAAATGGGTTAAATTCAAAAATACTAAATGAAAAAAAACACCTCTACTTTTAAAAAGAAAAAAAAAGAGTAAAAAACTTACTTTTTCATGCTACTAAATATCAAGAAGTCTTCTTTTTTCTTTTCCTTTAAAAAAAAGTAAGAAAGATACATTTTCATTTTTCTAAATGACAAAAGGCCCTAACCTTTTGATTTGACCCCTTTCTTTTTTCTTTTTTTTTTTTTTTTTTTTTTTTTTTTTGTCTTTTAGTTTAACCCATCACCTCACTTCACTTTATTAGTAAGGTTACCAAATAGGCCTACTTGACTTGAGAGAGAGAGACAAAGAGAGTTGGTCCACGTTAAAAAAAGAGTAAAATAAGATGAAATTTAGGTTGTTGGATGAAACTCACAACTCTTTAAAAAAAGTCTTTTGGTAAAAAAATAATTTCATTCGACACAAAGTACCATACAAATAGAAAACAACAATACAGTACAAGCAGCAACCAGAGTAACTCCTATCTCAAGCAACATAAGTCCTGGGAAAATAAGACATTTTAGCAAAATTATGGGCAACCCCATCGTGTGACCTTTGGATATAAGAAAAATAATGAACTCAAAAGATTTGGCTAGCCCTTTAATGTCTTGCAAAATAGAGTCAATCGCCCATTCACACCTACCATCAATCAGTTGGATTACTTTCGATGCGTCTGACAAAGAAGATGGCTTTAGAGAGTCCTCGCGCTCTCACTTTGTTCATCACAAAATTGGTAGCTAGCCCTCATCTCACATTCTTTAGAGGAATGGACATTTGGCACATATGAAAACCATATTGCTAGATTTTTGTACTCTTTATTTGTATTCTATTCTCTTTTAATATAAGTTACTGATACCGATTAAAAAAAAAAAAAAAAAAAACATGTTGCTAGAAGAGGGCCATTAAACCATATTAAATAACCAAAGCCAGCATCGAGGGATCTAAAGGCGACATCCGAGCAAATGATGGCCAAGTCCTTTTTCATCCTCAATCTAAATTCATTATTGCCCTCTTTATTTAAATGGTTTGGGTTATCAAGTGAAGTTGAGAATTCCTCAACAAACTGTTTTTGACATATACAAAGCACTAATTAAGAGGACAGATTTCTTTGCCCTTATAAACTATAAATCATTTCTACTCTTCCAGATGGCCCACCAAAGAGTTAGAATTAATCCATGTTTTAGATTGAGGACTAGAAAGAGGACTATATATCCGAAGCACTCAAATATTCCTATAAAGTCCTCTACAACTTCCTCTATAACATATGTCATCCTAACTTTTATTAGGGGAAAGTATTCTAATTTATAATCTAGTCTCAAAGCTGTTCAATATCCAAACTTAACTTTATCTATAATTTAAACTCAATTCTAACGCCTCTGCTAAATTTAATATCTCTAGCAAGCCTAAATGCCAAATATCATCTGTGCCTGTGCCTATATATGTCCAAGAGATACATATTTATTCTATATATCCTCATACAAATTTAACTCTTAATTTTTTTTTTTTTTTTTTGGGTCGTTATGAGAGGATATTTTTGTGTCCAAAATGCCCGGGCATTTTTTTTTTTAGCACACCTCATATATAACATGCACATATTATATATATTAAAGCAGCAATTCTCTTCGCGAGGGAACGACATGCAGCGCTTTCTTTTGGAGCATATGATTTTGATTTTTTTATATCACATTGACCATTTACTCTAAATGGGTTTCACAGATTGAATCATGGTGAACTAGATTGCTAGGTTCTACAATATATCTCTTTTTAATTGACCAATGGATTGAACTTCATTTGAGATTTCGCTAGTAATGACAAAATAAAGAAATTTAAGCCATTAATTAACAACGTCAGCCACGTGTAGTGTTCCAAATATACTTTGATATTTTAAAACATATGACTTTTATTATATTACAAAAGATGAAATATAATTAAAATAAAATATTTTTTTTTTGTATAATAGAATTAAATGACTGTATCTCTCAACATGTGGGATTTTACGCAACACTTTGCCGTTTAAATTAAATTTGTGAATTTACAATGACACTAGATTTTCTTACATCAATTATTTTAATTTTTTATTTAATTTTTTTTAAAATGCTCGGATATTTCTTTCATATTACCTACTATGTAATTTTTTCTTTTTCATCTTTTGGCCCTAATTGGGCACGAGACTGCTTCACTAGTTATATATATGAAAACAATATGGAGGGAGGCCATAAAAGGTGCCGCGTCGGCACCTATCGAGTTCTCCTTTAAAAAAAAATGTTTATAAAAATATACAGAGCTTTTACTTTCCAATAGCCCTGCCTTTATTTACTAAAAAAAAAAAAACTAAAAATAAAAATAAAATAGCCCTGCCTCTGAAATTTCCTGCCATAACTAAAATTGAAAAATCCATCTTCTAGGTCAAAGACCTAATTAATACACACATTATAAAAAAAAATTATTTGAAATATAATTTTTCATTGATGTACGTCATGGTTTATGATGTACTTCTGCCGACCAATAGAATGAAAGAACGCAGTTGCTCTCTCTGCCATAGTTTTTGAAGTACTCTTTCTTTATTCTTGGTCTTCTTCTTCTTGTGATTACGTTATCAATGAAAAACAATAGTCTTCGGCATCTCTTAAATTTGCATCTTATTGACTTATAATGGTTTGAAACCGTTTTTAGAGTGTTTGGTTTTGCTTTTCACATGTCTTTCTCAATTGGAGAGTGGATATAACTTCTTCTGTTTTTAAACAGATTCCACTAATTGGATTTAACAGGTGGGTCCACTAATTTCCTAAATCCCAGAAATTCCTGATAAAATAGTGACACTTTATTTGGCAAAGATGGGCACACGTACACGTGTGAGATATTCAACTAATATTTAGTGGTTTCAATGGCTGCGCGTAGAACTTTGTAGCAGTCATGTGTTGATATTTCTTTACAATTCATTTAAATATTTTTATTTTTATTTTAAATTTAATAATAATAATATTTTTTTTTGGCACGGACCTGTTGCACTGGTACATACTTATTGGGTAATATTTAGGTGGGAATTGTTTTCACATATTATGTGAGAACTTTTGAGTGGGGGCCTATTTGGGGATGGATCGGGGGGGACGTAAAAATCTATGTAAAACCGCCCCAAATATCAAGTTTGACCTCAAATCCAAACCCATGGTCCTAATCCCTACATCCGTGGCCCAGAAGTTTAACAGATTAATATTAAAAAAAATATTTAACCCTCGATCGAATGGTTCAGTCCATTCAAATATGTGTCAATTCTTGGAATTAATGGTTATCAGAAAATTTTCTATTTGTTGTTAGATTTGGATAAATTGTCAGTTGAATCCCCAACACCGATAGCTACTAAACAATCTTCCACTTGTTTCCATCTTGATCTATGATAAACCCATTCTGCATTCAGACTCACATTCCACATCCAAGCACTTGCCGCCGCCTCATAATTTGACAAAATTTGATTTGTCTGTCACTTGCATGCAAACATCGTCCTTGTGATGGATGTTAGAACTGGCACCTACTAATAAATGGAGCCTTAAATTGCAGTTGAATATTTGTCAGATTCTTACCAGCATGAACCTCGCGCGATAGACCTCTCATGAAAGTTTAATAATAAATTAAAACTATACTAATATTAAATTAAAGAATTAATAAATAAATCGGTTCAACATGATGCATATAAGTAAGGGCAGACCCAAGTGTTGTACCCGCGAGGTCGAAGAAACTCCTTAGATTAGAGTTTATAGTTTTTATTTTATTATTTGACTTTTCACTTGACCATTGCCCGCACCATCTAAACGAAAATCCTAGATCCGCCATTATATATAAGTAAGTATCTATAAATTAATTTGTGATTCTTGCAACTTAAACCACTTGCATACTTAGTTAAACGTTTATATAAGTTTGAACTTTTTAGTATATTTAGTTAAATGCTAATTTGGGGAATACACGTAGTCTAGTTGTAAGAAAAAAAATGGCTCCTGAATTACCAAAATGTCTATTGACTGACCATCATGCCAAACCTTAAGGCGGGCTAACTTAAATAATATAAATACTGTGGGATCACATAAATAGAGTAATCATAGTGGGCAATCTTTAAGTGATAGTTGACACACATGATATCGATCATATCCAACTAGTCTACCCACCTATGAGATCCGTTGGTGAAATATGTGAAGAGTGGGTTCTACGGTATAAGAATTCCATAGCTTTGGCTCTTATTATTATTATTATTATTATTCTTTTATTCCAACTCAAGCCTAATAAATGAAAACCACTTTGATGCCTCCATGGAACTCAAGTTGCAAACACTGAAATAAAATTATTTATAAATTGTATCCGTTTATTATTATTATTATTATTATTATTTGTATCAGTTTATGTCGAAAGGTTACATGTTTAAATATGAGAGAGAGAGGGAGAGTGAGAGGGACAGGGAGGACCTTGACTACAAAGAAGTGAGAAAAAAGGAGTCAGATCCTTTTACAATTGTGGTCACAGAGGAATCACGTACTCTGCTCTTAATTGGAAAATTTCTTTTTAGAGAGTTATTTTTTTCTTATTTAGAGAGTTACTTTAAAACATGTAAATGCTTCTCCTTCAACTCTAATCTCCTTACACACATCTACTGAATTGCCATATGTCCTAATTTGACGAAAATGTTAATTCATTGGCGTTGGATTTTATCATGGAAATATGCGCTTTTCAGGACTCATCAACCATTAAACTCTCATGACCTTAAACTAATATTGTGCATGCTCTGAGAATTGCTCCTTACCGTCAGTGGTACGGAGCAGCTGTTCTCATTGGGAGATCCAGGCTTCGAACCTACTGTCCCTCCTTGCATATACAAATTATTATTACCTTACATGCGTGAGTTGTATCTCCTTATATTTGCGAATTCCCAACACTTCAAAACCTATACTAATATTGTGCATGCTTCTAATGCATGTCAAAACCTATACTTCTTACTCCCTCTCTTTAATTTTCTTGCATCCTATGGGCCCTAAAAGAGGCAACAATCCCAAGGAAGAACATCCAAATGCAGCAAAGCCTACGTCTTTATTTCTCCAAATAAACTTACTAGAATTGCTCTACAAACTTGGTGATGGAGGGTCCGAACTCAAGAGAGGACTATTGGAAAAATGGCTAAGAGTACCACTAATTTTTGTAAACTTTGAGCCAAAATCTAAGTGGGACCCACTTATCATTTTAGGTGGGAATACATGAGAATGTAATCTACCCCATGAGTAGATTAAGAACATGTATTGGATTGCTCTAATCCATTAAGGAGTGAAAAAGAAATTGCCTCCTAAAACACCACTACTTGCCCTGCACCGAACCGAACCGGGCTTGAGCTTGGGCTTGGGCTTGGGCTTGGACTTCACGCGAGTTGGGCTTGGCTCGGTCCACTACCCATTCACATATGAAAAGATGTGTCCATTCATATATGAAAGGATGTGTCCATTCACATATGAAAGGGTGTGTCCAAAGTGATGTGTCCTTTCACATATGAAAGGGTGTGTTCAACCCCATGAATAGACATGAAGCATACTATAAATATGCATCTTACTCATCCATTTTACTCATCAAATCCATTGCTGTTGCATTGCCATTTCGAGTTATCTGAGTCCAGAGAGAGAGTCTTGTTGCACTGTTGGTTCGCCAGTCACACAGTTTGTAGTGCTGCAACTGTTGTGAGACCGATCATTGTATCCTGAGAGACAGACGCTGCTGAAGCTCGTTAGCACCTTAGCGAGGGCGAATTTTGTCTTAAGGACATAGTGTTTTAACACTAGCCTTGATCAACGTTATTCTACAATCTCCTGACACAGTACTGTTTTTTTGCCTTCAAACAGTAAGTGTATTTCAATTTAATTTTAGAATTCTGTTCTATTGGTTTGCTTCACTGTTGTGAAAAACTGTTTCCTAATACTGAACTATTACTGTATGTACTCGGATTAACAATCTTAAGACAAATTTTATATTCATTTCTGAGTACACTCTGTTACAGTTTTACTTCAGTATTTTTTGGTTTCAGTTTATGTCAATTTCACTGCTGGTTTCTAGTTCTTCTAAGTTCTGAAACTGGTATTGTGAAACTGAGTTTCTCTCTTTTCTATAATATTACAGAACTTCAGTGTGTTCTGTAAATTCTTTCTAGTTGCCTCAGTATACAGTAACTGAGATTATAAGTCTGCAGTACTCTCTGTGTTCATTTAATTTCTGTTTTGTTAACAGTAATGGGTATTGAGAATAATACTCCAGTTAGTACCCCTACCCCTGTTATGGTGAACCATGGGGAGAAACCTGAGAAGTTTAATGGTACTAAGTTCAAAAGATGGCAACAGAAAATGTTGTTCTATCTCACTACCTTGAACTTGGCAAGGTTCCTCCATGAAGAAGCCCCTGCTTTAATGGAAGGTGAGACAGACAAGCAAGTTGTTGCTGCTGTAGAGGCCTGGAAGCATGCTGACTTCCTCTATCGGAATTATATCCTCAATGGACTAGATAACACATTATATAATGTGTACTGTTCATTGAAGACTGCTAAGGAATTATGAGATTCACTTGAGAAAAAGTACAAGACTGAAGATGCCGGAATGAAGAAATTCGTTGTTGGCAGATTTCTTGACTACAAGATGATTGATTCCAAAGCAGTAATCAATCAAGTTCAGGAACTTCAAGTAATTCTCCACGAAATATATGCAGAAGGAATGTCTCTTAGTGAGTCTTTCCAAGTGGCAGCAATCATTGAAAAATTGCCACCACTTTGGAAGGATTTTAAGAACTACCTTAAGCATAAGCGAAAGGAGATGAAACTTTAAGATCTGATTGTCAGATTGAGGATCGAAGAAGACAATCGTGCATCTGAGAAGAAAGCAGGAAAAACCTTCACTGAAGCCAAGGCATATGTGGTGGAACATGGGAAGAATCCGAAGAAGAGGAAGAACAATCCCAACGGTCCAAAGCAAGGTCCCAATGATAATAAGAAGTTCAAAGGGAACTGCTATGTATGCGACAAACCAGGCCACCGTGCTAAGGACTGTCGTAAGCGTAAGGACCAAGGAAATACAAGTAAGAAACCAGCGCAGGCCAACATGACAGAACTGGACACTCTCTCCACTGATGTTTCAAACATCAATCTTTCTGTTGTGGTCTCAGAAGTCAATCTGGTTGGTAACACCAGAGAATGGTGGGTGGACACTGGGGCCACTCGACATGTCTGCTCAATCAGAGAGATGTTCTCCACTTACCATGCATCAACTGGAGAATAACTCTTCATGGGCAACTCTGCCACTTCTAAGGTTGAAGGCCAAGGACAGGTGGTATTAAAGATGACTTCTGGAAAGGAACTCACCCTCAACAATGTGCTGCATGTACCTGATATTCATAAGAATCTGGTATCAGGCTCACTACTGAGTAAGAAGGGTTTTAAACTTGTATTTGAGTCGGATAAGTTTGTACTCACTAAATCTGGGATGTACGTGGGAAAAGGGTACATGAGCGATGGGCTCTTTAAAATGAATGTAATGACAATTGTACCTAATAAGAAAAACTCTTCTGCTTATATGCTTGAGTCCTCTAATGTGTGGCATGGTAGACTAGGTCATGTTAACATGATGCTTTGCGTAGATTAGTTAATATGGAATGTTTGCCTAAATGCAGTTTTGATTCTAATATCAAATGTGAAACATGTGTAGAAGCTAAACTTACTAGAACTTCTTTTCATTC
Organism: Camphora micrantha; assembly: GCA_003546025.1. Taxonomy (NCBI): domain Eukaryota; kingdom Viridiplantae; phylum Streptophyta; class Magnoliopsida; order Laurales; family Lauraceae; genus Camphora; species Camphora micrantha. Next base: position 23,550,560 of record QPKB01000003.1, on the reverse strand, counting down.
AATTGAACGAACTTCTGAACCCCTTCAGTTAATTCATTCTGATATCTGTGACCTGAAATTTGTTCAAACTAAAGGTGGTAAGAAATATTTTCTTACATTCATTGATGATTGCACAAGATACTGTTATGTTTACTTATTGAGAAGAAAAGATGAGGCCTTGGAAATGTTCAAACATTACAAGAATGAGGTTGAGAATCAACTTGACAAGAAAATCAAGGTGATAAGAAGCGATAGAGGTAGTGAATACGAATCACCTTTTGGTGAATTCTGTTCACAAAATGACATTATACACCAAACTACTGCTCCTTATTCACCTCAGCAAAATGGTGTTGCTGAAAGGAAAAACAGAACTTTAAAAGAAATGATGAACGCTATGTTAATAAGTTCTGGATTACCTCAAAATTTGTGGGGGGATGCTATTCTTTCCGCAAATTATATTCTCAACCGAATACCTCAAAAGAAAACCAATAAGACCCCCTACGAATTGTGGAAAGGCAGAATGCCTACTTACAAATACTTGAAAGTGTGGAGGTGTTTGGCTAAAGTGGCGGTTCCTACACAGGTTAAAATAGGACCAAAAATAGTTGACTGTGTATTCATTAGGTATGCTCATAATAGCAGTGCGTATCGGTTTCTAAGATTGTTAATCCGAGTACATACAGTAATAGTTCAGTATTAGGAAACAGTTCTTCACAACAATGAAGCAAACCAATAGAACAGAATTCTAAAATTAAATTGAAATACACTTACTATTTGAAGGCAAAAAAACAGTACTATGTCAGGAGATTGTAGAATAACGTTGATCAAGGCTAGTGTTAAAACACTATGTCCTTAAGACAAAATTCGCCCTCGCTAAGGTACTAACGAGCTTCAGCAGCGTCTGTATCCCAGGATACAATGATCGGTCTCACAACAGTTGCAGCACTACAAACTGTGTGACTGGCGAACCAACAGTGCAACAGGACTCTCTCTCTGGACTCAGCTGACTCGAAATGGCAATGCAACAGCAATGGATTTGATGAGTAAAATGGATGAACAAGATGCATATTTATAGTATGCTTCATGTCTATTCATGGGGTTGGACACACCCTTTCATATGTGAAAGGACACATCACTTTGGACACACCCTTTCATATGTGAAAGGACACATCACTTTGGACACACCCTTTCATATGTGAATGGACACATCCTTTCATATATGAATGGACACATCTTTTCATATGTGAATGGGTAGTGGACCGAGCCAAGCCCAACTCACGTGAAGTCCAAGCCCAAGCCCAAGCTCAAGCCCGGTTCGGTTCGGTGCAGGGCAAGTAGTGGTGTTTTAGGAGGCAATTTCTCATTCACTCCTTAATGGATTAGAGCAATCCGATACATGTTCTTAATCTACTCATGTGGTAGATTACATTCTCATGTATTCCCACCTAAAATGATAAGTGGGTCCCACTTAGATTTTGGCTCAAAGTTTACAAAAATTAGTGGTGCTCTTAGCCATTTTTCCAACAATGACATGATAAATAGTGAACTAGTTAGTGGAAATATGAATTAATTGGCTTGAGTGGAAAGCTACATATCACAAGGATCCTGTTGTTCCACGACTTCCATATTACGATGATCTCTGCTTTTTCTAATAAAGCAGAGTTTAGGTTTGAGTGTGGAATGGCTTTTTTGCCTATGTCTTTATGCATTTCACTTGAATTACAAAAACGCCATCACCAACACCTTCTTCACCACATAAATACATTTATACAACGGCTATTCACAATGATTTGAAAAAAATAAAATAAAAATAAATAGTACGAATTGTAAAAAAGAACTCAGAAATTTTCTGTTAGATTTGAGCATATGAAATGCAAATAAATCTTTTTATGTATTTGGTGTAACATATAAGTAATTAGTGACTCATACTCATTTTGAGATTAAACTAGTGGCTTCAAAGACTAAAATAGTATCTTTCAAAAAATGAAAGTTAACTTTAGCAACCCTTCACATCCGACCTAAATAGCTATGGATTTGCCACTTGATGTTTTTGAAAGTGATGGAAACACTGTTCAATCCTTATAAACACATTTCATATAATGACTAAGGAGTACTATGATCATTAAAAGAGTTTGAAAAAAATTTATAATAAAAATGTAAATAGATATTCAGAAATTTGGAGGTTAGACTCAAGCATACAAAAACAATTGCTCTTTTTAAGTTTTAGGTGAAGCATATAGCAAAACAGTACGCCCCCCTAAATAAATTCATTTTATCAATATGGGCCCCTACTTAAATTCAGTTTTGTCAATACGTACATGTTCAATTTCATCAAACACACACTGATCATATGACAGTCAACCCCTGTACATATCAATGATTATAATGGACCCCAACTATGCATGACCCTTGGTAGGATTGAAAAATGTTTCAAAAGAAATGGATATACTTCATGAGCTCTAGTGCGTAAGAGAAAGATATTGAAATAGAGACCGAATCAGGGAAGTTTCTGTATCATACGTACTTCCAACTCCTCCAAGGACCACCACTGCCTATGCTTCTCCAGGAGGTGATAGCCATGTAGCTTCTGGCTCAAGCTCCCATCATCGATTCTAATGCTTGTTTTTGTTAGTTGGGGCCTCAAGAATTTGGGTTGTTTTTTGTTTGGCTGGTTTTGGTTTTTGGCTTCTATCTCAGCCTTTCTTTTGGGTTTCAGTCAGTCTGTTTTTCAGCCTAGTGTCCTCTGACCTGTTTGGTTTTGTTCTTGACTTGGGTCAACTGTGTTGTTTTTCTTGTCTAATGAATTGATCTTTTTTCTTGTCTAATGAATTGATCTTTCAAGAAGAGAGAGAGAGAGAGAGAGAGAGAGAGAGAGAGAGAGAGAGAGCAATGAATGACAACACTCATTTATATATGCATGATGGATGTTACGCTAAAATTGCTGTTTTCATAAAAACTCAGCAAAAACCTAATTGTCATTGTCCACTTTCGTTAGGCCTATCGTTTTTTGGGACTTGAAAGGTTTTAAAATGAAAGGGAGATGTATGACTAAATACTAAAACCAGAGAGACCTACTTTTAAATCCCATAAAAACCCTTAGAGGGTACATAAAAAAAAATCAGCAATAGTTGAAGGATGGTGGTCATATCATTTCACATGATTCACACAAAATCCCTTGTTCAAATTGGAAACTTTATATTGGTTTAGGAATGATACTATAAAAAAATCCACATATAGCTTGTTGTGGTCTTTTAAAACTTTGATGAGACGGCATGATAAATGTACTGTTATAAGATACTATATATTAGATTAGATGCAATTCATAGAAAAGCAGTTACTGTATCTAATATTCTAATCATACTTTCTCTTACACTCAAAGAGTAAATAAGGTACAACACCCCTCCAATGTATGAAATATACATGGGTATTTATTTCTCGTTTTCTTTTGAAGAAAACCACGAGACCCTGAGCATGGAGGATCATACTTATTTCACTTTATTCACATAAAAGAGTTTCTACTAGTTCTACATTTGATAGAGGCCCCAGAGGAAAAACAGTACCCATAAGATAGAGAGCTCTTGCATTGCGTACTTTGACCATGAATTAGAGCTTAGTTCTTGTAGATTATTCAAAAGACGGAACCTGATGAGCAATCTAAAGAGAGATCCATCAGGTCTTCAACCTGAGCTGCTGCCTCATCCAAAATCCATTTCTCATGGAAAGAGTATGGTGGTCTGTTCTCTGAATTCTCCTTCGTCTCAGCCACAGAGTTGAGGCTGTCTGTGAGGCTAGATAGAGAGCCCTGGGGAGTAGAATTTGTTGAGGCCTTCTCCCATGCCATTTTGCTCACATTCTCAAAAGTAAAAAGTTGTTCGAGCTCTTCATTGGATATGAGGTCACAGACTTCCTCAGCTTTTGGGTGGTGGCGCTGAGAATTTTCTGCGGCGAAAGCAATTTTCTTTTCATTGCTTTGTTGCTCCTCCTCTTGGGCCTTCTTCAGAGTAATGTTGGGCTTGGAAGAATCTCTCATCCACCCTTCCAGGAGCTTTGATATGTTCTCAGTGCTTGAAGCATAGGTGGAGCAGCTCCTGAAAGAAGAGGGAGTACTTGTTCCATTCCAGCCCTTGGAATGAAGCTGGGGGATGCTTGAATTGGATATAAAGCTGCTGTCTAGAACTGTTTGGAACTTCTTCAGACTTTTCTTGAGATGGGTGTTCCAGTAGTTCTTAATATCATTGTCTGTTCTTTGAGGAAGGTAGGATGCTATAGCTGCCCATCTACAAAAGCAAGAAACATTAGAAGAATGAAAAAACAATGATGAAAGCCGAAGGATTTTGGTCCCAGATTTGTCTTGTTGCCACCTTCTTTGGATTTAGTAAATTCAAAAAGGATGTACTTTCAAGAGGGTCTACAGACAAATCATATTGTATCTTCAAAAAAAAAAAAAAAAAAAAAAGAAAACTGGGTGAAAATAGGTACTCTCTTTAAATAATAATGTATAAATGCATATAACATCAAACTATAGCGGATTTAATGAGATAAAAGTGAGAGGGTTAAAATTTCTGTGTGACTGAGAATTGAATTATGGAGTTAGAAGAGTACTTGTTACCCAACAAACCCTGAAGACGGATAATCATCCCCTCTTCATGTGGGGTGAAGTTCCCTCTCTTGATTCCTGGTCTGAGATAATTAGTCCATCTAAGCCTGCAACTTTTACTGCATCTAAGCAACCCTGTGAATTCAGAGGAAATAAAACCTTTGAATGAAGAGGGATGTCTTGATATAATTGAAGCAGACAAATAGCAGTAAAACCTCCCATCCCAAAAAGAAAAGAAAAAAGATAGATAAATAGAAAACCTTGAGATGAGTAGGTTTTAGGGGCAATAAAGAAAACCCATATGGAACTTAGTGGATTCCTGAGAACCCATTAAGGAAAAGAAATAAAAACAAGCAAAAAGATGAATATCTTGGGTTTTCTTCTTCTGAGCTTCACCTGTGTTTATAGGTACTGATCTCCAATTTCCTGGCCCATGTTCTTGAATATAAGACACCAAGATGATGTCTTCTTCTGGTGTCCATGGACCTTTCTTGATACCCACCTTATCACAACAAGGAGGCCTTCCCATGGCTTCTCTCTCTCTCTCTCTCTCTCTCTCTCTCTCTCTCCCTCCCTCCCTCCTTCCTTTTCTTTAGAAAGCATTCCATAGACATGTGAGTGTATATATACATGAGGACTGGAGGTTGAGATGGGTGGAATTTTGTTTTTACACTGATGAGCAAGAGAACTATTACTAAAATGTTTTCTCTTTTGTCGTTTTGTCTTTTGACCTTTTAACCTTTTTACATCGATTGATTTATTCTTTAGAACTTTACAAATTACCCAAACAAATGTAGTTGCTTCCTCTTTTGCAGCCACACGAATCATCTACCTCTCAGAAAAAGAAAACTGTTTCCTCTCTATTAGGACTGCGTTCATACAATCCATGAAATCGGTAAAAGATGCTCATTTATTGACGTGCAACTAAATTTAGACTATAGTCCTAACATGCAGGCCTAAAATCCGCAATTTGGACCTCAGGTCCATAAACTTTATCTCAATCGGCATATATACCAGACCAGACTCTGACCTTAGCCAATTGAGATTGGACCCAAACCATTCACTTGATTATTAGCAACTAAATTATTACATACATTAGCATTCGACAAAATAATGTAAAACTTACAAGCACAAATAGGTTTATGATGTATGAGACCCAGAAGAAAATGGATGCTGACTACCATGAGAGATGGAGGGATGGATGAGAATGTGGATAAGGGTGTGCCTAATGCAAATATGTTTAAATGGTTCTAAGCCATTAATATTAATTTAAGGGTCTTAAAGTTTAATGGCTTGAATACTGAAAGTTTCTTGTGGTGAGATTCCACGATCAATATGAAAAGTGGGTGTTAACAAAAGGGGGTGATTTTGGGTGTTTTTTTAATATTATAATATTATATTATAATACTTTCTGGCCAACGGCATTGAAGAAAAACTGTGGTGGTAACATTGAGAACAAATTGATATGCTCGTTGGCTATGAAACCATTTACGTAGAGCCCATTTGTTTGTTTGGGATTGAATACATTCCTAGGATTTGATTTAGTATAGAAATGACTAGGTATTCATTTTTCATCTCCTGTTGATTCATTTTTCATTAAAGGGGAGATTATTTGATGGCTATTTTTTAATATTTGCTTTTAATTATTCAATTTTAATTACTTATGTTTAGAATATCTAGGAATTCAAGCATATTAAACAAATGGATCGACTCTTTCTAATGGGAAAAGAATATAAGGAAATGTGGGAAATGAATACGTACCTTACTCATATATCCACACGCTCATCCTACCTAAGTCCCTAATCCAATGGACCTAGGGCTTGGTCCATGGTTGTATATGTGGATGGGGAGATGTCTAACCATTGGGATACTAGTGGATTTGCAACTAATGAGCCTATTTATTTTGCAACTAATGAGCCTATTTATTTTGTGTAACTGAATATTCCATAGGAATAGTAAGCATGTCCAATGGGTAGGCAATAATGTCGGGCCCATTGAAGTATTAATTGTCATGGGCCTAGTTGTCAAATGGATAACCCAATATTGAGATGATGCTCAGTGGTGGATTAATATGTCGGGCCCTCTGAATTCTAATGAACGAGAATATTATTAGAAAATTTGATTTTTTTTTTTTTTGCAAAAGGCAAATTATATTAGAAAAAGGTGGGGGAATAAAAAGCTATATAGCCCAAAAAAGGGGAAGCCAAGCAACCACCTAGCAACAGAGAAGGAGAAAAGGAAAGAAAAACAAAGCCCCCTGAAAATATAGAAAATTTGATCAAGACCTATGATTTCATATTATTGAAAGCCTTTTTTGACTTGATGGAGTTGGCTTTATATTTATCCATTCTTTCTTTTTATTATATTTATATTTTATCATTTATTATTTTTGCACATTTTTGTCTGTCTTAATAATGTTTTGCAAATAATTAGTCTAACGGTGAGCCCAACACAAACTGAAATTAATTTTCGCTGAAAGGGTCTTTTGCAGATGTTCCACAAAAGTGTCATTATTCTTTAATTTTTAGGTATATATCTATTTTAATTTTGTTAGATTTGATTTTTTTTTATTTTTTATTTCTATATTTTGGGGATCTGTCATTATTGGGAGTTGCAAAAAATCCATTTTTAAAAAATCAGCACTTATTTTAAAAACTCGACAACTTCCACCTTAAATTTTTTATTAATTTCTTATTTTGCATAAAATTTAAGGTGAACTGTATATTAATCTCATCCTAACTTCTTAATTATTTTTCATTTTCTAATTACTTCTTTAAAATTCTGATCCCTAAACTAATTTAAATACTTTTATTTTATGCATATACATGCCAGTGATCTCTCCAAAAGAGCCGACATAAACGTTAAAGTTCAGTACTATCTTATTAATTCTCAAGCTAACTTAACAGTTGTTTGTAAGGAATCCCACGCTTAAATTACTCTGCTTGGTTTTTCCACAGTACTATTGTTGCTGTTCCATGCAATAGTGCATTCTTTTACTACCTACAAGTACTACTTGTCTGCTATAAATCATTGTCACAGTTTATCTTTCCCTGGACAATATTTTGGAGTTTTCTTGGAATATTATTGGAAAAATGTTATAGAAAATAAATTTATTTTTAAGTAATTAAAAATAGTAAATAAAGAAGAGCAAGGCTCTCCTAAGCTCAAGTTTAAGATAAGGTAAGCTCTAGTGAGTGGTGGAGCCCACCTGGGGACCCACATGGGGATGGGGTTGGGGGGGATTTTAAGGACTCCCTATGATCTTCCTTTTTGCAAAAAATCGGCCAAAACCATAATTTCTATCATCTCCATATGGGCCCAGAAGTTTAATAGTCAACAGTCCATTTGGATCGATACATAGTCGATCAAACGGTCCAGTAAATTCAGATCTGACCGAAAGTTTATGGACATGTGCAATTTAGGAGGGTCGTGTGTTTGGTCCATTTGGATGGACCAAAGGTGGGCCCCACAAGCATAAACTTATAGGATTTTATCTTAAGCTTGAGCTTAGGAGAGCCTTGCTCAATAAATAATAATATAAGATACTATTAAATTTTTAAAAAAAGACTTTTCTGATTCTTCCCATTTCCATTACAATTTCCTCAGTTTTTTTGTGATATCTTCATTTGACATTATAAATGAGTTTTTTCTTTTTTTAACCCCAACCGAGGGGGTTGGGACTTAAGAAAGAGTTCGCATACAGACGGAAAGGTAGCCCACTCAAATGAAAAGGAGGCCCATATAAGCGGGAAAAAAGTCCACACAAGTGGGAATGGAGCTCGCACAAGCGGGAATAAGTGACGTACTCGGAGTTTGAACCCCGAGTAATTAGGTAAAAACTAACACTCCTTACCACTCAGGCAAGGAGCCGGTCTTGATATTATAAATGAGTTGGGTTCAAATTGAGTCCACTCTTGCTATTTGAGCTACGAAGAATTGCACTATAACTAATTAAGTCAATCCAAACCCAGCTTAATAATTGAGGGTTTGGGCAAACCATTTTAACTTATGGATTAGGTCAAGACTAACATTTTTGAATTAATTAATAAATGAGTGCAATTTGGGTTGAACCTATTCATGTTTTCAACGGTGTTCAACCCTACCCAATTGCGTGCCAATTGTGGTAATCCTTAACTGTGCCATGTAAGACCCATTTCTTGTCAATTTAGGAATTTGCCACTTACCTCATAACATTCTTGAATGAAATGAGCATTATGGATGCGATTTTCTCCTCCATTGATCATATCATAGGTTAGTCTTTTTCTTTTTAATTCTCTCGTTTGTGAATTTCACACAACCATCTTAATATGTATATTCATGCTAATTATATATTATCTACTTGTCATTTTTCAATAGAATGAATGGATAATTAAATCTTTCCATTTAAACTAGCAAAATGCTCCCGTGCTTAGCACAGGCATTAGATGTCATTTAAGAAATATCATTTAGTTTTATGACATAAATAAAATTTTTAATTTCGATTGCATATATTTATATTTTATAAAATCTAAAATAGAATTATTTCTCACACATAAAAAAATTATAAGCTTACTTAAAAATCACACAATTAAAATTTTAAATAAATGATAAATATAGAGATTTAAGATTTTTAGTAGAAAGATGAAATATTGAGATGGAAAATTATAAGAAACTTAAGATATGAGATTTTCCAATTAGAGGCAAGTTTGGTAGTGAGCTGGTTGATTTTAAGGTAAGTATGGGGGTTTTTAGACTTTGACCCGAGCTGAGTTCAGGATAAGTTTGTTTGTTTGATTTGCCTTCCCATTGATAAAGTTATTGCCACTTACCTTTATCTAAAACCCATACCATGACAACAAAGAAAAGGAAAAAAAAGAATGAGGGAGACCAATCTTGGATGGGGACCAAACAAAGAGAGATAAAGAGGTGTTACAAGGCAGGGGGAAGAGGGAGGGAGAGAGAGAGAGAGACTGAGACTTAGCGCCATTAAAAAGGGAAGAGTCATTTGGAAAGAGGGAGAGGTGGGGAGTGAGTAATAAATGACATTTTATTGAATTGAAATAGATTAAATAATATTAAAAGAGAATTCAAAATTGTGGGGATAGTCAAAATCAATTGGTGCCGATTTCAATTTGAAATCAGTTTCTTTCATACATAATAACTAGCAAAATGCCCCCGTGCTTAGCACGGGAATTAGAATTCATACAAAAAATATCAGTTAATTTTATTTATGTTATTAAATTTTTAACTTTGATTTCGTATGTTTATATTTTTATAAAATCTAAAATAGAAAATTCTCTCACACACAAAGAATTTATAGGCTTTCTTAAAAACTACACATTAAAAATTTAAATAAATAATAAATATGGGAAATTAAGAATTTTAGTAGAAACATGAAACATGAAATATGAAATATTGAGATGAAAAGAATTATAAGAAATTTAAAATATGCGATCTTCCAATTAGAGACAGGCTTGGTAATGAGTTGGTTGGGTTCATGGTAGGTATAAAGGTTTTGGACTTTGATCTGGGCCGAGTTCAAGACAAGTTCATATTTTGGTTTGTTTGACTTGCAAATTTGATATGATTATTGCCACTTATGTTTATCTAAAACTCGTATCACGATAACAAAGAAAGAAGAAAAATTGATGATGGTTGATGGGGGATCAAACAAAGGGAAATAGACATGTGTTCCTAGGTGAGGGCATGGGTGGGGAAGAGAGATTTGAGTGCCATCTAATAAGGATGCCGAAAGTTTCTCTTACAAAGGGCAGAAAGGTGATGAGATCATCTCTCTTTTGCTGCTTCTTTGGATCTTGCCCTTCTAAAGAGCTCCTTCCATTCTTTCCAAAAATCATCTCATCATGGTCATCCATGACTTTATCTTCTTCCCCACCCCTAGCGTGAGATCCTGCTGGTTTTCTGATAAGTGCCTCTTCTTTCCTAGCTTGAGAAGATTCATCTAGTTCGATGGTCATAAGTATCATTACGGGAGCTGGTTGAGGTGAGAATTAGAAGTTAATTGGTGAAAGGGTTTCATTGCTTTGACCTGAATGAGTTAATTAAGGAATTAAAAGTCAAGGTCATCCATGACTTTATCTTCTTCCCCAATCCCCACCCCTAGCGTGAGATCCTGCTAGTTTTCTGATAAGTGCCTCTTCTTTCCTAGCCGGAGAAGATTCATCTAGTTCGATGGTCATAAGTATCATTACGGGAGCTGGTTGAGGTGAGAATTAGAAGTTACTTGGTGAAAGGGTTTCATTGCTTTGACCTGAATGAGTTAATTAAGGAATTAAAAGTTAATTGGTGAAATGACTCTTACGTTGGGGAGAGGCATTGAGTCAAGAAATTTGATTTTATTTATATATATATATATTGTATTAATGGAGATTAAAGTAGAGATTAAGAGGATTAAAGAAGAGATTAAATTGGATGACATGGCATGAGGAAGATGATGTGGCTCACAGTCAAAATAAATTTGATTTTATTATATATATATATATATATTATATTAATGGAGATTAAAATAGAGATTAAAAGAATTAAAGAAGAGATTAAATTGGATGACATGGCATGAGAAAGTTGATGTGGCTCAGTCTAAATAAATTATAATGGTCAAAATCAATTGCCTCAAATTGCCTAATTTCTTAATTGGAAACAGTCCCTTTCATATATATAAATAGGTATGAGAAATTTTTTATGGCACCCACTGACCCTACAAAATACAAGGAGTGCCTGTGGATTAACCATCTAAAAAAAAGCTAATTTCATCTTATATTTTAGTCTAGTCTAGGGCGATGATTTATTTTGAATTTCACAGTAGTGTTATATCTGATGATTAAGGTTGTCATTAGTTGACACCTATTTTTGCTAGATGGCTGATTAACACCTCCTCTTGTGTTTCTTGGATTTAATAGTCCCGATGGACTATCATATAATTCCTAATGTGGAAAGTTACAGTTACCTCTAACCTTCAAGTTATGCTAGCTAGGAAGGATTGTAGAATACTTTAGATTTATGTGATATTACCTGTGAATGTTTCATATTTTCTTGATAGAACAAATTGGAATTGGATACATGAAATCCTTGTTATAATTGATTATTTTTAATTTGTTGTCTTATTGCACTCCATGTATAGTAGTTCTTTTAAATTCTTAACACTCCGGGTGTTTTATATATATATATATATATATATATATATATATATATATTATATGAGATTCTCAAAAATCCCCCCAGTGAAAAAGGGGCATTCACAACCCTCTAAAACATCCAATAAGAATGTTAATTTATTTATTATTGGGTATCGAGTTGGATCCCTTGTTTCAACGAAATATGGAAATACTGTGTTTCAATCTATCCCGAGCGCCACCTATACAACATGTCATCTTTGCTTTTTTCATTACAAGAAAGCAATTGATAGTGTGCAATTAGCTGACATCACATTTTGTAGCACTTGTGGATCCATACTCCTTGGGTATCATGTTGTATATTGAATCCTCAACTGTATGAGGAGACAAAGAGAGAAAAACAAGGAGTATTGCGCGTGAGCTATATATGAAGATTTTAGGGATTCATTTATTTCATTCTTTATTACGTGTTGTACCTGTAAAAATTTATAACCTTCCTACATTGGGTCCACTTATTAATAATCCAAATTGATGAAAATAAATAGCCAGATTTTTATGAGCCCTCATTTACAGTAATAAGATTTGGACTCACTGTTAGATTATGGTTGAATGAAATTTTGTAGGCCCATAAAAGATGAGATCATTTATTTTGATTGAATTATATTTTTATAAGTGGGTACATAACAAGTTGCAAAAATCATTATTTGTTTTGATCATTTTTCATTTTCATTAGTGGCCCCCATGGAAGAAATGACTTACATAGCATATGAATTTATAGTTCTCTCGACATAGCATATGAATTTATAGTTCTCTTAACACTAAGTTTATGGGGTAATCAGGTATGCCTCAATTGATGAGGCTCACTTAGATGACTATCACAAAGCTTATGGGAGTTTTGAGCAAAAATTCAGCCCCATCGAAGTTTCCGGACCTGTTTATGTTCATTTGTAGCTCACAAAATGTATCAACTTTGAAGGTCAAGTAATATTGCTATTTGAGGATCTACTTAGCATTAACCATTTAATATTTAATTGTTGTACTTATATTTAATTCTTTCTTATTTTGAAGTCTATTTATCTAATTATACTAGTGCATTCCACATCTTCTTTTGGATGAGGATTTGCGTTTAGATTTATTCTTTTAGTTGATGTCAGATTTGGATACGACACATAGGTTTATATTTTTCTCTTCTTTAGAAAAAATAAATAAAAATAAATCAGGCATTCTACATCACCAATCAAAGTAGTCCGCCGCGTGTCCAATTCAGGCGCTCAAATTCTTATTAAAAACACTCTTATTTACATACCATTTTTACACTACAAAAATAAACCCAACGATGTGTGATCGCCCCTATCGGACACACGACCTTGACAATAGATAATAAATCTAGATAGCAAGGAACCTCTAGGAGAATAATACATATATATATATATATATATATATATATCCATTTGTGGCATCATTCTGTGAGACCCAAACCCCTGCAAAATTGGGGCACCATCCCCTAGCGCTATCTTGGAGCCAAATTTTACTTCAAATACCATTTATCTCTTTTACTTAGAACCTAAATAATAATAAAACTTTAATCAAGTATTTTTAATAAGATCAATTTGATTCATGCCCAACTCTAATTGAAGTGGGATTTAACCCATATTTAACATCGAAATAATGCTTGTGGTGAACATATTAACAAGTGATTGAAATGTTACATATAAGGCGATGCGTAGCAGCGTAGTGATGTGAATTCTTTTAAGTGATGAAAAAGAAATTGAATCTTGTGTAATAGTCTCTTTTTTTTTTGTGTGTGTGTGTGTGTGTGTATGTGTGTGAGTTGAAACCATGTAAGGATATAAATTTTTTTACAAAAGGCTATTAAAAGGAAGAAATAGGAAAAACAAAATTTTAAATTAAAACAGTTTAACCCCACTAAATTTTATAGTAAAACTTGATTTTTTTTTAAAATAGCGCAACGGCTTTAACTGCCACGTAGGGCAAATAACGAGAGGCTATTATTTTGAAACATGACAAAGAGTGATTTTGTGTGACAAAGGTGGTACCGGTGTGTAAGGATGGACTTATTGGTGGGTCCATCCAGAGACAATTCTATTTGGGATCTGGATTCCCTGTTTGGTCCAATAAAAAAAACTCTGTTTAAAACAATCAGGAAGTGCCACATGGGGAATGGATTGACATCCCATCACCTTCATAATATTTTTTTTTTCTTTCCCCATGTGGTCCTCCTGATTGGACTAAACAGGAAATCCATTTAAAGGCAATCCGTTTCCTTCTAGATCCCATTACAGGACTGCGTCTGCTAGGTGGTCCCTACGGCCTACATGGACGTGCCATTTGGCTAAAGATTCCGTGCAGAAATATTTGATATTTCCACTGGTTTAGTACTCAAACATTAAATTATAAAAAGGCACTTTACGAAATGACTCAGCGGTAAGTTTTGCAGCCCACACATGTACGATGTAGTGGGCCCCACTGGACTCATCATTATAAGTAGTCTGTTTATTATATACTAGGGATTAAGAAAATTTAGGGTGTATTAAGTTCCTACTTTCTATTTTTATTTGGAGATCGACCTCTTACATAAGTGGTGTTTAGTGTTTGAGCTCTCTCGGCACGCCATCTTTCCTCATTAGAGGGGATTTGTCGTTTCGCCCGAGGTCTACTATTACTATCCGAAAAAAAGAAAAAGAAAAAAGGGAGTACTTATTTTATAAATTTATCGATCATATCGTGCTGATCATAAATGTATAACCCACTCTTCAATGAAGGGAGAATCATCTTTGCAATGATCACATAAAATTAATTATAATAGACCAAATCATTTTTTCAAATTGTGATCAATGGGCTGCAATCTGATTTTATTAGTTTTTTTTTTTATTAGTGTTAAATTCATTATTCATCTTTCACATTGGTTGTATTTTCCTATAATTTGCAGTCTGACTCCATGGGGCTCACTTGTGCCCACCTTGATCAGTGCATGCCCTTTCACACTTTTATCCCCACATGATCTGGCATTAAGCCCAATTTCACTGTCGTAATCTCAAAGAAATTTGTGGTTGAAAGGCTATTAAACTTTATATTTATTAAATCATGAGTTAGGATGATCATTAGAGGCCCTTTCACACTCTTATTCCCCCATGATCTGGCATCATGTCCAATTTCACTCTCACAATCTCAAAGATATCTATAGATAAAAGATCATTAAAACTTTAGGGCTATTAGATCATGGATCAAGATGATTTGAGAGGCTTTTTTTTTAAATTATTATTTCTTAACCATAAGATCAATATTAACTAAACATTTAAGTGGGCCCTCGACTCCATATGAGAAGCATGCAGTATGCTAGCAGGAGAAATATTTTCCCATATTATTGTGTCAAATTAACAGCGGAGTATCAGGACTTCTGTCACATTGGTAGGGTTGATGAAAATTACAGTATTATTCATTCATCATCAACCTATCATCACCCTTGTTGTACTTGAATCTAGTAGAGTCATGGACACTGGGCAGGGGAATTGCAGCATGCTAAGGTAGGCCCTCCTTCAATAATTTCTATTAATAACAAGTGGTCCCTTGATAAAACTACTGCCTCCATCAATGGTGAACACCAACCAATGGTCTGAATGGTCACCCACTTCAATCTGCCTCACTGCCCCCACTTGGCAAACCAGTGCAGTAGCAATGATGTTCACCATACATAGGCATGCTGTTTGCCTAATTTATGTGACCCACGTGTTGGGTATATGGGTTTGGGTTTTGGCTCGTTTTGTGAGTCCAAGTCATTCGTATTAGGGTTGAAGGATAGTTTACGTCTTTATCCAAAAACTACATATTATCTGTTTTGATTGTAACCCTAATTAGGGAGAAAAAATTCTGTTTAGTGGAGAAGAAGAAAACGCTTTGTTCATAGACGTAGGTGTGAAATCACCGAACCACATAAATCATGTGTTCATCTTGATTTGATTGCTTGTTGATCGCATGCTTCCGCACACTCTATCACAACACCAAGCCCATCTTTGATGGACCAATTGGACCTGGACTGAATTTAACCCAGCTCAAGACAAATCATTTTATTACTATTATTATATAATTATATATTTCACAATATTACATTTGATATAAATATATATTGATCTAGGTCATATATTTTGTATATATTAACATACATTGGATATATATTATAAACTCGGACATTCAAGTCCATACCAGATTGGACCTAGACCCATACCCTTTCATCAATCGAACCCAAACTAAGACCATTATCAATCGGATCGATGAGACAGTTCCACAAATTCTCAGATCCCATCACTGTAAATCTACAAGTAGCCCCTTCTGAAATTGAAACCCATTCAAAAAAATCAATTCCCCACTGCATTTATCTCTAAGGACCTATTATTTGCATGAAAATGCACACAACTTGAATATATAGGATCCATACCAGTAGTGATTACAAATGAAATCAAAGGTGAATTTAAAAAAATAAGCATCAAATTAAACAACCTTTTTTTTAGGAAAGTAGAATAAGAAGAGGATGAGAAATAAGCTACCAGGGTGATGATGGCTGGGGTTAGTAGTAGTCCATTTCCCATTTTCTTTTTATCATACTTTCCTATGAAGGTAGAGGTTATTTAAATTCTCGTTTTTAAGAATTCACCGCTGATGGTGTGAAACCTATGTATCTAATTTCTATTTATTATAATACAAACAAACACGTCCTGAGAAAAAACCCATTTCAATTGAAATTAGGCCCAAGATCAAATTAGTCATGCACTCATGACAGGCACTCATGACAGGAAAAGTAGAAGGTCGCGTCACAGTGAAACTTTTTAAGGGCTTAGAAATGTAAAATGGTGAGGATAAGATGTAGGGCTAGAAGATCTTGTCCAATTTAATAGCTAACAACCTCATTTACTTCATCGTTTTAAATGAATGACTCTAAATCTTGTGTCTCCAAATGTATCACTATATCTCCACCAATGGGGCTCACAACATTTATAATCCAAATCGCTTGTTCTCATTTGAGTGTTCCGTCAAATCAATCACTTGTAAAAGATGTGATTGAAACAAGAAGAAGAAGAAGAAGAAGAAGAAGAGAGTGAATCAAAACCTAAATAGAGGGAAAATCTTTAGTCACAATGATCAATATCATTGTGGTTTGAACTCTAATTGAAGTGAAAATTAACTCCAAGGCCATATGCCGCTCTTGTGACAGGCGGAAAGGATCTATTTTGCCCCTATGGAGGGTGAAAAGTATCCAAAGATATAAGTAGTTTGTAATTTCTTTTATAATCGCATTACTAAGCCATAAAACTGACCTTATAGTCTATTTGAAGGCCCTTACTCTTCTAAGGGGCAAGAATTAGTTTTCTTGCACTCTAGAGAGAGACAGAGAGAGCATCTAATTACTAGAATAAGGATCTAAAATACTAGAAGACCATCATTAAGCATCATCTACATCATCAATGAGAATTCTTCAGCATCGTGATCATCATTTGAGGTAAGTAACCCTATCATATTACCATATATAGTACTTGAGTCTTTTATTCTTCCTCTTTCAAACATGCTAGATTTAGGTTCCTTTATTGATTATGTTGAAAATAATATTTCGCGGAAATTGTAAATAAATTAAAATTAGAAAATAAATAGGGAAATGAAAGAATTAACCAAATAATATGGTAGCCGAATCATGTCTTTAGAGATGTTTTTTTTTAAGGTAGATTTCGCCCCCAAATAGGTTCAAATGGATTTCCGAACGTTTGCCCCAAGATAAGGCGGCTTCTTGATCGGACTATCTCCACCGCTCGTGCATTCGAATGGATGAGAATCTCAAATCCCTCAAAATCACGGTCTTGCAGCAGCTTGAAAAGAACTTGAAAAAGTTTGAAAAAATAAAGCTCGAAACTGAACTCAGAAAGGAGAGGACTTGATTATTGGATGGGAGAAAGCCTTCTCTCGGACGTCCTAATATAGGAATTTCCGAGGAAGAGATCTATTTGGGAGTTAATACCCCAATGGATGCGTGTATTAAGTACGCACAACATACACCATCTAGCAATAACTTAATGCAAATACGTTATGGTAAAACGAACATAAGGTCAATCAATGGGCTTCGCAAATCTGGGTTTGACCCAGGTCAACCCAAGTCCAACCCGATTGAGACCCAAAAATACGCAAGCGCATGTGTGCGAGGCCTGCGCGTGTGTGTGGGAACTGTGTGGTCACCACTACTAAGCCTTCTCTTGAGACTTACACCATAGTGATGTGTGTAAAGATTAGTAAATGACTCTAAGAGAATCCTTCACAACTTATGTAGGACTCTAAACAATAACGAGAAACCAAAACACTTATAAAAAAGTGCTTTAATGCACTAAGATACCAACATACTATCCTTGAGATCTACGTAAGGATGCTTATTCTGTGTTTGATCTTATCATTCTAGTATGTTTTACTGTCTTTAATTTATGATCTTGATGGTTTAGATCTTGTGGATTTGGAACATATCAATCTATGCTAGTGATTAAAGTCTTATGACGATGCTAATGTTCAATTTGCAACCCTACTTATGATCTTTACATTCTTGGAATGCATTGTTGTTGGATTTTAGAATGTATTTGATCATGTTAGAGCATTCTTGAGCTTTTCAGAAGTATTTGACAATTCAGAAGTTGCCATTTTGAGCTTTTCAGTTAAATCCGCTTTTTCAACCTTACAGTCAATGAACTCTTTCTTTAAAGTTTTTCGATCCTTCAAAGATTTCTCAACTTGCTCTTTTTAGTAGAGCATTCTCTTACCTGCGTCAATCAGGTTGTTAGACAAATTATTACATTGAGTTTCTAACTAAGTTACCTTTGCTTTTGTGTCTTCTAGTTGTATTGTCAGTGAAGAATTCTTGGATTCTATTGCTTTTAGCTTCTGTGCTCTTTTTTCATTAATCTTTGAAATGCGCATGGGATCTTGTAGCAGTCTCCTATATTCAGCTTACATGTCCTGTTCATTGATCTTCATCTGACTTGGAATCCTTGTTCGATGAAACCTGGATAGAAGAAGCATAAGACAAAGCCATGAAAGCAACAAAATTTCCAGAATTATTAGAAGGAGACTCAGGCACACTCTTTTCCTCCTTTGAATCCTCATCCCAAGAAATGTTAAACGCCTTACCTTTGCTTTTTCTCTGTGCGATTGGCACACTTAACAGAAGTGTGTCCGTTCCCTTGGCATTCATAACATTGGATTGGCTTGGAGCGTCCTTTGACTAGATCCTTATCAATCTTAGGCACAAATATAGTCTTATTGGTTGCCTTAGTGTTCTAAAATTTCTTTTTCTTGTTTCCCATAATTTTCTGAACTTTTTCACAAAAAATTCTTCAAACTCAGCATCATCCAAGTCACAACCCGATTCAACATTAGAACTATCTTCTGCATATTTGGAGGACATAAGAGCAATGTCCTTACCATTTTTGGTTGAGTGTTGATTTCACAGGTTTGCAAATTTCCAACCAACTCTTCCACACTTAGAGAATTCAAAATTTGAAACTCCTCAATAACTACTACTTTTGGATGAAACCTTTCGGATCAAGACCTTAAAATTTTCTTAATAGTTTCGTCCTTAGAAATTAGCTCTCCTAAATTGAAACTTGTGCTAACAATATGATTCAATTCAGCATTAAACTTATCAAACGTTTCAGACTCTTTCATTCACAAGGTCTCAAAAGCAGTAGTAGAATTTTGGAGCTTTATCTGCTTAACGGTATATGTACGCTCATAGACAGTCCGTAAGAGATCCTATGTTGCCTTAGCATTAGGGCATACAGAGATCCTGTGCAATTTTGATGGACTAACTCCATTGTAGATGGGATTAATTGCTTTGTTGTTGCATTTGGATGTCCGTTTGTCATCTTGAGTCGACTGGGCTTTAGCTTTCGGAATGGTCTTCCTATCTATTACAACTGTAGGGTATGTATATCCTTCTTCAACTATGTCCTAGACCTCATCGTCTATAGCCTTAAGGAAAACAATCATCTTTACTTTTCAGTAAGCATAATTGATTCCATCAAGCAACGGGGGGTCTTAGTGGTCGAGGTTCCTTTTCTATTGAATTCCAAAAGAGAGAACTGATGGTTGAATCACAATGAATCAGTGCAACCCGCTTTGATACAATTAAAGAAACGAAATTTGGCCTTAACACAGGTTAAGGTCCCAAATCAGTTTCTCTTTTGGATTCCAAATTCAATTAAATAAACTAGGGTTAATTAATCTAAATCCAGAAAATAAGCAATCAATCACAAGAGAAGGAGACATGATTTTTTACGTGGAAAACCCTACTTGGGAAAAACCACGAGTCTTACCGTCTAGCCAATAGACAACCAAGCCCTATGAAATCAAAAGTTATAAAAATTCACAGATCCCTTTCCTAGTTGTACCCAACCTAAGGATTGTGATGATCTTGCCGACTACTTGCCTTGCGCTTTCACCGTGCTTGAAAAAATCACCTTGAACGTCTCCTCAAGGTGAATCTACTTCAAGAGAGTAAATGGAAAGAACTCCAAAGTCTTAAAAGCTTTAGCACAACAGCTTGATGAAGCTTTGGAGAAGATGATGGATCTCTCAAGAGTTTATAAGGCTTAGAATGGGAGAGAAGTATCTCTTGAATTAGAGAATGTCAATATATAGGCTTTGGTTCATGCCTTGAGTCTTCTAAAATGAGTAGGACTCAAATTAGTAAGATAAGAGAAATTAGGAAGTGATTTATGGATAAAACTAAACATCTCAATTCGCGCTTCAGGTGCTCGAGCACAGGATCGAGTCCGCTTAAGAGCGCTAAATATTGTCTCCATTTCTTTTGTGCTTCGTGACATTCTTTCTAGGGTCCATTCGAGCAGCTCGAGCGGGTGTGAGTGTCTGCTCGAGCGCCCAGAGTAATTTTTCAGTTCTTTGAGATTTCTTCTCAACAATTCAATCTAAGCAGTCCAACTAGGAATTACATAATAAAATGTGAATCCCTATTGTTTTCATAACTCAATGAATTTGCCAACACTAAGAATCCTTACACATAGAGTAAGGATTTGTTTCTTTAATAGAAATTAAGGAATTCCTGTTTAGGGAATTCTTGAATTCCCAAACATAGTGGAATTCCTGGATGCTCCCTTGAAATTAAACATAATTCCATCAGAAGGCAAAGGAGTGGAATTTCTGAATTCCAAAAGTCATTTGAGATCTTTCATATGGCTGAGATTATGAAATACATGTAAATTAATAAACATGGCATTTGCAAATACCATGGGACAAGATGTCCCATCATGCCCAAGAATCCCTAACATGTTGAGTTCTTGTCTGGAATTCTAGTAAAGAAACAGGCCATAAGGCTTACTTGGATGGAAGAATTGTGAGAATTCTTGTTTGAGAGAATTCTGAGAATTTCGAATGCTATCCCAAAGTAGATTAGGAATCTATATAGGTTATGACTCTCCCTCGATTATTCAATATCTAAAACCAATGATAGGAGATGTCTTCACTGCTCGTTTTTCCGACTGTCAATTCGATGAGACAATATTCCCGCCGTTAGGGGGAGATAAGATAATTCCTGAAGAACGGTGAGAATTAACATGGAATACTTCCACTCTGTCTCATCTGGATCCACGAACTTCGCAATGTGAGAATGAAGTACAGAGAATTATGCACTTGCAAGAAATTGCAAACAGATTACCTGATGTATTTAACGATACAACAAATGTGACGAAGTCACATGTGCCAGCTATGAAAGCACCTGTTAGGATTAATGTCCCTATAGGATGAAGTCAAAATATGGCAGCAAAAGAATCCGCGATACGCAAGAAACGTGGCAAACCTATAGGTTCAAAGGACTCAACTCCGCGAAAAATAAGAAATAAGCAATCATCATCATATCCTCTCGAAGAGGCATGTAATGCTCCTGAAGAGGTTCCTCATGAAGAGACACATAATGCTCTTAAAGAGGTTATGACAAAGTCCGTTCTCTCTAAAATAATGGAAGTTCCTAGTGAGACTTTGGAAGCCTCTGAAGAGGCACCGGTACCGGAAAAATGAAGAGATCTCTATACTTTACAATTATTCAAAAGAGAGATGGAATAGAAATGAGATTATCATTGATGATGCATTTGCATATGCGGTAGCTACACAAATATCAAAGGAAAAATGATGATGATGATTAGGAAACATAACCACGTTCTATAAATGAATGTCGACAAAGAAAAGATTGGCCACAATGGGAAAGTGCCATCAGAATAGAGTTAGAGTCTCTCAACAAACGTGGTATGTTTGGACCTATAGTACAAACCCCAAAAAATGTTAACCCAGTAGGTTACAAGTGGGTGTTCGTAAGAAAAAAATAATTAGCTAAGTGAAATTACCAGATATAAGGCACGATTAGTGGCACAAGGTTTCCTGCAGAAACCTGAGATTGATTATGATGAAACATACTCTCTTGTTATGGATATAACAACATTCAGATATTTGATAAGTTTAACAGTGTTTCAAAATCTAGAAATGAGACTCATAGATGTTGTAACTGCTTTCTTGTATGGGGACTTAGACATAGAAATTCACATGAAAATCCCGGAAGGATTTCCTTTGTCTAAAGCAAAGCTAAGGAGTACGTACTCAATCCAATTAAGACGATCATTAGACTGCCTGAAGCAATCTGGAAGAATGTGGTACAATCGTCTTAGTGAATACTTGTCTAAAAGGGGTATGAAAACAATCTCATTTGCCCGTGTCTATTTATAAAGAAATTTTTGAAGGAGTTTACAATATTAGTAGTTTATGTGGATGATATAATTTTGATATGGACTCCAGAAGAGCTCGAAGAAACTGCTGATTATTTAAAAAAAACATTTGAAATGAAAGACTTTGGAAAAATGAGATTGTATCTCGTATTGCAAATCGAGAGAAATTCTAATGGGATATTGGTCCATCAATCTAATTATACCAAGAATGTTTTAAAACGATTTGGTATAGACAAGGCACATCCATTAAGTTCCCCCATGGTTGTCCGGTCTCTTGATATAAAGAAAGATCCATACTGTCTCATCGAGGAAAATGAAAAGGTATTGGGTTCTGAAGTACCATACTTAAGTGCTATTGGAGTCCTGATGTACTTGAGACAATGCACTAGACCTGATATTGCATTTTCTGTGAATGTACTTGCTAGATATAGCTCCGCACCGACTCAAAGGCACTGGATTGGTATTGAACACATCCTACGATATTTGTGTGCAACAACTGATTTAGGAATATTTTATTCTTATGATCGAGAAGATTCCGGTTTTGTAGGATATGGAGATTCAGGTTATCTCTCTGATCCTCATAAGGGTCGATTACAGACAGGTTATGTTTTTCTAAATTGTAATGCCGCCATTTTTTGGCGTTCTACTAAACAGACTTTGGTAGCTACTTCCTCCAACAATGCTGATATTTTGGCTCTTTATGAAGCCAGTAGGGAATGTGTATGGCTAAAATCTTTGATTCAGCATATTCGTAGTTTTTGTCAATTACCTTTTATTGCAGGTATCCCAAATATTATCTATGAAGATAATAAAGCATGCATAAGATAGATCAAGAAGGTTTCATTAAAGGAAACAAGACTAAGCATATAGTACCGAAGTTCTTCTTCACTCATGAACTTCAGAGGAACAATGAAATTGAAGTCAAGCAAGTTCGTTCGAGTAACAACTTGACTGACCTGTTTACCAAATCTTTGCGAAAATCAGTATTCCAGAAGTTTGTATATGAGATTGACATGCGTAGAGTTCATCATCAAACTATCAAAATGCTTGCTATCATCTGGGGGAGTGGTTTATCAGAGAGCATCTTGAAGTATGCTACCCAAGACATTTGTGCACTGTACTCTTTTTCCTTTTTCTAGGTTTATCCCACTGGGTTTTTCTAGTTAAGGTTTTAACGAGATAGCATTATGAACGTCTAACACCAATTCAATGATTTTGAAGAATGTTGCATTCTGTTTCCTTTCGCTTTAGTTTTTTTTTTTCCCCATTGGGTTTTTCCTTAGCAAGGTTTTTAATAAGGCAACTGTCTTTGAATGGTGGTCATCCAAGGGGGAGTGTTATAAGATATGTATCTTGGGTGGATGCCCACTTGAGATAAGTTAGGGTTAGAATTAGGGTTCCTTTCTTTTGGGGTTACTTTGCCTATAAATAGGCCTCTGCCCTTTGTATTTGCACACATTTAATGAGATAATAGAAAAGCTCTCCCTTCTCCCTATAATCTTCTTTCTCTTGTCTCTCACTTTTATAAAACCTCCTCCTTTTTCTCATGTGTGCCCGCCCCTTAACAATCATTTTTTACCTCTTAATTAAGAATGGTTTTTTTGAAACACATAAGGAAATTTTGCTCTTTTACTCATAGAAAAGGCAACTCATTAAATCACTAGTAAGGTATGCATTATGCTATAATTTTTCTCCTTTTAATTTATTCTTTCTTTTTCTTGTCCACTATTGAGCCTAGAATCATAATCTTCTTAAAGTTTGAAATTTATAATCACCACTCATCTAATTTATTATCAAATCTCGAGTTTTGAATATTTTACTTCAAAATCCAAATTAAATTAAACCTAATTTAATTCCTAAGTAAGAGATTTTGGATTGCTATAAATAGAGGTGCTTAAAAGTTTTTTTATACTAATTACATGTAAAAGGTTCCATCATGGTTAGTGATCTTATTAAAGTTTTAGAAAAAGATTTGGGCACTGATCAATGACAAAGATCAAGAGTTTTTATAAAATGTCAACCCCTTATTATGAATATCTAGACAAATATTTAATTTAATCTTAAACTAAAATCGTGTGCTCATGAGCAAAAAATGCTAAAATCTTGCAATTTACAATTATTCTCTAGTCTTTCATATCCATTTTTATCATTTTTGGATATAAAGAGCAACTTAAATGCAATAAGAGTTTTAAGGTATACTGCACTAATATAAGAACTAGTCTATAACTTCTTGTGCGCCCATTATAATGTAATAAGAGTTTTAGAGGTATACTATACTAAAATTTCTAATTCTTTCTCAAGTTCCTCACCGAGAGAAACTTTTGCCCCCCTCCTCCACCGAGAGAAACTCCTGGCTCCGTCGCTGAGTGTCCTAGGATTTGAAGTATTATGTGATGGCTAGGTATTCATTAAAAAAAAAAAAAAACATTCACCCACTCACCGCCTATCCAGACCATGCGTGTGCATGAAGCACAGTCCGGATGCATGGTGAAAAGGTCAAGATTTTCCTTCATTTCTCATTTTCCGTTCATTCAATTTTCATTAAAAAGAAGTTTATTTGACGGTCATGTTTTTATATTCCACTCGCAAAATACAAAGTCTTAGAATTTCTAAAAGTTGCCTTGTGCCCCTTTTAATACAAGTTACTTGAGTAAAAGCTTGAAGTATTAAAAGTTAGATCAGCCACTGAAATAGTTTGACTTAAGATAAACCAACTTGATTTAGTCATCAATTCATCCCAGACAAAATGTTGACTTCATAATTATTTAATAAATGAGCTAAATTTCTTAGAATTTACTAGAAGTAAATAGTTTTAAAATGCAAAATTCTAAAAAGTAATAGTTCGGTTTTATAAATGACTTTCAAGAGTTTCTTTTATAAAGTTATAAAAACAAGAGGTTTTTTTTTTTTTTTTTGCATATAACCCGCCTAAGATTTCTATAATTTGCAAAAAGGCTTTTGTGGTTTTATTATTTATAAATAGGTGCCTACTCTTTCATTATAATGGGGGACATTCATAAGCATCCATTCCTCACCATAGGGTGAGGGACACTTACATTGTTTTCCCTCTTTGCACATGAATATTCTTTTTCTGCATATTACCATATATGGCTTTTCCTCTTTTGCACATGAATATTTCCAATTATGTAAGTGTCTCTCACCCTATGGTGAGAGATGGATGCACATGAATATTCTCCCATTATAATACCTTCTATGTCCTCCAAAATCAGTAGCGTTCCAACTATCATAAGTTTTTAGAGTCAAATGATACCTTTGCCCTTCTCTCTAATATCCATACATATATATATTTTCAAAAGCTTGAACTTATTTTTCTCTAAAACTTGTAACATTAATAGTTACTGTAGTATATTTAGAGGGAGAGAATAGCATTGCATAAATTCTATTTTTATTAATACGGTGCTTATTTCATTAAATATAAATAGGTCATAAAGACACTTAATACTTGTACTTATAATTGGTTATAATTGATCTAATCCATCCACAACCCACCGTTGGATTGATGAAAATTTTAAAATAATGATTTGGCATCTTGTGCATAAGAGAGTTATTAAGTGTGAGACCATTGAGAATTGACATAAAATAAAGTTATTATCGTAAAATGATATACTTATAATTAATTATAATTGATCTAATCCATCCATGACCAACCATTGGATTGATGAAAGTTTTAAAATAATGATTAGGCTTCCTGTATATGAGAGAGTTATTGAGAGAGAGAGAGAGAGAGACCGTTGAGAATCTAGATAAAATAATATTATTTTTATAGAATATTATATTCATTTTTGGTTAATGGATGTCAGGGAAAAGTTGTCATTTTAATAAAAATTCAACACAAACTTCATAGTGGTCGATCATTCTCGTTTAGACAGTTGATTTTGGAAAGATGAAAGGTATTAGAATAAAATGTCAGGGGCTTAGACCTGTCCCACTTATAACTAATAAATAATCGCCCCTCGTCTAAACTGTGTAATCGCAAGTCACAAAACCTTGGTAAAAATACTTCGGTCTTTTGACATTTTCTTCGTGTCGAGATTGCCAGATCCTATTTGCGTCGTTCTCTTTCTACATCTTTTTATTGAGAATGTGAGATCATTTTCACGGCGATCGAACTTTTCGTCACTAGTCCTCTCGTGATTGGCCTCTCTCTCACCAAATAACCCTATATAAAGCAATCTCCCTACCTCCTCAGATGTAGCGTAATACCAATCACTTTATACCTAAATTTGAACCCTTAATCTCCAAATCCTAATACAAACCTAAGCCCTAAATCACCAAATCTAAGCATATCTACAAGATGACCAAATTACCATTGAGCACACTTTAATCTTCAATTCATAAAAAATCGGTTCTTGGAGTTCATGTGTGGATGATTTGAGTAACATTTAAGTGACGACTTTTCTTCCTTGCCATAAGCCCATGACCAACTATAAGAAATTATGTTTATAAATGAGGAAAGTACGAGCAACAAAATTCTTTAGATCTAAATAAATTAAACCCTTTGGGAACCTCAAGGCACTCAAATGCTTAGGATTGAAGAAAATGTTATCTTAAGTTTATTTGATGATGATGACCTAAATTTGGGAGAGGTAGTGGGAAGACGCTTAAATTGGGCAGGAGATTGAAAAAAGTTTTGTTTCTATTTAAATGCAATAAATTTGCTCTTCTGGTATTGTAACGCCCCACCCATACCCATGCATGATATTGTCCGCGGGCTCAACCCATCAAAAGGCCTTATGCAAGGTAAGGGTGTAAGTTTTACATATAACCACATTCACTACGTTCCTATACAGTAGCCTGCCAGTCTCTGTAGCCTGCCAGCCCTTTTGACCCACCCATATGGAGACCCACCCACTTGCACCAAGGGACCCACACTAGTTCCTCTGTAGCCTGCCAGCCCTTTTGACCCGCCCATATGGAGACCCACCCACTTGCACCAGGGGACCCACATTAGAACTAGTCGAGAGTCGGCTCTGATATCATTTGTAACGCCCTACCCATACCCATGCATGATATTGCCCACGGGCCTCACGGTTTTGCTTCTGATGGGCTCAACCGATTAAAAGGCCTCATGCAAGGTAACGGTGTAAGCTCTACATATAACCCCATTTACTTTCCTCTCTATGGTCGATGTACGACTCCGGGGCGTCACAGGTATTGTTCATGTGGAAAAATTTAGTAAAGTTGAGCAAAAGTTTAGCCCCACCTAAATAAAAATCTAGGATCTACTACTGAAAGCACTTACCGAAGATGTTGAAGCGGGGGTAATTCGTTTTGCATTGAGAAAAGTTAAGTAAAAAAGCTATATCCAAGTTTCAAGTGGTTTTAAACGCCCTTGAAGTGATCAATATAGTGAATGGGAGGGAGGAATTGTTTATTAACTCCTTCACTTAGGACATTTTGGATTATATAGCTCTTTCTAATTGTGTTAGTCTTAGCCACATCCCTAGAAAGCGCCCCCACATGGCTGTCAAGATGAGGCATAGCTGTCCTGGTGAGGTTATTGGGACGACAATATCCCAACTTGCTTAGATGGGTCACTTTTGGTGTTGTAGTTATCTCTTTTTCTTCACACACGTCTCCTTCCTACCAAACAGAAAAGAAACAATAATATTAAGTCTGAATGGTTCCCAAGTTGAACCATGTAAACCAACTGTGCAGTTCACAATGATCAACTAAAGGTAAAAAGGTTTTCACCAAGAAAAACATATAAAGGTCAAAAGATTATGCCTGAACCATATGCAGAATAGAAGAAGGACAAGCTCAACCAAACACCTTTTTTTTTTTTTTTTTTTCCCTTTTTTTTATATAGGTAACAAAAGTATTTTTAAGAAAAAAACAATAATAAAAGAGCAAAGCATGAAAGAGGGAAGATATAAAAGCTTTATACCAACAGGAAACTAGACACTTTTGGCTTGTTAAATCTTTAGTCGATCGGGTCACTTGAGTCAAGGTAAGTAAAGTCAAGTTTTAAAAATTATGAACAAAATTATGAACTTCAGTTTGATCAAAGAGGGAGGTCTTGCCTCATGTTCTTTAGAAGGAGTATTTAATCACCTTACGTGAAGAACCTTCTCTGAGTTAAAATATCTTGGTTTGGACTGTTTAGTGTACGTAAATGTCTCTCTTTAAATTTGGTTGGTTATGACAAGACATACCATCAATAATACATATTAATAGTTGGCAGGAAGTAGCTTTGATTAATTAAATGATCTTTGTCTCGATCTCTAACCTATTTTGCTTTAAAATATCTGACTTTGAATTAAAGTTGGAAAACTCAAGACTTGAATTTGACTAGTCCAAAGCAAAAGAAAGAAAAAGCTTGGATAGAGACAACACCTACGGACACTAAAGATAATCATGTTTTTTTTTTTTTCAAATTATTTTAATAATCTTAAAAAATGAATCAAATACTTATAAAAAAAATACATTTATTTACATGTATTTACGATAATCAATTCAAGTGAATAAGTTTATATATAATTAATACTATAATAAGTTTATATATAAATATTATTATAATACTTGAGAGAGTCATCTTTTTTTCTTTTGTTTTGAGGATTTGACTGGAAAAATCTCCTTAGATTCACTATAGATAAAAAAGGACCTAAAAGATATGAAATTACCGTAGTAGTCTTAGGGGCCTATTTTTATCCATTTTTTTGTTGTTTCGCTGAACGCCGCTCACCTACATGAGCAGGGGTATCCCCTTTTGTTTTCTCTTCTTTTTCAAAATTTAGTTGCAATATCGCCGCCCAAGTTAGATTCAGAAAAAAAACTCTCAAGTGATATCCCTACTGACTCAATATACAAGCAAGGATCTCCTCGCTTGTTTATTCTTCTTCCTTTTCCTCTTCCTTCCTCCTTGGGATCTCCTCGCTTGTTTATTCTTCTTCTTTCTTTTCCTCTTCCTTCCTCCTTACATATAAAATCGTAACCTTTTTTTATCTTAGCTTTCTATGGATTTTTGGGAAATTTGTAAAAAGTACCCAAAAAATTCCAAGCGTAAAAATTTAATTTTATGTACTTTCTATGGGCCCCTATTCATGACCCGAACCGTTTATCTTCTTTACATGCCTAAAAACAGCAAAGAGATAAGATTTCTTATCTTAATTCTTTACTGATTTAGAGAATTTTATGAAAACTTCTTATAACACTCCAATGATGGCACATGATTTGAAATCAATATACTCATTTTCAAATGAAAATGGTAGTCTTAAAATATGATAATGTAGTTTTACATGTGTAACACTTACATGTGTAATATTTACATTGGATATACAAATATATAACCAATTTTCCTATTACATGCATTTGCATACGAGGCGAACGCTCATGAGAGAACTACTTTTCTCTTGTTCATTCACCCCTACATGCTCATGCTATATGTCCAAATATATAACCCATTTTAAAATTATGACAGTTGATATTTATGATACAGCAGTGGCATGCCGTGGGCCTACGACATTTTAAGGGCCATTTTGACAGGGGGGGTGGGTGGGTGGGTTGTCCACGAGAAGCAGAAAAGGTTGTTCGCATAATCTGTTTTTCTCTGCACAAAATGCCCTAAAACAAGTAGTTCTCATAAAATCTTTAAAATCTCTGGGCTCGTCAAGATATGCAACTTCTAAGATGACTTGTTTCCGCGTGAGTTGTGTCATGAGTCTCAGGTCCCAGCCACTTTGCTGAATTACAAAAACCAAAAAAACAAAGGGAGGACCAGTTCGTGATAAATTACTCGTTGACAATTAATAGATATGACGATTTATAATATACAATAATACTATGATGTAGTTAGTTTTTGAGTCGGGCCCATCTCCAATGGTATAAGCTTAATCTGAATCCGATTAGGGTTTGGGTCCACCATGTACCCGACCCATTTCCATCCCTAGGCAGACACTCATCTAGGTGGTCCACACACACTCCACATGATGAATATGTAGAGCCCAACCAGCACTGGTCTGTGGCCTGGAGAACAGTCAATTTTTTGGGGTCTTTTACTCAATGACTTGTCAATCTTATTAGAGCTTCTTTGGTGCCTAGACACTCCTTTCAACTGAGTGGTCTAGCTTCATCAGACCGGACACATGACAGTCACAATAAAGCCTCCAATGGTACAAATTCAATTCATTTGCTCTCCATGCCGTGAGCTCGAGTGAAGTGTCTCATTTCCATCCATGAAATGCCCCTTGTCCTGTATAAATCATACAGCAAAGTTTCTTCTGATGCTTATCTGGACTGACCAGGACCATTCACTGCTATTTATAGAAGCTTAAACTTGGGCCTTTTTCTTTTATTCTTATGATGCATATGGTACCTTTACACTCTCTAACTATCAAAAAGTGAAATATCTCATGTTGTCTACTTTAGAATACCCAGACTTTTACATCTGAGAGGTTGTATGCGTAACTTGACTTTCAAGTTTCAGCCCTGGGATAACAGTATCAGTTTATATGTAGCAACCAATGCTGGGAGGTTCTCTCATCCATACAAATCCACATAATGAAAGATACTCATGTTGTGTCCATGACCATGGGCCACAGCTACCTTAGAAATCTGTGTTCCGTGGGTCCCACTACACCCAACCAGATATATATAGTAGCTTCTGAGATTAGTCATCTATAGAAATTCATGTAGAGTTGATGGTTTCAAATCTCTTATTAAGGTCATGAAATGGATGATTGATGGAGCTTATATTTGTGACCATCCATTTAGTCCATAACCATATCTAATGGAACTGTTTTTTCTTAGATGATTAATCTACAAAACTCGCTTAGATTTGGCAGGGTCATTAAGACTGACTAACACTGCCACATTTCATATTTTAGAAGAAAAAAAAGTGGGGATCTTTGTACTATGAAAGCGGTAGAGGAGTTGGAATCTATAAAGTAATGTTCACCAATATCTTATATTTGAGTTAAATAGCAAGTAACACAGTAATGATTGATGATGATCGTGGTGTTGCTGATGGCAATCATCATACCCAGTAGATTTTTGGGATGTGGTAAGTTTAAGGTCCATTAGATAAACAACAGCTCAAGCCCTACTTGCCTACTTTTAATGTTAGCATTTGATAATGTCAAAAACTCCCCGAATTGATTGCCTTTTACACATACGATAGGAAAAAGAGATTTACATATGTGAATGCTATATTTGTAATGCATATGCAAATGTTACACATTTTGAACACATTACCACGTTTAACAAAATCACCATTTTCACATGAGTAGATGAGAATATCCAATGATTTTAGATGTATTTAGATTTATTTTAATTTTCTCATAAATCTCTCAAAATCCATGAGGAATTAAGGTACGAAATTAAATGTCTTGATATTTTCCATTCAAATAAGAATATTAAATAGCTCATATAATGAATTCAGGGCCCATCAAAATGCAAAACATTAGATATATTGGTTGGTAATTTTCCTCAAATTAATCAAATTCTATGAAGATTTTGAGACTAGTTTTTTTTTCATATTTTAAAATTTATCAATTCATTAAATAAAGTAAACGATTTGGATTGAAAATATGGGGCCAATAGGAATGAGAAATAATAAAGGTGGTTGATAGGCCCAACAAGAATGCCATCAGCATTGTAGAAGTGTACCGGCACTGTATTTTGCAAAAGGGGTGTGAATCACTCTCTCACCTGTTAGGTCATTTAAACACCAAAATCTATGTATCACATGTTTAAATGAGCACGAATAAATATGATGATGCATAATCCTGATGCAGGCACAAATCATTTATATGAAAATGACTGCAAATATGTGAATCCTTTTGTTTTCTCTTTCTTCTTTTTTTTTTTTTTTTTCTCCCTCTGAATCACCTCTCTCATCATCACATGCATCAGCGCTCAATCGCATGTGATGTCCCACTACAAACACAAATTACATGATGATCGATTTGCATTTTGGATCAATGCAAATACTAACGTTGGGTTTGAGAGATATCTAGTTAAGATCAAAGTCCTTAGTTTCTATTTTTCTCTCTCTTTTCCTCTCTTTTCTAAAGAGGTTTCTTATGGAGTCGGTCGAGTGCCATAATGGCGTGGGTTTGCTTCCCACTATTGGAATTCGAAACATGCCCCAAACTTGCCCGGTGTGCTTGTGTGGGTTTAGCAAGCTTTAATCTTTCTGGATTAAAGACCTCAAGATACCCACATCATGAAGAAAAAAAAAAAAGGCTTCTCATAGAGCGAGTGCTCACGCACTCCTCTTATTTATATTTTTAAAGACAGTTAATATTCCCCGATTGGAAAAAGGACATTGAATTAGGGAGTCGAACCAAAACCTTTTTTTCTAGAGGATCATGGAATCTGCTACAAGTGATCAGGGATTGAAAAATAATGAAGTGTGGGATATCTCATTGGTGGGCTAGGCCTACTTTTTAACTTCGCATATAAGGCCCACTAAGGTCTCAATACACATCATTCCCTTCTACCCATGTGCTCTCTTCAATCAAGTTCCTGGTAGATGAGTTGATCTCTGCCCTCTGGATTGGTCAATATACACCACACGTTTATCCAATTTGGTCCGTACACTTCAAAAGAAATTAAGAAAAGTACTATGCTTTCATTGTGTTTCTTTCCATAATTAGTGTTGGGGTTGCGGGGGAATGAATTTGAGAAGGAATTAGAAATCTTATTATCGTATATATACCTTAAAACTGTTATTATTTTATAATAGGTACAAAAAGTTATGGACTAGTTATAACATTATACCCCAAAAGTATTTATAAAAAAAGATGAAATGAGATTGCTCTCTGTATCCAACCATGATAAAAATGGGTATGAAAAACTAGGTAAGAATTGTAAATTGCATGATTTTAGCATTTTTACTCATGATT
Organism: Camphora micrantha; assembly: GCA_003546025.1. Classification (NCBI taxonomy): domain Eukaryota; kingdom Viridiplantae; phylum Streptophyta; class Magnoliopsida; order Laurales; family Lauraceae; genus Camphora; species Camphora micrantha. The sequence continues at coordinate 23,517,232 of QPKB01000003.1, read as the reverse complement.
ACGTGATTTTCATTAAAGACTAAATTATATAGTTATATAGATGATCATAATATGGTGTTGACGTTTATAAAATTAAAGTCATGATTTTTGTCCCATTGTTTAGAGCCCAAATCATTTCTAAAACTTTAATAAAACCTTTAACCATGATGACATCTTTGACATGTAATTAGTATAATTTTTCTTTTGAGCACCTCTATTTATCGCAATCCGAAATTTCTTACTTAGGCAAATTTTGAAGTAAAACTGTTAAAAACTCAAATTTTGATAATAAATTAAATGAGTGATGATTATGAATTTTAATATTTAACAAGATTAAGATTTTAAGTTCAATAATGGACAAGAAAAAGAAAGAATAAACGAAGAAACGTCACCGCATATTGCATATCTTATTGGTGATTTGATGAGTCGAAAAAGATTGTTAAGGGACATGCATGAGAAAAAAAAAAGGAGAAGGGGCAAAAGAATATGATCAATATATATATATATATATATATATATATATTTCTCCTCATTTAAGTTGAAGGAACATGTTGAGGCTATTCAGCTATGTCCCTGCCTTCAGGTCATGGAGGCAAGTACGTACAAAGTCTGCAATGTAATTCCCTCTCAGGTCTCAATATCCATTTGAATAGTTTGCACTCAGCATTGCACTGCATGGAGTGTTAATTTTTGAATTCAATTAGTTCGTTGTTGTGGAACACACACACCCATTTGGGCCCACTGCACATGAACCATCTCTGGAGCCTGATAAAAAATGTTGGGTCGCAATCTCGATTAACTCGATCTTGGGTCACAGCAGCTGCAACGGCGGTCACAACTTTAATTGCTCTCAATTTTTATGTCATGGACTCTACTCTCTGCATTAAGTCATCACTTTCACATTTCTTCAAAGTATTATTTTTCTTGTGAAAAATGAAAATAGTTTCTGGGGGGAATAGATTTTTCTTTCTTCTGTGTATAAACTTTTTTGTGGGTTTCATCTCAAGAGGTAGAAAACAATAGTTTTAGGGTGTGTTTGTGCAGAGATTTTCTTCATAAGCCGAACTATATATTTCCATTCTATGATCCATGCATTCCTCAATGGTTTTTATTCCGTTTTCCTCTCTAGCAAGGAAAGAGGAGTCTTACATGGTTTTTATTCTGTTTTTGAGGAGTCTGACCACCCCTTTTGAATTGAATTTTGATCGGTGTTACACAAATGTGCCCTTAATCGAATGGAAGTTGTAGACGTATGTTTTCTTGTGAAGATTGTTTGGAGGACTATCAGACACTAGAAATGTGACAATAGAAGATGAAGTCTTTGTATAGATCCAAAAAAAAAAAAAAAAAAGAAGAAAAAAGAGGATTTAACCGGAGAAAATACTTAATGCGCACGTGTTACGCAATCAAACACTTTAGTCGGTGAGGCACCAATTAAAGCAATTGGGCCCGATTTTTATTATTATTTTTTTACCAATTTGTCTCATCGTCGACGCCGACCTTATTTATACCGAATAAGGTCAACGATGACTCTGTCCGCGAACCCTACATGATCCGATTTTGAGCTTCATTCGTCCCACTTCTCCAAAATCGTAAAGGCCGCCTTCCTTCAGTATTGTATAGTTGCGAAACATGATGACTAGTGTGTTTTTCCACAGTTGATGTCACCATTAATTTTCTATCAATCTCCTCTTGCTACTGATAAGGTCTACAGAATGGAGGTAATGAAAACTTTTCTCTTCACATGATGGAGCCCTAGAAATCAATTTCTTATTTCTATTGACAACGTATAATACATATACTATCATTCAATGCATGGGTACATGTTCTCTTTCACTATATGCCGTTTATTGTCTGTTCCACTGAATATTGTATACGTTGCACAGGAGCCATATTTACTGTTTTGCACTGTTCAAAGTACTTTATACATAATTAGTTTCTAATAAAGAGGAAAACGTTCACAAATTTAATCTACACCCCCATGCATTATTTCGTGAGAATGATGGTTTAAGTAATTTATGTTTTTTTATGATGTTCTAATAGCATGTCAAGCGTTGAGCACCTAATAATCTTTCACTATGACGATGAGTTTGAATTTGAGCTCAATCGTCCTCAGTACAAGGGTGGAAGGCAAAAGATGAGATATCTCTCGAGCAATGTTACGTTTAAGGAGCTGTCCAAAATTGCTTTGGAAGTATCGAGTTGGGCAACAACTTCCGATGAGATAACTCTAAAGTATCTTCTACACAATGACAATTTTTTTTTCGTTGATAGATATCGACGATGAAAATGATATCAATGGTTTGTTAAAATTGTCAAGAAGTGAAGCAAATGAGATATTATAATTCGTTTCAAGAAGGCTATGCGATGAAGACAGTTTCCAACACACCCATGGCAATAGGTATTTTCTGAAGTTAAAATTATATTTCAACATTTTCGGCCTGGATCGAAAGTGTTTTTTTTTTCATAACTATATATTGCAGGTCTTTACAGGATGAAAGAAACGAAATCATTCGAGATGCTCCTAACATTGGAAAAGCTGACAATAAATTAAAGGGCGAGCTACCACCGTCACCTCCACCTTTTAAAGACTTTCCCACGATTGAAATACAGGAGGATCACGATATAAAATTCCCAATAACATTATCTTATTTTGCAGACGATGATGAGTCCATGTTCGAAGAAATCAATGTAGAAATGATTCATGTGCATGGAAGCGAAAGTGTGTACAGCTTCATAGGTGCTCCCGCGACTAATGTGGTTGGGAATGAAAGTTCAGCAGCTGCCAATTAAATCAAGTGTCGAAAGAGATACTACAAGCAGAAATGAAGAAGACGACTCTTCAAAAGCTCCCCTCGTGGACACGATGGTCCCTAAAAATGTTGTGCCCGAAGAGGGACTGGTTCGGGTAGGGAGATGTGGCTAGGTATAGAGTTTTCTGATCATGCGATTTTTAAAAGAGTTATAGCAAAGTACGCAATATACAACAACTTCACCTTGAAACACGAGAGGATTGATACGAAAATGATCACAGCGAGTTGTAAATGAGTAGATTATCCCTGGCGTATACATTCCTCCATGGTAGATTATGGTTCACACTTTAGAGTTTCAAAAGTATAATTCCAAACATTGTTGCTCTAAATCACTCATGGGAACTGCACATCGGCAAGCAACCACGAAACTAATAGCAGAGTTCATTGAAGAGAATATGTGATGTAATAACGATCTTAGGCCTAAGGAGATCATCAATGAATGTTAGATTGAGTTTGGAACCGCATTACATACAGGAGAACACATATGGCAAAGGAGCTTGCACTATGCAAAGTGCGTGGATCGTATGAGGAGTCTTTTATGATATTGCCACTCTATTGCAACGAGCTTCATAGAACCAACCACGGTTCGTATACTTCATTGGACATCAGGAAGGATGACCGATTTAGACGCTTCTTTTGATCCTTCGGTTCATGCTTAAGGTCATTCCAAACATCTCTAAGGCCATTGATAGCGGTGGATGGATCACACCTTCTTGGCAAATATCCATGAGTGCTTATGGTGGCCGTAACACATGATGCAAATCATCAACTGCTTCCCATTGCATTTGACTTTGCTGAAGCGGAACGGCGTGATAGTTGGGAGTGATTTCTTGCACACTTGTCCTTGTCATTGGGTGAGCCAAATAATCTGACAATTATATCCGACCGTCAGAAATGTCTGATTCCTGCAGTACAAGCTATAATGCCAAGCGCAAAGCATTGTTTTTGTTGCCATCATATAGTCGAAAACATAAAGGCGGCTTTCAATGACCACGGCATTATAAGAAAGTTTTGAAGTGCGGCGAGGGCATATCGACCTTGTGAGTATGATGCTTGCATGGATCACATAAAAAGTGTAGATGAGTGTGCATATAATTATATCCATGCGATCGGCCGTCAGTTCTGGGCAACGGCATTTGCTCATGGACGCAGGTATGACATGCTTACCAGCAATGCTGCAGAGTGCACAAATAGTCTCTTAAAAGACACCTTAGTGCTCTCGATTACAAAACAAGTGGAAGAGATACGTACAAAACTCATGGAATTCTTTCAGAGACGGTCAACTCAAATACAAAGCATCACTTCACTACTAACTCCGTACGTAGAGAAGTACCTAGCCATAGAGATGGAAGAATTGCGAAGGCTGATGATACGGGTAGTGGCATTGAATGAATATCAAGTGCAATCTTCAGAGTATGTTAATGTAATTAATCTAGATCACAAGTCATACTTGTGCCGCAAATGGGATGTGATTGGGATCCTACGTTGCCATGCTATTGCCGCCATGAAAGCTCATAATATGAATCCATATGAGTATTGCGAGCACTGGTACCTCACAAGCACGTACCATAAAACGTATAGTGATGTCATTCATGCCACCCGTGATAGAAAGCAATGAGAACAACATTTAACTACATGGAGAGTCCTCCCACCATTGGCTAGCAAGCAACCGGGTCGACCCAAGAAAAACAGGATCCGAGTTGAAGATCAACATCGCAAGCGAAGAGTGGTAACTTGTTCGTGTTGTAGAGAAAGGGGTCACAACCGTGAGAGCGGCAAAAATCCGCTAATTCAATAATGACGTTGATGGATTTTGTACTTTGGGTCTACTCATGTAATCTTTTTGAGCAACCAGGTCGACTAAAGAAGAACAGAATCCGAGTTGAAGATCGACATCGCAAGCAAAGAGTGATAACTTGTTCGTGCTGTAGAGAGAGGGGTCACAACCGTGGGAGCTATAAAAATCCGCCAGTTCACTAATGACGTTGATGGATTTTGTGTTTTGTGACCACTCCTGTAATTTTTTTATTTTGGGGTATATTTTTGGATAGTTTTTGTTGTATGTATGTTTATGAGAGGTTTATTGAAATGGCAGCAATGGTTTTTGTTGCATTTTTGGAAGTTTGTATAAAAATTATCATTTCTTTTGAAACAATGTTTTGTATTTTTGTATAATTTATCATTTCTTTTGAAAAGAGTGTGGAACCCAATATTTTGTTATGGAAGATGATATAATACATGTATGCAACATAACGATTCTGCATGAAATTTTGATCTAATGCACGTGGAATGTCTCATTACAGGGTCGGTGATGACCTTAGTAATGTTAAATAAGGTCACCTCCGACGCAGGCTAGCTATTTTTCTGACAAAAAGTTGTAACTTTTCAGGAAAGTGATGTGAAAAAATTGATTACAGGGTCGGCGATTACCTTAACTTTGAAAAGAAGGTCACCACCGACGCAGGTTGCCAATTTTTATGCCAAAAAGTTGTAACTTTTCAAGTCGTAGCAAAATTTCCAAGTACAGGTCAGCAATGACATTAGCTTTGTAAACTAAGGTCACAACCGATGCAAGTTGCCAATTATTGTGCCAAAAAGTTGTAACTTTTCCAGGAGATTCGTGGAAAAATTTCTAAGTACGAGTTGGCGATGACCTTAACTTTGTAAAATAAGGTCACCACCGACGCAGGTTTTCCATTTTTTTTACCAAGAGTTGTAACTTTTTCCAGGCAAGCGCTGACTAAAATTCCAAGTAACAGTCGGTGAGACCTTAGCAGTGTAAAATAAGGTCATCACCGATGCAGGTTTCCTAATTTTTCAATCAAAAGTTGTAACTTTTCCATGCATCTTAAGGTTTTTTGAGTGCTATAGGGTTGGTGATGACCTTTGTAGTGAAAAATAAGGTCACCACCGATGCAGTTTTCCTAATTTTTCAACCAAAAGTTGTAACTTTTTTAGTATATTCAGTGCTACAGGGTCGATGATGACCTTAGCGGTGTAAAATAAGGTCATCATCGACGTAGGTTTCCTAATTTTTTAACCAAAATTTGTAACTTTTCCATTTTATTTAGTGCTACATAGTCATTGATGATCTTAGCGTTGTAAAATAAGGTCATCAACGACGCATGTTTCATAATTTTTCAACCAAAAAGTTGTAAATTTTCCATGCATCCTTGGGTATTTTGAGTGCTATAGGGTCGGTGATGACGCTGTATGAACACAGAAAAACAATGATATGCTGGAACTATGACATTTAAAATACAAGCACAAATAAACCATATATTCAATTGACATTTAATCAACATCCGATATACAATCACAGTTAAATTCGGAACATCTCGTAAATTTACAGTTAGAAATTCACAACATCCACAGCATAACACTTCAATTACAAGCTACATTACAACGCATTTAGAAGAACACATATAGCACAAGGATAGGTTCATTGCAAGTCAGGGGGTAAGACCGGGAGTGGAGGGAGGTTTAGCCTCGAAGCATTTCGAACACAGTTTTGCTGAAATATATCGATGATAATTCTCCGCCGGCAATACGAGATATTTGACTGTGTGAACTGGATGAGACGACGATATACGCAATGTTTCGCAAACGCATAGGGGAACAACCTGCAGTCATTTCCATTGTTTTGAAATGGGATGTCCGTCTTTGTGGACATCGTCCACATCATAGGCACCAACCATCGTGATCCATGAATCTTTGTGGAAGCCACAATCTCTATCCAAATATAGTGAAAATGAATAATACCTCAATTTTGAAATTTATTTACTATCCAAATATTATGCTGCTAAGAGATGAGCAAATATGTACTTACGAATCTTTCACGGGTCTTTTGGCCCTAGATCTCTCCCTTTGAATTGTTATAGTACTCCCAACGGCTCTCATCGACATATCCAACGAGTAAGGACCAATGGTTATGAGCGTGAAGTATGTAGACTGAAGTTTTGTACTCCATCGCGTCCATTACACGTTCCCCCTTTGGCCCAAAGGCCATGTCATCCCCAGTCTTTAGACCCTTTTCCCAGTAACTCTGCAAGAAAAGCATCTCAGACATCAAACAACTAGGTCATTTAACCTAGTGAGTACAAAGTCAAAGTGGCTTTCATTTTTTATTGAACTTACGCATATACTAGGGTCAGCCAAATATGCATCTTTGCACCTTTCTCGTAGCATTTCAAACCAAAAATATATGATACTCGAGTCCATCCAAGTGCCCTCGTCTAATAAATCTCTGAGGGACTTAGAATCAACGCACAAGATTATCATATCTAGCTCCTCTTTCATGTCAATGCAATGAGTATTGAGACGTTGAATTAGTAAAAGACACAACAAAGACTACATTACTACGTAACCGTTTTCAACAATTGCAGTTATCTATGCGTATAATATTTGTAGAAATCCATCAACAGTTCCTTTTTCACTTCCGTCAGATCATAACTAGTTTGAGGCAATGGATGTTGATAATCCAGAAACCTATTCGGGATCTTCTTCAGCCTAGGTATGTACTTGCACCTCCATATCAATGAATCAATTGTAGCCTGTGTAGGGGATACAATGATTGCCTAGTAAGTGACCTTAGGTAGAGTGTTGTATTCTTGAGGACCAGGCGAGACGTAAATTAGATCCTCGATAGGGATGTCATCCACATCCCAAAAGCTGTGTGAAGGTTGCTGGCATCAATTTCATTTTTTTGCTCATCATCCAAAGTGTGGGAGGCTGATGCCTTGCTAAGGGAGTCTTCTATCATCAAGGGAGCATAGATACTAGGTCGAGGCTTCTTAGCGGGGCCTTTTGAGGACTTCCCTTTCATTTTTGCACGATTTGGCAATCTGACGGTATGCAAAATGAAGTAAGTTATGGTGAAAAAATCACAAAAATAATCATCAACTCACAAAATGAAATGCTCGAATTTATTTATATCCTTACGAGAGTGTCATCATCTTCCTCGGCGGATGAACTACATGTCTCGATCGACGTAGTCCTGGTATGTAGTCCCAAATGTGGACTTAAATCTCTCAACCTTTTTCTTAATCAAAGATATGAAGGGGAGTAGGTCCACTTTTGCAGCAATCGAACGATCGCATGACCTTACGACATGGTCGAGGAAGAAAGAGACCTGTAGTGGACATATGAAAGGATCCCATTAGAAAATATATTAACTAAATCAATGTAAAGCAAAGTAAGGGATGCAAAGGGTGTGAACGTTATACCCAGGTCTGTGGGACGGTAGGAGCTTGGGCATCGGACTGTGGGAGAGGATCCCTATGTGGCTCATCACGTTGCCTGACATGGCCAATAAGCATGATGGTATTCGCTTCATACCATCTCATGTATTCTTCTTCATCCTCCTCGTCGTTTGATTTTCCTTTTCTCTTGAGTACACTGTTTGTCCGAGCTTCCCATGACTTCACATCCTCCTCATGCATTAGACTCCAATCTATAACAGATCTCTCCTTATTTTTTTTACGCATGATGGGCCTGACAAAGCGTGGAGGCACCGTCTGTTTTAGGCCAAAATGCCTCATGACCTTAAGGGTAGGGTGACACTCCAACACCCAATATGATATATGGGGAGAGTCTGTTGTGAAAAGTGCTTTGTCAGCCATCGAGACATTATTCAAAAAATCATTTCCGTACTTCTTGTATGGCTGTCGCTCAAACTGTGCATGAAGCATTGAGTAAGTTAAAACTATTAGAGTAAGTATGAAAATTATTGAAAAATTAAAATGAAATATTTCTACCTCTTTAGACGTGAGGTCATTGAGTTGCTTTCACACTTCTCTCAAAGTCATAAGATCATTCCATTAAATCGGTTGGCTCATGTAACTATAAGGGGAAACTATATGTCATAGTCTAAGCGGTAGCCTGAACTTAGACCTCTACCAATTTTCATTCTGGTGTAAGCCCAAATCTGTTAAAAGAGAAAGATTCATTAGAACATGAAAATATAAATAGTGAAAGTATGAAGAAGAAATATACCAAGCTCACCTGAAGAAGCTGGAGGGGGCTAGAAAGAGACTTAAACTTCTTTTCCATAGCATCTCCCTCATCGGTAGGGTCGGGCATCTTACGCTTCCTGACCCCTTTTCCAATGTATACCCTTGTTTAGCATTCTGTAGAGGTTTGCTAAACAAGTTGAGGCCCATGAATAGGGCCTAAACTCTCTAAACAGCTCTAAAATATAAAAGAGGACTCGTGCCCCTGAAGAATTACAAGAAATCTGTCCCGCCACAAAAAAAAAAAAAAAAATGGCCCAAGTTCTGCACATATCCTCGGCCTCTGTCATCTTATTCTTCACCTTTCCTTTGCCTTTTTTCTTCTTTCCCTTTTGCTTCGCTTCTCCTTCTCCCTCAAGTCCTCCGGAGTGGAAGGGAAGAGGCGTTCCAGCCATGTGAACTTGAGGGAGACCCCATTGTAGTCTTCTTTCATTTGAGGCACCACACCAAGCTGCTCCCGACAGAGATCATCAATCTCGTAGTGGGTGTATGCCCGGCCCTTTACGGGCGGACCAACAATAGTTAGGCCGTAGATGTATGCTACGTCCTTTAGTGTGATGGTCGCCTCGCCAGATGGGAGATGAAATGTGTTCGTCTCCGGCCTCTACCGCTCAATCAACCCCATGATCAATGCATGGTCAATCCTCATCTACCTCATTTGAGCCAGATGATACAACCCGGCCTCAGCAACCTACTGCATCTATCTCTCGTTTAGGTCCTACTGCCTATACTCGGGGTTAGTGGGAAAGCATCTGTATGTACCCAACTCCTGCGAAAAAAATGACAGTTTGAATAATGTTAGCCATAGATTGAAATAAAGTTCAATTAATTACTGGTTGTGTGGAAGAGAGTATACCAAACCGCGTTTGATAGCGGCGGAGATGTGATGCTCTTGCTCGCACAAAAGTACAGCTCGTTGTGCTTTTGAGGTACTAGCCTCATTGCGGGGCACTTCAGCGCCGCTTGTATTCTCTTTAGACATCTGTGTACATCCAAATTAGATATGATAGCATTGAATCTTATGAAGGCAAGCATGAATAAACTATGAAAGCCGAATATCCAAAACCGACCATCCAATACTCTCCCCTATAATGGAAGATTAATCAAGAGGCAAATGAAAAATGAAAATACAAACATCACCATAGTAATTCAAATCCTAAGAAGATCAAGGTCCTGTATATATCTCCATAATGTCTAAAAATATAATTATTTATCTATTCAATTATCTTAAAGACAAAATACCCATTCTAACAAGTATTTAAGCCACAAAAAAGATATGAAATGAACAAAATCAGCCAATAAATTGTCCATCAATCCAAATAGTGCATAGATCAACATTGATTCCACCACAAACACAAATCATTCAATGATAAACAATTGCATTTCCACATTTACACATCACCTAAGGAATAGCTAAGCATATAGTCATCCATTCAATTATCCTAAGACATAAAACACCCATTGTATCAGGTATTCAAGCCACATAATGTCCACATTAAAACTTATTTCGCCACAAAGCACAAATTACAAATCATCAAATGAAACCCATAAACTACATTTCTACATTTACAGACCACCCAAAAAATAGCAAAAACTTATAACCAACAATTCATTCAATTACCCTCAAAATAAAACGCCCATTCTATCAATCATTCAAGGCAATAAAGAAAGCTTAAAATGAACAAAATCAGCCAATGAAGTGCTTGTTCATCAATACAAACCTCATATACATTGTCATTGATTTCACCACATAGCAGAAAACCCAACTAAACAAAATTAGCACTGATTGATTGAAACCATAGATCTGTTCTTATTTCTCTGTTTACATCCTAGATTATCGTTGCAACCAGCTATTTATCTTGATTTCTTGAAATGATAGGGGATATAGATTGTGTTAGTATATAAATGCCAGACCTATTTGCTAAAGAAAGTTCCTTGTGCCAGTTTCGAGATAACTAATGGTGTAGAGCCAGTGAAACTCTAATGATCTATTTGGTTAGTGAAGTAATGATTGGTTGATGAAGCTCTGAGTATTAAATGCTGTGGTGTAATTGTTTTAGAGATGGTGGATACTGTAGTTCAAATGTGTCATTAATTCACATTCTACATGTTATGTGCAATATTCAGGTCATGTGAGGAGGAGATGACATGGTTCGATCATTCATGTGGATGTGGTTCTTTGAATAGGGATCCTTCTTCTTATTTTCACATATGAATTGATGCATTATAGGCTGCAGTTGCTAATTAATGGTCCATCTATCTCTTATTATGAAGAGATTTTGAGAGGCTAATCCTAGCATATGAATCCATTCACATTGTCAAAATGAAGAAACACAAACAGGAACAAATGAACCACTAGTGGCATTTAACCGTATACAACATCATCAAGTTTAGAAAACAAAAGTAACCTACTCAAACTTCTCTGAAAGTGTTAAAACAAACCCCAATCCTCCATCGTCCTTCTCAACTGAAAATACCCTAAATTTGGAATCTACAAACCCTAATCAATGCAAACAAACAATGTACAAATTGAATATGACATTGAACATAACAAACCATGCACTTCGATATCATATGCGGAATGGCAGGAAAACAAAATGGAGGGAAAAATACAACAACATTGACAAGGATTAAAAAACGGAAGGAAATAGATACCTTGGAGCGTCGGTAGAAATCACGAACGATGTATAAAGCGATAGAAGCAAAGAGAAACAGTTGAGGAATTCAGTTTGACGGCTGGTGGTTCTGGAAATGGAAGCAACCGCTCTTCGTCACTCGTTTAAGGTCAGTCTCGACGATAGACTGGAAGAGAGAAGAGAAAAATGAGAAGAAACAGGGATATGAACCCTAAATATGTTAGCGGACAGGGTCATTGCTGACCTTATTCAGTGTAAATAAGGTCGACACCGATGATGTGCCAAATAGAAAAAAAAAAAGGGCTTAATTGTTCTAATTAGTGCTCCACTTGCTAAAATATTTGATTGGGTAATACCTGTGGATAACGTATTTTCTCTTATTAAATCTTTAGGGAAAAAAACGACAAAAAAAGTCTTCAAATAATGATTTAGATTTGTGACCCTACCTATACATCTTACAACATGACACAGTACACTGTGATCGCCCAGACGAGAGACATAACTAAACAGCAACACCTGAGCTTCCACACTGAAAGCCCTGAACCCCTGCCATAATCCCTATCGGAAGTACAAACAGATCTTGTCAGATAAGATCCATGGTGCAGCAGCAGCCAGCGATACTTGCCATTTAAGGAAAGCCAATAGTGATACCATAGCATGCAAATGTCTTGTCCAGGCCACTGACATTTACTGTTACTTTATTTTACTTTAACTAATATTACATTGACCCTGTTGATATGCTAATCCATTTAAGCACTGGGATTTAGGCTGAATTACTCATCTAGATTTCGTATGTTAAATTTGACATCCATTTTGATTTTATCTAAAGGCTAGAATCTAATCAATTTTGAAAAAAAAAATTTAATTATCATTTTGAAACCCGAACTAACCTATAACAGTCACAAAACGGGTTTTGTATCATAGGTCCTAATAACGCTACCAATCCGGCCCTTTGACAATGGGGCCCGGCCTAAAAAAGCCAACAAAAGTGAGGGCCCTTCTTCTTGTCTTAAAGCTTTGGGGAAGGGTAAAGCCCAATTTTAAAAGGCCTACAACTTTAAAAGCCGAGCTAGGGCTTGACCTAGCCGTGCTTGGCCTATTGTATTAGTATATATATAATATATGTACTAGTAGAATTGACATCATGATCTTACAAGTTTAATTGTGTCCCCCTGATGATCATGTGAGTATAATTGGCAGCATGAACTTACAAGTTACAATGCTTGTTGAACTTTCTTTTGGATGTGGGCCTGCTATTTATTAGTGATATACAATAACTTCTTTCTCGTGTGGGTGTCTTTAATTTATTGATTGTCAGGAAGATTGTTTAACTGGAGTCAGTTAAAGATGATATTGAAGTTGGGTTGGTTGCCTAAGGTTAAGGGCATTATATATATAGTATTTGTGTATACATTTTTGTATATAGTATTTGTGCATAAAAACATGTTCTGCATTTGAATTATAATTAGTGAAGAGAAGTGAAACTAATTAGAAAATGTTGTATATGAGCACTGAAACTGAGTCTTGCTGTTTATAATCCAACCATGATATTTCCAAATTGGGCAAGATATGAGACAAACATCTCGGGAGTTTTGGCAGGAAAGGACCCAATTTTTATTTTCTGTGCTCTTTTCAAGCATAAGAATATTTATTCTTGCTTGGTAAAAAGCAAAAAAAAAAAAAAAAAAAAAAAAAATTCTTTCCCTTTCAGCCATAGCCCTTCATTGTAGGGTAATGGCCAAAAAATTGTAGGCCCGGCCATCAAGGACATTTGCTCTACCTCGATTTGGCCCACATATATGAGGGTAGGGTAAGAGCTTACTCAGGCCCAGCCCTTTGACAGCCCTACCTAAACCTATTATTGGCCCAATTGGATATGAGACATAGTTCATATGTCTGATGGGCAGCCAAGGATAGGTCTAAATCCATTTATAACATTAGCAAGAGCACCATGACAAATATCTAGAATAATTTGAAAATATTATTTACTTTAAAAATAATAATTTTTTTGATAATAAATGTTTATTTTCCGAATACCATCAAAATTGAAAATATCGTAAGAAAATCCGTAGTGTTTGGAATCTGGGAAAACCAATAAAAATTATTTACTGCAGTATTTTATAATATTTATTTATTATTCTCAATGAGTTAAAATTCAATATATTCCTCCAAAAAAATTTTCTAATAGCATCCCAAAGACCCCCAAAACCTGAAAATAAACACTATTTTTCCAGGAACTTTCCTAATTCCTACGCTGCACAAGGAAAGAAAGATATTGTGAATTTCACTGCTATATGTATTACATACAAGCAGGGTGTACCCAAGTATTACGACACGGGTGCAACCGCATCTGAGAGATTCGAGAAACTTCATAAATAATATCTTAAATAAAATTATTTTATTATTTGACTTCTTAACTTAACCATTGCCCGCATTGGCCAAATGAAAATTCTGAGCCTGCCATTGCATGTAAGGAATGGGGAGAGCAACAAAAACTCAAGCACTGTATACGACCAGGTACGAGTCCAAAGCTCTATACCAGCTCCAAACTTGGGAAAACCTCTATCAAACCTACCCGTAATAGTAGGGATATAAATGGGTACCCGATTCTCCGATTCCCCGGAGGTTCCGACCCATTAAAAACCGGCTATGGGTCCTTATTTAGGCCCCGATAAGTAAATGGGTCCGGGTCCGGTTCCACCTTGGTTCAGACCCGTGGACCTGAGACCCGACATGTTACCTCAATTTTTGAAACTCTATCCTAAAAACCATATTCTTTTAATATGATTCTCTACCTAGACCCGGACCCGGATCCAGACCCGTCTCATATATGGGTTCTGGTTCTGGTTCCAGAGCCAAAAGATAGGTTCCGAAATAGTTCCGGGTCCGGTTCCACCTTCTCTTTAACGGTTCCAATTCCGGTGGACCCGGATCGGAGCCGACCCGTTTACAACCCTACCTAATAGGAGTTGTGGAGCCGTTGGGACAGTCAGGCCCAGCCGTTTTACCCGAACCAATGCCGTCCCTATGTTAAACTATCACTTCAAACATTCAGGCCTGGATCCATCCAACGGAAATGGAAGTCAGTCATGGGCCAAGCCCATTTTCAAAAATATATGTACATCTTTGGCCTTATGGTGTTGGGGGAGGCTGGCCTTTAAGCACTTACAGGCCCAGGCCAACCCTATTTAATTGGGCTAGAAAATTATGTCCGGATCCAACAATGTGCTAAGACTTAGGCCCGATTCGATATGGGCCAGGCATTGGTCAGGCCTAGACTAGCCTGTCCATGAGAACTCCTGTGTTTAGAATCATTTAAGTTTTGATTACAAGCATGCTTTTCTGGGTATATTTTGGGCTTTTAAGATTGAGTCTTGGTTCACTAGTGCTCCGAATCAGAGAAATCTTTGTGTCCAGGCCAATAACCCATCAATGGGGCCACTAATGAAATTCAAACCAGTCAAAATAAATGCTCCGAATTCAGTTTAACCTGACCAATGCTCACAGTCAATCCAATATGACATAGTACATGTTTAAGATAGCTCGAATGGAAAAACAAAATTCATGTAGCCAATCCTAATATTTTTTTCACAAGGTTTTAATGATAATGGTGATGGTACGTGATTATGAAATTTATTAGCACAAATGCACCCTAAAATTGTAGAAAGAAGTGACGACACTAGTAAAAAGAAAATAAAAGGAAAAACAATCCAAGGCCATTGTGTTTACATGTTATATGAATCTAACAACTTAGCCATTCTAATAGAGGATCTGGACTCGTTAAAGAGGGTGAATTACAACCATATGTCGATTGAACAATGAAGACTCCTAACCCCATTGGTACTATAATAATTATATAGCCAGAGATGAAATGGGCCGGCACCATACTTAGGCCCAAACCCAGATTGCTTTCAGGCACATGTACCTGACCTAGACCCAAGTCCTGGACCTAATTTGGTCCAGGTTACAGGATTGTCCAATGGGCCCGAAATAAGACCTGGACCCCCTAAATTGCATTGGATTTTTCAAGTTTTCATCAATTCAAATGGACTAGACGGTTGGATGGAGGGTCGAATATGATTGACCCCAAACTTGATAAAGCCGTTAAACTTGTAGGCTATGAATGAAGGGGGTTTGAGGCATGGGATTGACCCCAAACTTGATATCTAGGCACATCCAAGCTGGCTCTTTCCATCCCATGATCTCGTGATCAGCGAGGCCCTAAGTGGACCCCATCAAGCTACCTCTCACCATAATACGGTGAAATGTGTGTACGCATGAGAACATTACCCATTAAGTACATGAAAACATTACCCATTAAGTACATGGGCCTAGCACAAACTTGTATTAAAAATAATTTAAAAAAATTGGACCCTTGCCCAATTTTTAAAATTCTGAATCATTTTGGTTAGTGGGCACCTGAAACCGAACCTTGTGAAGTATTTCGGTTTCATTTCCCCTCAATTAATAAGGTTAGGTCCAGGTTGAAATCTCCAACCCGATTAACAATCAGATTGGATTAGGTTGATGTTGATGCTTGCTAGTTTCTATGCAACCTGACCTTACTCATTGCACTCACACCCACCCACCAACCAATCTTGTCATCAAGTGTTCGGGTCAAGTCTTATCAATTCTTGGGCGGGGTTTTGGTTAACAGTTTGGGCTCAAGGTAGGTTTATGTTTCTTACCCTAACTGGTCAACCAGACCCGAACCCAACAAGACTCGACCCATTGCTGCCCTAAAGTTAGAGATGTAAATGGGTCTTCGATTCTCCGATAATCTGGAGGTTCCGACCCATTAAAAACCGGGTCTGGATCCTTATTTTGGCCCCGATAAGTAAATGGGGTCCAGTTCCACCTTGGTTCGGACTCGTGGATCCAAGACCTGACATATTACCTCAATTTTCGAAAATCTCTTTTAAAAATCATGTTTTTTAATATCATTTTCTATCTAGACCAGGTCCCGGATCTAGACCCGTCCCATATGTGGTTCTGGTTTCAGTTCAAGAGCCAAAAAATCGGTTCTAAAATAATTTCGGGTCTGAATACAGTTCCACCCTCTCTTTAATGGTTCCGGTTCTATTATACACCCATACGCATAACCAACATGTTTACATCCGTACCTAAAGTTGGTCAAAAGCAAGGCCACTTAATGGCCACACTTCCATTCTTTAGGTGAAATGGGGCCCACCAGCCGCCCTTGACTAGAAAATTCGACACCTGTCGGTGCTCTGACCTTAAGGACTTATATGACTTTAGGGCCTTTAGGAAGGTACCCCTCCACCGTCCAAAATCATTAATGTTGCAGGTCAATGGTCTTCTGGGCTCAAAGGAGGAGGATTGAGGTTTGGATAATAGACCTGACCCATTTACTGATTAGGTACAAAATGTCAACCCGAACCCCAAATTTTCAACCTGGGATTAGCTTTGATTTGAGGGTTAAAGTACATGAGGTTGGCTAAGGTTTAATTGGGGTTGGACTGGTGGGTCGAATACTATGCACGGACTGATCGATCCAAAACTGACCCATTCATTAAATGAGAAATGTTAACCAAACCCAGATTGCATTTGGGGTCAGGTTATCAATTCGGGTCAGAAATTGCCACCTGAACTGTTAATTATTTTATATACCTATTATTATATAGGTAATTGAACATGAAATATTTTATAATAATAATTGTATATGTTCCAATTAATAGATAATCTCAGTCCGGGTAGACCATGGACCGGACCAGGCCCAGACCGTTTGCTCCCTCACTCTACTGCATCTCCAATAAGCTAAGAGGTTTTGGCTTTAATTTAGACTGTCGGTTATGATTTTGACCTACGGTTATGTAACTACTCATGCAATTACCTATTCATTTTTCCATCGAACCACTCATGTTTCAGTTGTTCCTATGTAACTAGACCATTTTTGCTCCAATTTCGCTGTTTCTATTTTATCCAACTTATCATATGGAAAAAAAGGTAATTTTTTAATATATGATTATTTATTTTGTAGTGCACAGAGAGATACCGTGCTGAGCACGGGTCATCGGGCTAGTGTGAAATTACTTAGGTGGTAATAGAAGTGGAGCCATCAATCAAATGGGCCCAAAATAGGGGGGAGGGCAGGGAGGATAGCATGTATGGGCTTTGATCTGTGGCCCATCTGTGGTGCGGCCCACCCACTTGATGGAAACTACCTTGGAAAGTAGTGGGCTTTATTCGACAATCCACACCGACTACCGACCAATCCACCATCTTCAACATGGAAGTTTGATTGAGAAAACACAGAAAAACTACTAGGAAACTTCAACATGCACAAAACAGAACACTATATATTAACAGAGCTTCTCCTTCTCTGCTCTGCCAATACCAATCACTTTGAGAGAAAACCTTCCTACAATGGCAGCAGTGTCAGGCAAAATGGTGGCAGAGGCAGCTCTAGAGGCAGTTTTCCAAGGTGTGGCACAGCTCTTGGGCCCCTCCATGGTGAAGTGGTTCGCACTCAGGTGGGGCGTCGAAGAGGAGGCGAAGAAACTCTTGCGAACACTGATGAGGATTCAAGCATTACTTGAAGATGCCGAACAGAGGCAAACAAAAGAGGCGACGGTGCGACTTTGGTTGAGAGAGCTTAAAGACATAGTGTATGATGCTGAGGACCTCATTGACGATATGGCGACCGAAAAGCTTCAATTGGAAGCAGAGGGAGGAGGAAACCATGGTGAGGTATGTCACTTCTCTCCCTTAGCTAGTCTAACTAACATTGTAGCGAAAATTGAAAAAGTTTCGTTCAATGTTGCGGTTGGGACTAGATTAAAGGATGTGTTAAAAAGGCTAGATGAAATTGCGAAGGATGGAGATGCACTTGGTCTGAAGCGGGGTCATGGATGGGGCCACGTTAGAGCTAGAGCGAGGGGGCGACAGACTAGTTCTTTATTAGATGAATCAGATGTTATTGGTAGGGAAGATGATAAGAAGAAGATTATATCTCTACTGTTATCTGATGACTCTAATGGAAGAAACTTCTCTGTTGTTCCTATAGTTGGCATGGGTGGGCTTGGGAAGACGACCCTTGCTCAACTAATCTACAATGACCCAAGAGTGGAGAATCATTTCCATGTAAGAATTTGGGTTTGTGAGTATGGGGATTTCGATGTCGAAAGACTCACAAGGGAGATTCTAGAGTCTGCCTCGGGGTTTGAAATGCGTGATCAAATCAAAGGCCTAAATATGCTTCAAATTAACCTTAAGGAGGAGTTGGAGGGGAAAAGATTTCTACTTGTTATAGATGATCTGTGGAATGAGAGCCACCAGGATTGGGAGAGGTTAAAAGCCCCTTTCATTCATGGGGCGAAAGGAAGCAAAATCCTACTCACCACAAGGAGTGGAAAAGTTTCTAGGATTACAGCCACGGTACCTGCCCATCATCTTAAGGGCCTGTCGGAAGAAGATTGTTGGTCATTGTTCAAGCAAAGAGCATTTGGTGAGGGTTGGTCTAATGTGCATCCAAAATTGGAAGCAATTGGAAAGGAGATTGTTAAGAAGTGCCATGGGTTGCCTTTGGCAGTGAAGTCACTCGGCGGTCTTCTAAACTCTACTTTAGGAGAGGATGAATGGTTTAGCATCTTAACAAGTGAATTATGGGATTTGTTGGATAAAGATGATGACATTTTGCCAGCTCTAAAATTGAGCTACCATCACCTGCCTCCACATTTGAAGCAGTGCTTTGTTTTTTGCTCTGTTTATCCTAAGGACTTCCAATTTGACAAGGATAAGTTAGTCTTGTGGTGGATGGCATTGGGTTTTATAGGACAGAAAGGGAGGCAGCGAATTGAAGATATCGGTTGTGAATATTTCGATGATTTGTTATCGAGATCATTCTTTCAAATTTCATACTACTCTGATGACAACCGTCCAAGATACAAAATGCACGACCTCATCCATGATCTAGCACAATCTATTGCAGATGGTGAGTGCTTGACAATTGAGGATGACAGGTCATATAATATCAGCGATAGGATTCGCTATTCATACTTGGCTTGTAAAAATTTAGAGCCAAGCATCTTGTCCAAGTCCCTTGCAAGTTCTAAGGGCTTACGTTCATTTCAACTATCACCTGAATGTAGCTCCAGTTTTGAACTTGATCAGATCATTTCTGATATGTTCATAAAATTTAGATGCATTCGTATGTTGGACTTGAGTAACTCAGGCATTGTGAGTCTTCCTAGCTCAATTGGCAATTTGAAGCATCTTCGGTACCTCGATCTCTCGAAGAATTGTATAAAAAGGTTGCCGGAATCAATTGGAAGCCTTTGCAATTTGCAAACATTAAAACTAAAGCAATGCTCTGAGCTTCTGGAGTTGCCCAAAGGTATGAGAAACCTAATTAAACTGCGACATCTCGACCTAGATTCATACTTGTATGAATCCATTTCCATAACTGGAATTGGGAGATTAACTTGTCTCCAAACACTGCCTGCTTTTGTCGTGGGCGTAAAGAGCGGGCACAGAATAGATGAGCTGAGGAACATGGTGAACCTTCGGGGAAGACTTCTTATATCGAAGCTCGAGAATACAACCGATGCAGCAGAGGCTAAGAATGCACAGTTGAAGAACAAATGCTACGTTCGGAGTTTGGAGCTGCAATGGACTTCTGATGTGTCTAATTTGCTGGTTCAAGAAGTTGAGAAGGTACTTGAGTGCCTTAAACCTCACAAAAGCCTCAAACAATTGCGCATAGAGAACTACCATGGTGTGAGATTTCCATCTTGGATTGAAGATCCATCATTCTCCTATCTTGCAAGTATTGAATTATCAAACTGCAGGAAATGCAAAATCCTCCCTCCTCTTGGGAAGCTACCCCATCTCAGAAATCTCAACGTTTCGGGCATGTATAGCTTGAAACGTGTGGGCCGGGAGTTTTGTGGAGATGGCAGTGTCATCAAGGCCTTTCCATCTTTGGAGCAGCTTTCGTTTCACAGCATGCGCAATTGGGAAGAATGGTGTGACATAGAGGAAGGTGAATTGTGTTGTCTTCGCGTACTTCAGATTCATCACTGCCCCAAGTTAGAGAGGTTGCCATACCTCCCTCCTACCCTTCAACGCATAAGTTTCAGTGGTTGTGGAAAGATGAAATTGAACACATTGGTCTAGCTGACCTCCCTTTTTCACAGGCTTCCTTGCCCTTTTAAGAGATGCAATTCCTCCTCAAATGGATTCCTTCAAACTCGTTCTAAAGAGAGCGTCGCTGAAGGGCCTCAATTCGTGACACTATAATTTGGCTTCTAACTTAGTTCATTGCACTTTGCTTCATGATTCTCCTTGCAGGTATCATTGTTTCTAGCAATTTCAATTTATTTGGATTTGACAGTAGCCCTAAACTTTTTTGGCAATTATGTAAACATCAGTTATGTAATCAATTCCTTTTTCTCAATAATTTAAAGATTGTTTGACTGACCTATTATTATTTTGGACTATGAAAACTATGCCATGACAAAATATGGTTGTACATATTTTGAAGTCTTTTATGATTTTGAAGTCTGAGGATGAATTGGACTCCTTTTTTTTTTTTTTTTTGGTATATTACCGTTGCATGTACTATCCTGCAAGTCAAGCATCACTGAACAGAATGGAAATGGGCCAGGCTATCCACTCAACCAGAGACATTGTCCATAAATAAATGGCCTTGAGCCTACTTTTTAAGCCTAAGGGTTGACCCACATCAGGTCCGATTTCATGACCCATTTTAAAAATGGTTGGATATGGGCTAGCTAGATACCTCGGCTCAACCCAGACCCGTTGCTACCCGACTTGACCCAGTTTTCAAACCCTGTATGGGCTGAACCCAAGCTTGCATGTAAGAGAAGTTTTTCTAAGATTGATAGGAAATCCTTGATCCAAGGCTGTTTATAGGTGCTATTGTTCAAGCTTAATTTTTTAACAAAGACCAAAACATGCAGGCCCATGGATGATGTTATCAGATGAAAGAATTTTCATATCATGGCCTAGACTGAACCTAGACAGTGCCACACTTGGAAATTTGTTAACCTCATGATCAGTATCAAATTTATGGAACTTCGTAGTGAATGCCTTGTATTTTCTTTCCTAAATCGTTACACATTCTCTATAAACTTAAGCTTGTGTGTGATTATTTCTTGCTGCATTTTGTTTTCATAGTGATTTCATATTCCACAAAATAGAAGCTAAGAGTTCATTTTTAACTGCTTCAGTTTCCTCTACCAAAAGAAAAACACTGCTTCAGTTGTTTTCTTTGTCCTTAATTAATCAACTCCTATTACCTCTCAAATAGAACCTAAGGAAAGGTCCCTTGATAAGAGAAACCAAATGCCCCGTTAGTGAGTGAGATTGTGTGAGCTCGAGTCCTCGGATAAGCAGAAGAAGAATAAGAAGAAGAAGAAAATTGTTTGTAACACTAAAATGAGTCTTTGCTGCTAAATCGTTCTTGTCTTAACTTTATCCCATCAATCTGGTGTTTACAGGATTTATCCAAAAAAAAAATATTTGCCTTGACAACTGTGATCTTGGGACCATGTGAAACAGTGAAAGAATAGAGCATATCATTATCTTTGAACGCGCAATGTGATGTCCCTCTTGGAGGATGCTTGGCATTTCATAGATGCTTTTCTAGGAAAGGGCCTTCTATGAATGAGGTGAATGGTCAAGGGTGTATGATGTATATCAATAACAACCATCAAAATTTTCCTCAAAACATTTTGGAGTCTTGTTGAAATGGTGAAAGGTGTGGACCATCCATTTGATGTGACCTAGCTTGGGTTGTTTTTATAGCTTTGAATTATCATCACCATTAGGGCCTGCTTTTTTTTGGAGGAGGATGGGAATTCATTATGTTGGTAACTTTTTGGAGCATCTGGAATTTCTTGTTAGTGAGATTTCAGAAATCTTGCCCCTGAATTGTTAGGTTTGGCATTTTAGAGTACGTTTGTATGAGTAGGGGATTCTATGATATAGAGGAAATTAAGTCAGCCCAATCTTCTTCCGTTTGATGATATTATTATTGGAAGCAAATGAACTAATTTTCTTTGATAGAAGGGATTTTGATTTTCAATGGGAGAGGCAATAATGCAAGAATCCTCTCCACTGCAGTAGAAGAAACCCGTAGATCATAAAATCCTCTCATCAAACAAACACACCCTATAAGGACTCAAAATTCTAGCTTCCAAGATGCTTGGTAGTACTTATCATATGTGAATCTGCTGTATATCCCCTATCAGAATTCTTAGAAGAGACTAATGGACTGTTTTAGTCTTATCGTATCAACCAAGGGTTTGCATCCTATTTACTACAAAAACGGTTTTAAGGGCCTATTTATTTGCAAGAATTCTAATCATTCTAACCTGAGAAATGGTCATATACATAAACCTATTTATCCCTTTTCATGTATGATTTGGCTACCCTTAACTTTTTAACTCAGCCCCTGTTTGGTGAAAATCAAGCCACTTTCCTTACTAGGTGATCAAGGCCATGTTTGTGTTGCTGCTTTTCTGTATAAAAGGTGTTGAAAATCTGGTCACTTTTCAACGGTGGAAATTTTTCATATTTAGTGTGGCTTGAATGAGTTAAAATTTTCAGGGCTTTTCAAAAAATTGTTTCTTGGGTTGCGGGGTGGGTTTTGCATTGGAAAAAAATTCCTTTTCTTTAGATTAAAAAAGAAGTAGGCGGAATTTAATTATTTTCCTTTGATTTACAAAAACGTGCCCTAACTGAGATTATTGGTCAAAATCTATTACACCTGTGTGGCCCACTTACTTGGCATATCCACCTGATGTTTGCGTTGGCTTTGTCTGGGATCCACTTGACCCAAGGTTCGAATGTGCTGTAGAAAATCCCGCCCAAAGCCTTGGCTGCTTTTCGGAGGGTTCCCAATCTGTTGGGCTGGACTATTCCCTCCAAGCCCTGAAGGAAGTCGGGTAAACTTCCCAGTAGCTCTAGTGTGGTAATGCAGTTTTGAACCCACAACTTCCGGATACAAGCCGTGGTCCTAGGCCAACCTAGCTACTCCTTGACTGCAATGTGTCCTTCTAACCAATTGATAATGCAACAACATCAAGGTCAACGGTCCAGATTTGAAAGGTAAAAGTCTATTACTTCCGTGGCCAGTTTTTTAGCTTCTTATCCTGTCATTGTACAGTGGCCCACCAGATGCACCGTCCTCACCTCCGAATAATAGCAGTCCTTGCGGGGTCTTCGTCCATGCGTGGACCTAGGGGTGAAAACTGGGCCAGGCCTCCCAGGCACGACACAGCCCATCATTAAAAAATCGTGCCTGGCCGTGCTCAGACTGTTGACCGCATTGACTGAGCCGACTCAGCAAGACATGACCTATTTTGATTTTTTATATAAATTAAATGCAAAACTTAAAATAATTAAAATTTTATTTTTCATTTGTAAATGTTTGTGCATTTGTTTTAATAGTTTCAAGTCCACCCATTTATTCAATCGAGTCGGGCCGAACTCCTCTTTTTTATTATTTTCATGGGTTGGAGCATATCTTTGGAAGAATCATCACTAAATTACAAGCACTCCTTGTTCAGGCAGGGGCAGGATGGACTTTTTATCTCTCAATTTAAGCTCGGTCAAAATATGAAAAGGGGCATATGGTATATATCCAATATCGGATATAAGAGGCCTGCCCGTCCCATTGGCCCCCATACCCTTCCTTTTTAGAAGTCACCCTTAGGACTTGTTTCTTTGCAAGCAATTTTTGATAGGAATTTCGGCATTTGAGAATTCCGGAATTCCTGTCAAAAATTTCATGCTTCTCGAGTGGTAGGACTCCGGCAC
Source organism: Camphora micrantha (assembly GCA_003546025.1). Classification (NCBI taxonomy): domain Eukaryota; kingdom Viridiplantae; phylum Streptophyta; class Magnoliopsida; order Laurales; family Lauraceae; genus Camphora; species Camphora micrantha. Next base: position 23,492,986 of record QPKB01000003.1, on the reverse strand, counting down.
CTGCCAATGATCATCTCCAATGTTGTTTTTCTGGCCACGGCTACAACTTAGAAGGTGATTTTCTTCTTTGTACCTACCTCTTCTCGATCTTCTTCTTCTTTTTTCTTTCCTTTTTTTTTTTTTTGTGTGTGTGTGTTATCTTACCTGTTCCTTTTGACAAATGGGTTTGGATCTTCTGAATGGGTTTCTAAGAATTTTTTTTTTTCTTCAATGGGCTCTATGGGTTCCATCTTCAATGGGTTTAACAACCTCAGTGGTCCCTCTCAACTTGATGGGTTTTTACTGTTCTGTTTTTGGGCATATGGATTATGAGGGAAGAAGTGCCAGACCTCCATCTTCTCAATGGGTTTCATCTTATATTTTCTTCAATGTGTTTTATGAGTTCTATCTTCAACGGCTCCCTCTTACGGCTCCCTCTTCATGGATGGCATCAGTTATGCTAATGCGCCTGCACAGCTCCGATTTATTCTTTAGGAGACAAATATCCTATATGTGAAAAAGAGGAGGACTTGATTGGGCATGCTATGATGCAATGTGAATTTGCTAAAGCGAGCTAGTTCGGCTTGCAGGGGTCTTTTTATCGGATTTTATCCACCCTTTAGACTTAATGAAATGGTGGAAGATCTCATGTGAGCAAGGCCATTCGACTCTTCCTCTTGGAGATGTTCGATTAAAAATGTGGATCCTTTCTATGTGGTGGACTATTGGAAAGTTAGGAATGACTTTATTCATAGAGGTCAATCATTAGATTAGTCCATAAGATACTTGAGGATCCCACATGCCACTATAGGGACATTCCCTTAAAAAGATTTAAAACTCTCCTTAGATCCCTTAGGGATCTCGAGCAATGATGATATTATAATCTTCTCGGATGCTGCCTTTAAGGCTAAGGAAGGTTATGCTTCGTTTGGCTTTGTTATGATGTTAAATGATGTCATTGTAGAAGCAGGTGCTATCTAAGGACCCAAAGTCGTCTCTTCAAAGGAGGCCGAAGCGAGGGCGGTCCTAGCTGCATTAGAAAAGGCTTGGAAGAATAGTTTTGATAGGCTTTGTATTTTTATGGACGCTTAAGAAGTGGTTTTTGCTGTGAAAGGAGGCCTTGATTGGTCCATTAACTCAATTATTCTAGATATTAAATATTTGGCTTCCTTATTTCTTTCTGTAGACTTTGAATTTATTCCTAGGGCTCTAACTGAGCAAGCTCATAGGCTTGCTATATTTTGCTTTTCTAGTAGACAGGATGTAGATTGGAAATGGGCCTCAAGTATCTTTTTGACTAGGGGTTAACTGATTTCTCTTTTTCTTTTTTCCCTCATGTTGTTCTTGTGCGTTTTTTTAATAAAATATCTTTTCAACAATAAATTAAAAAAAAAAAAAAAAAAAGGCACCTGCACAGCTCCATCTTCTCATTGGGTTTCAACATCTATTTTATTCAACGAGTTCCATGATCTTCAATGGGACCCTCTTCATTGGTGGGTTATTATGCATTGCTACAGTTTTTCTTTGCCTATGGATTTACAAGAAAGTCACCAGGTCACGAGTCTGTAAATATATTGCAATGAGCGGGACCCATATATTTGCAAAATAGTATATTCTTGATTATTTTAGCCTTAAGTATGTATACAGATACCTTAAGTATGTATACAGATATTGCATAAATATATGGGGGTTTTACAAGAAAAAATAGATTCGGTGACCATCATATCGAAAAGGTAATTTTAAGTGTCCTTGCACCAAATAAGTCATATTACCCGTTTTTCATATTTTTTTCAACACTCTCTACTAGGGTCCCTATCGACTTTTATTTGTAATATTAAGGGTTTATTGAGATCCTGCGTTCGACCCGTTCATACATATTAGTACTTAGAAGCCCGATTTTCTTTCTTGTTTGTTTCCTTCTTATTCATCAATGTCGACTGAGACTCCACATCAGTTGTCAGGCGCGTTCACAGTGGTTCCCAGCGCTCCTCCATCGTTCTATTGTGGTCCCCTCCAACGCCCTCTTTGTGGAATGTATGTTTTTATCAAAAAGCCCTTCTTTTTTTTTTTTTTTTTTGTCATCTTATGGTCGGTTGGGTTGTGCTCTTGCCATCCCTTTTGCGATCTTATCTTTCCTCTTGCCACACACCTACTCTCCAGTAGAGAAATCTATGCATACATGGTGACATGGAACTAGAAATTATGAAAAGGCTTTTTGAAAAGTAAAAAAATCATGTTTTAGGGTAAAGTACAAACTCCACATTTCCATTGGTCTACTCCAAACAATAACATATGCACTTTAATGTTCTCCACCAAACGACATGTGGCTTTAATAGTCTTCAAGAGGTGAGAATATCCTACAAAGGGGAAGCAAGTCAAGCATGGTCGTTTTTTTTTCTAAGAACAGGAAATGAGAGATAAGTTTTATGCATTTATAAGCGTACATTGCAGGATCTATAGAGACCATTAACATTATAAATAAAGGTAAACTCAGATCCTACAAATAAAGTAAATGGGAGTTCTATAAATGTTAGGGTGAGCGGCAGAGTCTCAATCGACCATTATAATTGCAAATAAAGGTCAATAGGGTCCCTAGTAGATAATGTTAAAAAAAAAAAAAAAGAAAAAGAAAAAAAAAGAAAAGAAAAGCGGGCAGTATGACTGGTTTGGTACAAGGGCGCTTAAAATTATCTTTTCGGTATAGTGCTCACCTAATCAACTTTTTCTAGTAAGATCCTCTAAATATATAAGATTTCACTAAAAAAATTCAAATAGCCGAGAACAGAAGGAATTTATGGAATTTAGATTGAATGAAGTTCTCAAAGGTGGGAGCTCTGACATGAAAGAAACTGGAAATTCAAGAACGCAAAATGTCAGCATCATTTCAGGACTTCAAATTCTACAAATTCTAGATTAGACATGAATTCCATAAATTCCTGAAAAAAAAAAAAAAGAAAAAAGAAAAAAGCCCTTTATCGATAGCTACGAGGGCATGTTTATCAAATCAAAATTTAAGAGGGGCATATGCGTCAATTTTCAGATCCGGAGCTTACATCCCTCCGCTTCTTATAAATATATATTGATATTGATAGCTCCGCAACTGGGATTTTTCATACCCACGCCATTTGAACTTCTCCTCCCCGAGATGTGACGGCTATCATCTCATCTCACTTGCAGGGGATACGCCGGTACGATCTCTTCTACTCTACCTTCCGTCCTCAGATCAGAGATCTTCCGGCGAATCCACTGCCGGAATCCGACTTCCTCTCGCCGGAGATCTCGTGGGGCAAATCATCTCCAAATCGCATCGGACGAGCTCATACCAGAAGTCAATTTGGACGGTTGAGATCATCGGAGAAGGGAGACGAAAGATCCAGACCTTAAAACATTGTAAGTCCTCTCCTTCTTCTCCTTCTGCTGCTGCGTTTTCAGATTGCAATGTGTTTTGGCTGTTAAAGTCCGGAGTATTTTGTAACGGAAATTGACTCGTGCTATGTTTTTACTTCCGATAACGCTAAAATACGCACCCGAATAAAGCGGCCTTTTATATAGTACGCACCGCTTTGGAAACGGAAATAATCGTACGATTCAGTTTCCCGCAATATCCGTTTTAGACCTTCATATGGGATTTTCTCGATTGAGATTTCTTAGTGGTGTATGTAAATGTTACACATGATTTCAATTTTTCTTTGGTAGGTTACCAGATTTTATGTTTTTTAGTTAGATGGGTGTTATCTTATAATGAGTCCAGCGAATCCCCACCTTCACCAATTAGGAAGAAAATTTTTGCTTAAAAAAATACGTATGCTTATTTATTAAGAGATATATCTCGAGTTTGATTGTGATGGTGTGCATAACTTTGATTGATACAATAATTTTTAACGGTTTAAAACATTACAGTACATGTCGAAAGGAGGAAAATTGAAAACGATAAGGTAATAAATAAATAAATAAGAATTTGAAAGTCTAATTATTATTTTTTTTTCTAAATTCCTCAAAACAACTTGCTGTGTAGAAGAGATAGGGATTAGGCCTAAATTGGATTGATGCAGTCAGGCTTGTTAGGCTAGGCCTTATTAAAAAGTTACATTTATCTATCCCTAGCTTGGCTAATTCCAAGTAGACCCACATACTAGGGATGTTAACAAGTTAAGCTAGCTGGCAAGCCAGCTTCATCTGGCTAAACTAGGCTATCTTGAGCTAAGCTTGTGCAAGCATGTTTAATCAGCTTACAAGCTGAGCTCTAGGTAGAGACTCTTGGCTAGGCTTGAGCTTGGTTCATTTATGTATATTTAAATATAACTACGCATCTACTATTATATATGAGAAATTCTAAAAAAATGGCGTGTAGAGTGCAGAGCTGCTATCTTGGGCCAATCTAATCTTTGCACACACAATAACACCCCCCTCCCCAATTACCTAAACTATCAATTGTCAGAAGTCCAAATTTGACACTCATCGCCATTAGGTTAAAATCGTATGAAAATAATGGCTCTTAAACCATTAATCTTTTAGTGCCTTCGATCAAGAGGTTAAGATGATCTAATGGAGTTCAAGTTTTGCACATAGACAGGCTTTATCTAAATCTTTCCATCAAAAGGCATTCCATGGTTATCAGACATCATAGTGGGCCCGGTTGGAAGGGCTTTTTTTTTTTAATAAAATGCTCAAGTGTTCCTCATTACAAGTGTTCCTCATTATGTATATTAGATATCATAATTATACATATAATATTATTTTTCATGTGGACCCACATATGATAAGTGTACGTATAGTACTTATAAAGTCCTATACTATATATAATATTACATCTCACATATACTAATATATTACAAAGCTCAAGCAGAACTACGCTCGGCTCATTTACAATCAAGCGCTTCTTCTTTTTTTTTTTTTTTCTTTTTCTTTTTCTTTTTCCTTTTCTTTTTCTTTTTGTTGCTAACGGAGGGTTTCCAATCCTTTGGACTGGACTAATCCCTTTGGGTCCAGAGGAAAGCCGGATAAACTCTCATGTAGCCCCAATATGGTAGTATAGTTTCGAACCTACAACTTCTGGATACAAACCATGGTCCTAGGCCAACTAAGGTACCCCTTGGGGTTCATTTACAATCAAGCTCAAACTCAAGCTTCTAAAAGTGGGTCAAGCCTGGCTCGAGCCCGTGATACTTGATCTGAGCTCAAACTCGAGCTTGGTCGGGCTCCACTCTGCTTGGCCTAGGTTACATGATTACATCCCTATCAATTAGTCAAGATGGTTGTACCTAAAGTTGTCAATGTCAAAACTACTCTAATCTGAGTGTTAGAATCCGTTTGATTTAATCATGTACTGTGGGTGATTCATCTAACCTGAAAGTGGATTGCACTTCCAAGCACGATTCAGTTTAACAATAATTATCGATCCGGTCAAGATTGACAGATGATCTCACTATTAGGCCAAGGCGGGCACCCAGTGATTCACTATGATAAAAAGGCAGGTTTGTTGGCCATTACTATTGGCAACAAACATACAACTCCTCTTGAGAGATGTAAGGTAGATAGCTTCATGTCTGATTGGAACATAGAGGAATCAGTAGTAACACTATTAGATCCCATTCGGCAAGTCTGATTTTTCGGTCTGTTTAACTTGAAGCTGATGCAAATAATTATTTTAGTGTATTAGACTATTTGGGAACGCTTATATGAATGTTCGATTGAATCTGCTTTAAAATCTTTGGCCGCTTTTCCAAAACGTGAAATGTAGATGAATGTCTATAGTAATTGAACTTGTTTTTCAGCTTTCTTTCACAAATTTGCCTCTCTGCTTTTATCATTGAATCAGACATACCAAATCTATTCATAAAAGATCTAATGGAAATAGGAATGCGCTTTCAAACCAGCCCTTGTAAAATAGGGTATTGGGATTGATTTTAAAAGGGAAGATTGGGTCCAAACAGGACAATTTTTTTTATTTTTTATTTTCTTTTATGTGTGTAACTCAACTAGGGATGTAAATGGGTCTCCGATTATTCGGAGGTTCCGACCTGTTAAAAACCGGTTTGGGTCCTTATTTAGGCCCCAATGAGTAAATGAGTCTGGGTCGGTTCCACCTTGGTTCGGACCCATGGGCTCGAGACCCAACATATACCTCAATTCTTGAAAATTTCACCTAAAAATCATATTTTTTTAATATCATTCTCTACCTAGACTGGGACCCTGATCCAGACCCGTCCCACATATGGTTCTGGTTCCAGTTTTGGAGCCAAGAAACCGATTCTGAAATGGCTCCGGGTCCAGATTCGGTTCCACTTTCTCCTTAATGCTTCCGATTCCGGGTCCACTATGGACCTGGACCGGAACCGACCTGTTTACAACCCTAAACTCAACCAAGGGGGCTATGACCCAAGAGAGAGTCCGCATAAACATGGAAAGACAGCTCGCACAAGCGGAAAGAAGGCCCACACAAGTAAAAAAAGAAGTAAGTAGAAAGAAAGCTCACACAAGAGAAAAGATGTGCCGGAATTTGAACCATGAACACACGGAGATGAGAATTGCGGCCACTTACCATGAGAAGTAAGTGGCGGTACAAGCCACAAAAGTACTTTGGCAAGCAAGAAGTACGGTGGCATCTCTAGGATAAAATCTAGATCAAGGATAATACCTTTTAATAGAGAAGCTTGGTCTTAAATGCCTCAATTAGCTTCCATCTTGCCAAAAGCCAATATTAAAATGTTGTCTATAACAATCCAAATCGTGGGCATTGCTGGCATGGTGTCTAGTGTCCTGTTGATTTAACAGTCATAACCACCTATTAATCGTTGTTTGTTCCTCTAATGGGAAGCATTAGTTATCTATCATTTATTAAGGATTGGTTCAAAGGGATCGATCAACTTATAATATACATTTATAATGTTAGTATTCCTCTATGATTTACATTTTATAAAATATAATTTTTTTAGTGCAATCATTCAATGAAAGTTAAATACTCTCAAGGGCAGGATAGATCCATCAAGAGGGCCCACCACTTTTAAAATACAATCCACTCAAAACCAGTTTTTTTTTTTTTTTTTTTCCTTGTCTTATCTATAAGCCAAATTTCAGAGGCATGGTCGTTGTGATCGGACAATTTTTTTTTATAAAAGAAAAGGTCAATACCACCTTATTTAGATGTGATTAATTTTGAGGCATGCATAACTACGTTTGCAGGTTTTTATTTTTTTCCTCTTTTTTTTTCCTGTGTGTGTAAAGAAACAATGTTTTGGATTTATGTGGGGCCTATTTATTTCTATAATTAAGATACTAGTAATTCTATAAAGATGAAGAATCAAAAAGTGAATCTCATAAAATAACCTTCAAATCACCTCTTTTTTTAAGGAAATCAAGGGACGTTGAGAAATAATTACCGAATTCAGTCATCACCCGAGTAATTTAAGTCTTACAAAAGTCAAAAGTTTCATCTTTATTACTATCTTATATCCTTCTTTCATTGACTCTTAAATAATATTTTAATGGGAGCTCATTTGGTCATAAATTCTATACAAATAAGTAAACCTTGGTTACAAATCACAGCAAAAGAGTGGTTTTAGTTATTTGATCTCACTATGGATTTAGAAATCTAGACTTAGGAAATCCCAATCGATTTGATATTTTGGTCTATGATGACGAGCATGGTGGGTGGGGCCATCCATTTGCGACAGATTGTTTTTTAAAAGAAAGCATGTATGGTGATCTACGTGAACAGTAGCTGTGTAAAAGTCGTCACGTGACTTCTCTGGGTGTCTTTTTAACCTTTTCCAAGTCAAGCTTTTTATGGGAGACTTTTTGCACGGCTCTCTGTTTCTCCAACCAACCATGCGATTTTGAGGGGTTTCCCACCGCCTTTCACCAAAACTAAACTGCCGACACGGATTCCTCCGCTTCTTCGTCAATGCCCGACGTAACGGGAGGTACTTTTGCCGTCACAGATGCGACATGCATGGGTTCCACTTTTAATGGAGTCTGGAAATGAGCTTGTTTGGGTATATGATGAGGTGAAGTATGATATTAAGAGAGAATATTATATAAGGTGTTATGGTGGTATTTTATTTTTAATCGTCTTATATGAAATCTTTTTGTCTTTTTGTAGAGAAAAGTAGAGTTTTTTTATTCTTTTAGTGGAGAAAGTAGATTGCTTGTTAAACTTTTTTAAAAAAAATAGGAGAGAATTTTGAAATTATATATTTTTAATATGACCCCAGATCATTTTTTGTTTGGATTTACTTTACTTTACTTTACTTTAACTAGCTAATTGCTAACCATGGGTAGCTCAGTTGGTCGGATTCCACTTTAAATGGAGTTTGGAATATGAAAGGTAATTTAGTTGGCCTAGGATTACGGTTTGTATCCGGAAGTTGGGGATTCCAAATTGCTTCACTATTGGTGGGGCTATAGGGGATTTATCGGTCTCCTCTTAAGCCCGTAGGGATTATTCTAGCTCAAAGGATTGGAACACCCTCTATTATTAAAAAAAAAAAAAAAACTTTAAATGGAATCCGGATCCTCTAAAATATTGAATGGGCCCCACCAAATCTTATACCAATAGAAATTGGTAACGTGATTAGTAAATATAATTAATAATGTATAAGATTGTATTAATCACGTTATTTGTCATATGGACAATCTTATGGTGAGACTCAAATCTCATCAACTAAAATCTAAAGACATCTCATATACATTGAGGACGTTTATTTTGAGCTGTTGTAATTTATAAAAGGTGGGTCGTATAGGAAAGCTCAACCTCCTGCGACTCAAGATTATCTAAGCCAACATCTAGAGGATCTTAACCAGCATAAATGGTTGGCCTCCTATTTGGCTCATGTTTGCTAGGAGTATAAAAAAAAAAATTTATTTTATTTTTTCTCTTTGTTTTGGCTCTTCTTCGTTGTTTTAACTCTGGTCGGTCCAATGTCAAGGCAGGTGCTTTGCCACTTAACCAACAATATATGTTGGTATATTTGGTTGTAGTTATGGAGGGTTTGAACTTTGGAGTGCTTACGGTTTTATATGCATTAGTGTAGGCATTTTTCATATTTGAATATCTAAAATAAATATGATAACAAACCCCTACCTGTACTTGTCTAGAAGCTAGTTTGGTAATACATATCATAAACTCATTATAGATTGAAAGTGGCGAAATCAGGAATTTCACATTGGGGAACCAATTATATTATCACAAACTCGACATGGATTGGCAGTGGCAGAATCAAGAATCTTGCCTTGAGGGAGCCACTATATAGCAATATAAAAGAATTAGGGGACCATTTGGGATAAATATAAAAAATTAATATTGGGTACATTCGCTCCAATGAAATATTTATGCTCATTGCCAAATTAATGACATTTAAAATACATGATTTTGAGCAATTTGGATTTCAAAAGTTGACCACACTAGTTGATTCTTAGAATCGAATTACAGAACCTTCTAGAGTCCTGATGGATTTCTTGGTAAATCCAGCAATCAAAAGTGAGAGTTTAGATGACCTAATTAGTCACCCTTGAATTTAGGAACTTATTCTGTCAGTGTCTTGCATATCAAATTGTTGATAGTTGCCATCCATTTAATCTATATTTCTTATGATAAAATGAAAAGCATGAGTAATGAGTTTACTTATATTTAGAAGTAATACTATTTACCTCGCATTGTGGAAAATTGATATTTAGGAATTGTATTTCAAAGGTAGACCCTATTGATGGATCTAGCTTCTTTTCACTGAATGATTATTGTCTTGAGCATTTTTTTAGTCAGCATAAAATGTGAAGCTTAGAGAAATATTAAGATATAATTATATATTTTAAGTTGATCGAGCACTTAGAACCAATCTTTAATAAATGACAAACAAGCAATGCTTCCCATTAGAAGAACAAACATCCATTAATAGGAGGTTACGGCTGTTAAATCAATGTGACTCTTTGACACTATCCCTCCTCTAAAGCATGGGCCTTCAATTTGGATTCTTCTAGTGAACCCGACCACTATATTTTTGGCTTTTGGAATATGGCAACATGAAACTTGAAAGCTAGTATATAGTCACATAAGATTAAGCTCTTCTGATGTAAGTGTTGTGATCTAAGACTTACGAGAAGAGATTAATCACGCACAAGAAAACATAGAGATTTATGTGGTTTCAGTTTTTGGCCTACGTCTACAGGAAAGATATAAGAATTTACTATGCAATCAGAAGAGAGGTTATACATCTTAGAAATTGAGAGTCTCTATTTATAATATCAGTCTCAAAACCCAGTTACACCCAAACCCTATTTCTAATCACAGTACAGTATGGGCAATCTAGAGCCCTATCTAACCATACACTTAATGGAACTATGAGCATCCCTTTGTGGCCATTTCAACATGGAGAAAACTGCATGCCCATGGCACAGATTTAAACATCATAGTTTTCTGTGTCTTTTTTACTCATCCAAAATGCCATAACATGTATAATAAGGAAAAAAAATTATGAATTTTGCTGAAATACTTATTTTGAGAAATGATCAATATCTTTACAAAGACTATAATCCCACGCTAACTTCCTGATTGGACATTATGAGACTAACCCCTTTGAGAATCCGACTGCACATATATGAGACTATAATTATCGACCATCAGTAGGGTCCATAAATAAAATTCAAGCCACTCAAAATCAATATCCTCCTTTGAATTGGCTTTGAGCCAATTTCACATTAGGTGAACGGTCAAGCTCAACCTGATTAAGGGAGTCAAAATCATTTTTAGGATGTGATCAATCTGATGATGTGCCTCATTCCAATTTGATTGAGATTTAGTGCAGCATTAATTAACGAAGGATTACTAATTATAAGTAGTTTGGATTTCATATGTGGAATCCACCGAAGGATTTATAGGCCTCACATCAGAAGACTCTACATTAGATAATTGGAAGTCCCCTCTTGAAATTTCAACCACAGTTAATGGTCTTCCACTTGGTTTGATTAAAGTGAAATTTCACTATGATTAGAGTGAGATCTGAGCCGATATTTATAATATGATATGAGCGAGCGCGTGATATCTAAGTTGATATTATCAAGCAGGAGTGAGCCTCACATAGATAAAATCGGATAGTCTGCATTTTGTAAATCGCCCTTGAATCATTTCTCCACATTCATTATCTTATATTCTATAATGTCTCACATTTTCTAGTCGAACTCGACAAGATCTCTGCATGTTCTCAGATCTTCTATGAATTAAAATAGCATTAGACAACTATTGACTTTATCAGTGAAACAAGATCTGGATTCTTGAGGTCAACTTTCAATTATTTTAGGTACATGAGGTTGTGTGTTCCATCGGAACGTGAAAACCTTATTCTGTGCTAACCAACTTGTTTCAAGTTTTTTTTCAAATCAAAATAGAAAACTTGATTCAAGTTGAAAGGTTTAATTGGGGTTTAGGGGACCTACAGAGCTAATTTTAACTTGACGAAATCAAAGCAAGTTAGAACAACCAATCAAATCATGTCCATAGGTTGTTACAATGGAATAATTGATTTAACGACCCTCTTAATTTAGTTTAGTTTTAGATTATTCTAGTAAAAGGGGCTTTATAAAATATCGCCCTTGATTGATTTGAACTGTTCTTACAATTTTTAGTGAGTTTAGACAGTTTTTGACTGATCATTTAAAATTTTTTTTTTTTAACCAAGTGGATGATTAAATATAACTCTATTAAAAATAATGTGGATAATGCATGGGGTCTATTTTAATCTTGGCAAGTCAAGTGCAGATAACTCTGATGTAGTGTCGCACCCAGGAAATTTTCCTTGGGGTCTTTATGTAAAAGAATTATTGTGGGGATGGGACAAATGTAAAAAAAAAAATAATTTTTAGAATTTGCAGAGGATTCTCGTTGAATTTTGGACCTTTTCAGGTCTAGTCGTCTAGGTCCCCACTGACCCTTGTACTTGGGTCCGCCTTGCTCTTATGTCTGCTAAGGATTCATGATTTTGGATAACTTAATACGTCATTTGTAGGTGAAAGGCAGATAGAGTTACAATTTTTTTTTTTTTTTTTTTACTATTGGAGGGTTCTCAACTCTTTGGGCTGGACTAATCCTTTCGGTCCCAAAAGGAAGCCGGATAAACTCCCTTGTATCCCCAATGTGATAGTGTAGTTTCGAACCTACAACCCCCTGGTACAAACTGTATTCTTAGGCCAATTGAGCTACCCCTTGGGATTAATAGAGTTACAAATTGTATCATAAATATGGTTGATATTTTGAAAATATTACTAGAATATTGTTACCATGATATCTATAAAATATTTTCAAAAATAAAAACACCAAGAGAAAATTGCGATAATATCATAACAAAAATGATAAAAAGAAAATAAAAGTACTATCTAATGACTTATTTTATTTATCTTATTATTATTAATAATTAAATTATTTTTATGGCTCTTTCTTGATAATGTTTTGTCAAACACCCCCCCAATTTTGACAATAGCTAAAGAAAATTAAATCAAAGTTAACTGAGTGCGCAACAACCAAGTTTCAAGGACCCGTACATGGCTAGAGATGTAAAAAGGAAGTGAAAGAAGTGGTAAAGTGAAGAAGTGGAAAAGTAAACTCTGTTGTTCAGGTCAATACGAAATTAAATATTATAGTATTTCTCACAGATATGAGCAAGTTTTGTTAATTTTTTTCCTATTTAACTATCCAACCTCTGCAGTGGTGAACTCAGCTGATTTTTGTATCTAAGTTAAAATAGAATTATACACAAACGTGTTTTGCCGACTCTAGGCATTTAAAAAGGGCTAGAGAATTTAAAATGGAACTCTTACCAGCTTATACTACAATTGACAAGTCTCCTTTAATTATAATAATAATAATTATTATTATTAAAAAATTTCAGACAAAATAATATAATGCTTCATTGTTGTTGATGACGATGAACGTAGAGCGATGGAGAATATTTTTATGTGCATGGTTTGCATGTGAACCGTGGGAAGGAGAACACCACCATGATTTGGGGGGTGAGTATTGCCTTTTTAACATTGGGCAGGAGATTAATTTCCATAGAGCAACAATGTAAAGTCGAACAAGGTGTAGTGAGCTTAAGTAATACACATGCACCTCTGGCCACCTTTGAAGATTTGGATCATTATGAGATTGCATTTTCCCTAGTTCACCTATATAGGGTCAAGTCTTAGCACAATAATTACCATTGAATTAAGCAGGCTGATTGAATCTCACAATGCTGTCTTTTGAAAATTACAAATCTTTCATACAGCGGTGGCAAGCATATCAAAACTATCTATTTAAGATATCAATGATTGCTTAGTTGGTTGGGAACCTCGCATGTCACTTGTCTATTCAACATCGATTCTTAGGTATGCTACTCTTTTCACTTTGCAGTTTTTCTTTTTCGACTTGTGTAGGCTCTCTTCAGTCCCCAAAACCCTATCCATATATATGTCATTCATGGTTATAGAGGGTCCAAATTCTACTCCATCATTAGAAATATTGACCGTTTGATCTTATGTAGGTAAAAATATAATCAAGTAATGGGTTTGAGTCTAGCTTCAGTGGTTGTGATTAAACCATAGACCAAACCCAAGTCCGACCCTCTTGATAGTGTTATTGCAGTGTTATTTGGGTGACTCTTAAAATTTAGTATAGGATTCTGTTTTTTCTTTTATAGGTAGGATTATTTTGTTGCTATAAAATTTGGCTGACTCTTAATCCAAATTCTTGTCCAATGTCCACCCATCATATACTTCTTGATTGCCATGCATTGATTAGTGAGACAGGCTAGAGGAAAAGGACACCCATATGGCTCATGTTTGCACGTCTCAATCTAGTAAACCGGCTGTCAACTAGTAACTTTGAATCTCATCACTTTCAACATTAGAATTATTTAATCTCAATGAGTTGATCGAGTGGTTAGGACGATGGTTCCTCCTTTCTCCGGAGCTAGAGGACTATGGTTTCTCCCTCTTCCAGAGTTAGAGGTCTTAATATCGACCTCCGGTTCCCCCTTTTTCAAGAATTGAAGGTTGAATATACTAGTGATACCACCCAGGGGCCACAAGGGTGGTTACCCGGCTTCCCTCTGGGCCCAAAGGGATTAGTCCAATCCTCTCCGATAGCAGGAAAAAAAAAAAAAAAGAATTATTTCATACAACAAGCTAATACTATATTAGATACAGAATATTTATCCGAAATCAAGAAAATGATAAAACCCAAATGCGTGTGAGTTTATACTCAGAGGCTGGCTCTGATTTTGGGATCTTGGGCTGTGCTTGGCCCCAATTTCCTATCCCAATTATAAAATTGGTCGGACTGAGGCAATAAATTTTGAGGGTCTAGCACGGCTCTGCATACTTAATACAAAAGGGTGTTAGACCTGATTACTAACAGGGCTGGAATTGGGTAAACATCAGCCCAGTCAGACCTGGCCCGTGAAGTGCCCAATGTACAGTTATCTTGATCTGATCTCTAATTTTCCTTATCTATGTTGTTTAGTGCATCAAGGTCCTGCAACAGACTAACGATCAGAAAAAGGTAATGCAGAAGTTAAAAGTACTGGGGTATCAAATTCATAACTCTCTTGAGAAGGAGGGGTTGTGTGTTGGTTAGCAAATGGCAACCCTGCCTCTCACCCGGGTTACTAGAAATCAATTCCTGGTCTCCTCCCAATCCTTGCAAGTGCAAGTTCTCATTTTCCTCGTTTGTAGGTTCTCTTTTTCTATATGTGCGAGTACTTACTCTCTACATGTGCGGGTTTTCTCTCCTCGCATGTGTGAATCTCTCCCTTACATATGCGGCTATTCTCGTGGGTCTCGGGCCCTTGCCCCCTTAGTTGGGCTACCAAACAAAAATCTTATAAAGTACATATCAAAGAGAAGAGAACCATTTTTTTTTTCTTACTTTATGTAAATCTAAAATCATCTAATACTAAATAATAAATATTTTCACTATGTAAAATATATCATATCTGTAGTCTCTTCCCACCCATGTAGATCCCACTCCTTATGTTGGGCATTTATGCTACATTTCTTAGTCCAATTTACTTTAAACACATAAAAAAAAAAAAAAAAAAAAAAAAAAAAAAAAAAAAAAAAAACCCCAAAATCTCAAATTATTTACACTCATATTTCTAAGTATCAAGTATCTCCTTTTCCAAAAGGAATATTGGGGTTGGGGGGGGGGGGGGGGGGGGGGGACCATTTTGAATTGATCCCTAATATTAAGAATTTTAGTGGGGTGGTTTAGAAAATTCATTGCCCAACGACAATATGTTCCCTTGTGCGTTTAGACTTCCTTGGGCACCAGCCATTGACTCGAAGTTTGGAAGATTGCTTCTTGTTCAAAGACCACATTCTCAAAGAATACAACTATTGCTGAGGAAAATCTCAAGGAATATGTCATTTTATTCTCCTTCTGCATCAACTTCGGATTTGGGAAACTTCAATGCTACGTTTTCGTTTAGCTTGGTTTCTTCTATCATCTATTTGTCCATGAGGTTCATAAATTTTCTGGATTGGTAAGTGCTGGCTGGAGACCTGAACCATCAATCGTTATCATACCCCTTGATATGAAATTTGATAAGACAGACAATCCTAGCCTCTAACTAGGATAGTGTCACAGTATCATTTTTTAGGAAAATAGGATCTCAAAAAATCATAAGAATGTTTCAGATTTGGAAGTTTTCCCTCAGAATATTATTAGGAATATGTCTAAAAAAAAAGAAAATATTTTTGAGTAATACAAAAATAAGTTACTGTAAATTTTATTTTTTATTTTTTTACTATTTCTGTTTTATTTCAACTTTATTGTGATTTACTAATCACAATATTATCAGGAAAATATCCCCTCTATTTGTGACAGTGAATTAGAACAGTTTTGAGGAAAAACTGATAGATAGTTCTTAAAAAAAAAAAAACATCTTTTTTTTCCTCTCTCTCTCTCTCTCTCTCTCTCTCAATATATTGAGGTCATTCCAACTTAGGTCCGCCCCGCCCCGCCCCGCCCCGGTCCCTACTACTTCAAGTCCCACTCCTCACCTCATATCCTTCACCATTCATTTAACACTCTAGTAATTCAAATCCTAGAAAGAAAAACTTTGTCTATATCGCTTCCTTTATCTTTCACTCTCACCTACAATCCTTCACTACTCACCTCTTTAACAATCATTTATCAAAGTCCATTTGACGGTGAATTTCTATGCATTCAATCTAAGTATTCCATGCAAACAAACATGTCCGTAGTAATAATAATAATAACTATCATTGAAAACTTCTTATTTCTAAAATGAATTTCATTATCTTTTAGATAAATTTGGATGAAATAAATCAAGATTTCAATTTAAACTCGGTCTAAAGATAAAGGTTTCCCCTTTCAAAACATTTTTTTTTTTAAACCATGAATTAATTAATTAGTAATTAATGATAAGGGAAAAGAAACACAGATTTAGTAACTATTTGATCCCAAAATGGAAAGAAGGGGTATGTGTATCGGTGTGTATGTACTATGTATCAAAGATTCAAGAAGTTGTGGGTAAATTCCAATTCCTCTTCTTGTATGTGACCCCAAAACCCAAACACTATATATCTATTTAAAGAAAAGCCGCATGTTCTGTTCATAGAGAAGAAAACAGGGAAATGAAGACAGAAAACGGCGTTTCCCATGGCTCTCAAAAAGAGCAAGAACGTTATATTCACAAGACTCCAAAAGGAACACCCCCACACGGTTGGATTAGATTTAGATTTGTTCATTAGAGAAACCGAAGCCTTCCACGTGAAATCTCCACAGTTCACTGCACCACCATTGGAATCATCACCAATCCTTCGAAGAAAGGAAAAGAAGTCAATAGAACAGCAAGTTCTAGACCTCGAATGTTCAGGTCGTTTTTTCCTGTTCTCTTCTCTTTCCTCTGTTTTTGGGGAAATGGGTTGTCATCTATCTTGAGAAATCTTGTGATCTTTGTGGGTTCCTCGTGGTTTGGTTGACAAGTATCTTTATCTTTATGTGCATGGATTGCATGAGTAGTTTGGAGTTTGGATCTAGTTTAAAGTTGGTTAGTTGTATTGGGTTGTAATTTGTATAGTCAATGAGAATCTCCTATCCACTTCATTTTTAAGGTTATCTGATGATTGTAAGCTGTGGTGTTCTAGAGAAGTTTCAATTGGCATGGAGTTTTATGTTGAATTGGGTTAATGGGCTGTCTTCCTTTCTATGCAATTTTGACGACATTTGAAGGTTGATATCATTGGATTACTTTTTTTTCTTTTTCTTTTTGCTTCGGTGATTTGTGTGTGTGGTCCTCTGTTTGAAACGTTTTATTGATGATTATGTTTTTGAGCGTTTAGGTTGATGGGTTGTTTTCCTTTCAGTTGATGGATTGTAAGGGGTCAGAATTTGGATGTCTTTCAATGTGATGTCACTGGTTTCGTTGTTTTCATGTGAACTGTGGGTTGATGCTTTTGCTTTATTTTTATGACGCATGGATGAAAGTGTTTGATAACATGAACGGATTTGAAAAGTCAACTATGCTGGATTCTACTATGTGAAGATTGTTGGGTTTTTTTTTTTTTTTTTTTTTTTTTTCTTTTGGCATTGTCATTATTTTCTTTTTGGGTTCTGGTGGCTGTCTGCTCTGAGAAGTTTTATAGGATTATAGGTACATGGAGTAAGAATTGCTGTTATTAATGTCGGTTTGTTTTGATACATTTTTTTTTTCTTCCTAATCGCGGACTGCGATTTAAAGTGATTTAAGTTTGTATAAGTACTACTTTTTCCTGTTTCTTGTTTTGTTTTCAATATATTGCTTATCTAATGCTACTTTGACGGAAATGTATATATAGTGATCTTGTTTGTTTTATGGTTTTCGATTGAAATGATTTTTGTCCTTCTCACTTTTATGCTAGGATTGAAGTGTTTGTGGTTTGGATGCTTCTAAAAGTTAATAGCATTGAATTCTGGTTCATGAAAGCCTTATTTGTTTCCCGGTTCGTTTACGGTTTTCTTCTCTTAAATGTCTTTTTTTTCAGGTTGTTGGATTTGAGCTGTTCTTTGTGCAAAGAATTCATTTATGTAGTGCTATCTTTTTTTCTGGTTTGGTTTGACAATCTATGAATGAGTTCGAGGGACTTGCACTTTGATGCATATGAACTAATTCTGTTTTATAATTACTGTATCATTACACCTCTCTTGTTTTGGTTTTGTAGATGATTTGGCTTCATTTAAGTTTTCAACATTGAGAAATTTTATATGATTTTTTTTTTTTTTTTTTTTTTTTTGATGATTGCTTATGTTGTTTTTATCACTATGCATAGATTTTGATGCATTTAATTTTAATGGGTTATACTCTAATTCATGATATTGTAGTTTTACTTTCATTTTTTTGTTTTCATTTTATGTGTCCAGATTTTAGCTATCTATGTTAAACTGACATACCTTATTCCTATTATACTCTGATTGGGGTTGATGGATTTTTTTATTTCATTTGATTGGTTGCAGTTGTTGTTAAGGATGCAATCATGAAAGCAAAGGATTTAAATTGGCTAATTAAAATTCATGAAGTTGGAAGTTTCTGGTTTTGAACTTCTGATCTTGTGAGCAAAAAGAATTCAATAGAAAATAAGGTAATTTTCTTCTCTTTTTACTACTATACTAGTGAAATTAAATTCCTGAATGTTATTGCTTTTTTCTGTCATTATCATCATATCGTGGGTATATAGTTTGATTTGTGTGAGTTTTTCTCATGTGAATCTCTCAGATTCAATGGTCGTTTTATGCATTGGTTGCAGGATCCTACTTTGGGGGCATTTGATTGAATTTGAAATTTGAGTTTCCGATTATCTTTTGACAAGAAGAACAGAGTTTCCAGAGATGACATTTAGGAATGAGAGGAAGGTCTGTGCTCTCTATCATTGCTTAGGTTGTAGTTTCTTTTGTTTCCTTTGAATAATTGGAACTTGGCCAATAATTGCTTAATGAAAACATCATAGGTATACTACCTTTTCTAACAAGTAGGCACTTTTTTCTCTTCCACGTTTTACTTTCAGAATGGGACGTCTTATGTTGATTTTTATGATGGTGAATTGGTGACTGCAGTCTTTCATTCCAAGGATGTTTTCGTCAAAAGAGAAGAGCAGAAGGAAAGAAAATGTAAATTCATTTGACCCTTCAGGTAAGTAATTAGCCACCTCAGTTTTTTACTGAATTTTAAAGATGGGTCTTTCTGGGAAAGAAATAGTAAATTAGAGGAATGGTTAATGTCTTATTTTCTTCAGTTCAAGCACCCATCGGAAAAGTATAATTTTGGGTATGTAATTCTCATCCATTTAAGAAAGTAATTAGAGCAGAACCATTGTTTTCTCTTTTTTCAGGAATGCCCAATTTTCTAAATTTTATCAGGCACATAAATTGTTATTTTTTTATTTATTTGACAATGAAAATTCCAGACAATTTTAGTGGTTGGTAAGGATTCACAGAAGATAAAGTCCTCCAAACTTCTTTGTCAAAACAGACAGCATAGGAACTTCTTACCGAACTCATACTGACTTATGTAATGAGAAAATGATGCTTGCTTCACATTGTCAGAGAAATCAGCTGAATCCTGTCAGCAAGTGGAACTGGTCCCAACTCCCAAGTTCAATTCTTTTTAGTAGAACTGTGACCCAATATGGCAGTTTCCTTTAGTGGGTTTTCACTTAAAGGATGGAAGCCAATTAAATGGCAATATATAAGAGAAAAATTAGCTTCCAATTTCAGAAGAGTGCAGAAGAAAGAAGAAACAAGGAGAGGACAGAGAAAAAAACAGTGGGTAATTTATACTATGACACTTGTAGCCTGTTAAGTTAGGATGCAAAAATGGTATACTATGTGTTGCTAATTTCACCTAAATATGGGGTAGTATTAGGTGATGTTGATCTCTCTCTCTCTCTCTCTCATTTTTTTATATCTTGTAAATTAACAGTGGAATTTGAGAAAAATCTAGATCTCTCCGCTGCCCCTTCAGTCTTCAGAATAAGCTTACCAGGTATAATTTGCATATATATCTTTGAATATTTTATCTGTGTGGTTTCCTTTTATTGAAGTTTTCCTCTTATTTTCTCTGACTGATGTTAGTTGCAGAAAGACAGTCTACATCGAGCCTTAGGACTCCGGAATTCAGTGGTTTCCAAACTCCAATGTCAAATACTGCAGACACTAGGGACTTTCGGTATACTTTCAAATTGCCTCCACTCAGTTATTTTCTACTTCCTGTCCATTGATTGTTCTATCTTATTTATTTTCTTTCTTTTTCTCTGTGGATTATTACTTCCTTCAGGATATTTGTGGCAACATGGAATGTTGGGGGAAAAGCACCAGACAATGGACTCAATCTCGATGATTTTCTTCGTGTAGAGGATCAATCAGATATTTATGTTATTGGGTATGTTTATTTTCTGACAACTAACATTTCTGATATCTATATTTTATTCTTGACATGTTTGACATGTTGCAGATACATATTCTTGTAGTAAGTAACAATCTAATTTTCAAGAAATTTGCCAAACTTTATGTGAGATCCATAATCCCACGTTTCCTTAGTAAAATCTGTGTTCCATTCAAGACATTGTTTCATATTTTCTTTTATTGTCATTTTAGAAATGTCCATTCTTTTATTTCTTTGTATGCAGTAACAAACTACCCTGGCTTTTCATAATTTCCTTCAAGTTCATGCATTTTTGTTCCTTCATGTGAAAAGTGAAGATGATTCAAATGATTTCAGTCATTAATAATCATTTTCTAGTTCATTAATTCTCTGATTTCTTTACCATGAACTATATCAGCTTCCAGGAAATAGTCCCCCTCAATGCTGGAAATGTGCTGGTTATAGAAGACAACGAACCTGCTGTGAAATGGCTCTCTTTGATCAACCAGGTTCTGAACAAACCATTACCTGTTGACATGACCGATATCTCTAGCACACCATCGGACTGCAGCACCTCCTTCAGCTCTCAAGCTTCTAGCACATTGGTTTCTAGAGACTCAAAAAGTGCTAGTAGCAGCGGATTATTGTTCTTCCAGAAGTCTTCTCTGAAAACAGTCAGTAAGAGCTTGAGGACAGAGCCGGGAAGGCAGCTCAAGAGCTGTAATTGCCCTTTTGTGGAGAGAAAGTTTAAAGACTCATGCTTCAGATGCCAGGATGCTTATGCCAAGGAAGACGACTCTTCATCAGAGGATGATGCAGATGGTTCGAATGAGTTCATTGTTACAGATATAGTGGCTGCTTCTAGTACTAATCAGATGGGGTACAGCCTTATAGCAAGCAAGCAGATGGTGGGGATTTTTGTTACCGTTTGGGTAAGGAAGGAGCTTGTTCCGCACATAGGCCATCTGAGGCTATCCTGTGTAGGGCGTGGGATCATGGGCTACCTTGGAAACAAGGTGAGACTTAGTTCCATTCATGACTTATTTTAATCAATATATCGTGGAAGTTTTGAAGTTCATCCTACAATACCTTGGTTTTCTAGTGTAACTCGTACTGTGTCACGTCTTCTTACAGTCTAGCAGTCTCCTAATATACAAGGTTAATCTCTTCCGTGAACTAGTCGCGCTTTTCTCATGGTTCTTCATGTATAGGATTGATATTCATAGCTGCAGTTCTTTTAGATCTTTTGCTCACGTCTAAAGTTTTCTTGACAAGAGCTGAATCCCAATTCCCATCACAGGTTTTACCATGGACTCATGAATTAACCTTCATTTTTCTTGGAGCAAAGTGAATTCCATGTGTCCATGGCAGAAAACAATGAGAAGAAATTAAGGTGCACTTGATATCTACCTCAAATCACTGACTAGTCAGATTTTCAAACCAACTGCTTGGGGGAGCACTTTCAAAGTCCAACCACAATGAACAGGATGTGGTTTTACCTTTTCTTTTTATAATATACTTGTCCTAAACTGCATCAAGCTAGTTGCTTTCCGTTCTGGTAACTACAGTTTGATGATCAAGATCATTGATCTGATAAGCAGCTCCTTTAGTGATGGAGGATTTTTCCCCCAAGTTTTGGTGATTAGAAGATTCTACCATTCAGTTTCTGGCCTGAAATTAGACATTTTAGGAGGGAATTGGTGAAAGGTCCATCTTAGTTTATATTTTTACTATTGATTTTTTCTGGTTCAGGGATGTATATCTGTAAGCATGTCTTTGCATCAGACAAGCTTCTGCTTTGTCTGCAGTCACTTGGCTTCAGGGGAGAAAGAAGGGGATGAGCTTAGGAGAAACTCTGATGTTATAGAAATATTGAAGAATACTCAATTCCCAAAGATCTGCAAGACACCTGGTCATAGGATCCCTGAGAAAATTCTTGAACACGAGTGGGCAATTCTTTCTACTATATACATTATTTTATTACAAAGCTTCATTTTTTTTTTCTAATGTTTTATTTTAGTCACTCAACTTTTCTAAGGTAATCTGAAATTATTATTTGGGTTTTGGATAAAACAATCAAATCAGCCGGATCATATGGTTAGGGGATTTAAACTACCGTATTGCACTGAGCTACTCAGAAACCAGGAAGCTTATGGAGGACAATGACTGGGAAACTCTTCTTGAGAAGGATCAGGTAGCTTCTTCCCCTGCTCTTCATCCTCCAGTGGAAAAAAATCCATG
This sequence comes from Camphora micrantha, assembly GCA_003546025.1. NCBI lineage: Eukaryota > Viridiplantae > Streptophyta > Magnoliopsida > Laurales > Lauraceae > Camphora > Camphora micrantha. The sequence continues at coordinate 23,470,379 of QPKB01000003.1, read as the reverse complement.
CATAATCTGAATTTTTTTATATTATACAACTGATACAGAAATCATACTAGAAGTCATGAAAGCCACAAACACCAACTTAGATGGGTTGGAGATACATGTCTCCAATGCAAATTACCCTGGCTTCCTGGAATTAAGTGATTAAGTACTACTCACGTTTTAACAAGTTGTTAGAATTTATTTTTATTTTTTATTTTTAGAAGAAAAGGGAAGTTGCCAGTTTTAATCAGTTTGGACTTGGTTGGATTTTTCTTTCAGTGATGTATCTTTCATCAAATTTAAGATTCTAATAGACCTCTGAAAATTGATCTTTGTCCTTTCGATATTATAAGTGATGCATCTGCATCTTTCATCAAATTTAAGATTCCAATAGACCTCTGAAAATTGATCTTTGTCCATTCGATATCATAATGCACAAGTTCGCATTGCCCCATTTATTTTCCTCTCTTTTACTATTTTCCATTTTTAGTGATCCCCATTGGCCCTCTGCCAGAAACTTAATCCTTTAGTTGAGAACCAACTGAGTCAAATTGATTCATCAAATCTCAAGCCAATTTTCCCTTTCTACTCGTGCAATTTGTGAACTCAATTTATCTGATTTATCTGGAATAAAAGGTCTATTCAGGAACTTTTGACAGAGTTAAATCTTCTTTGTTTCCCCCCCCACCCCACCCACCCACATTCTTTTTTTTTTTTCATTTCACAGTGCAGTATTTAATCATCATTATCAGTTTTGCACATTCCTTTGAAATTTCTGAAACTTCGAGGCCCATTGATGGTCTGATATGGGCCATTTCCAGCACACCCTAGCCCATACCCAGACCTTTCAAACACCCTTCCCCATGATCAGCATGCATCCAGGTGGTCCCCAAGTGAGTTTCCTTGGGAGGAAAGTGAGAGCAGCTCTCACTAAAAAGCTACTGAGATTTGTATACAATCATTCGAAGTTCTACGCAAACACAGAAATTCTTTCGAGTCCACTTGGACATGGTTGGGACATTAATTTTGGGGCTTCTACACTAAGCAATGTGCATACCATACCATCTTCCCTTGACTTGGAATTTCCTTTTTCTTTTTCCTTCCTCTTGTATGAAAATTTTATAAATGGAAAAAAGAAGAGAAAATACTCACTGTTGGGCTTCTCTCAATAATAGCTTAAAATTGAAAGAGAAGCTGGTAGAGTATTCAAGGGATGGAATGAAGGAAAGATCTACTTTGCTCCAACATACAAGTACTCCAACAACTCAGATGCTTATGCTGGGGAGTCTATAACTTCAAAGAAGAAAAGAAGAACTCCTGCATGGTATTGTTTTCACTCCATCATACGTTCTATTAGATCTAAAACAAAAACCAACACAAAATTTAGTGTGTAAGCTATTTATTTTAGTTCCTGAGTGAAGAGGATGTTAAATTCTCAGGTGTGACAGAATATTATGGCATGGGAATGGAATAGAGCAATTGTCATACATACGTGGTGAGTCAAGGTTTTCAGATCACCGGCCTGTCTGTGCAGTTTTTGTAGTGGAGGTTGGAGTGCTGGATGGCAGATCAAAGAAGGGAAACTCCAACATGAAAGTAGGAGTGGAAGAGTTGTTACCTCGAAGAAGTAGTTATGTGTCCTTGAATAACATGTAAGTATGCATTATCTCTTAAAAATAAGTTAGCCTTTCTCTTCCTTCTCATAGAGCTCTTAATGGGATGGAATGGGCACTTTGGATTGGCCATGGATAGAAATTTTAAGCCTAAATCCAATTTAATAAGTTGGCCCAGGGCTACTACTTAAGTTTGTAAGACTAACCTGGCTCTTCCCATTTAGAGCCACTAAGAATTTGTCTAATTAGATTAGTGCAATCACATAACAAGCATCACCGTTCTTTCGTGTTTTTTTTTTTTTTTTTTTTGGTGCTAGAGTATTCAAACTCCCCAAGGCTCACTTTGATCCATGATGCTAGAATAAGATACATTATAATCAATATTGAAAATAGTGAAGCTTAGTTGCAGGTTAATACCCTTTCCTAGTGCCGGGATAAATTGTAGGCCTGAATACAAACAGGCCGCACTTGGACTCACCTCAGCCTAGCACATTGAAAAGTACTTCACATGAACTATGAGTCGATGACTCAGATGCACATAAATATGCACACAAAAAAAAAACATGCACATTCATAGAAATAGGATCTCTTACATAATATAATGGAAGAGGATAAAACTACATCTAGCACATGTGTGTTATATATAGGGGGAAATTCTCAAAAACTCCTCATGTTAAAAACTCCCCCTTTTGCTACACTATGTTTTTAAGGAGTGGAGCCCACCTTGAGACAATCCAATTATTTCACACATACTATCCCCCATGAATTGGTACAAAGCTCAAATTTGATACTCATCCAACTTTTACTCGTTGTTTGGTTGAAATGACAAGAAAATGATGCCTTTAAAACCATTAAACTTTGGGGCCATGGATGAAGGGGTTAGGATGATCCAATGGCGTTGAAGTTTTTCACATAGGTAGTTCTCATCTAGATCACTCCATCCAGATTCCAGAGGAATTTCATGATTGTCACACACCATAGTGGGCCCCGCTAGGATGACCATTTTTTGTAAAACAAAAAAAACTCCCAAGAAGTTTTCTAGCACGCGCACACATACACATACACCCCCCCCCCAAAAATTTCACATGGCCCGTATGGATTTTGTATCCATCCGAATGGACTGGACTTTTAGATCGACCGGAGACCCATCCAAATGGACTAGACACCATTAAATTTATGGGCCCCGGATGGAGATGATAGGGTCTAGGAATGGGGCTGATATTTTGCGGAGATGAAGGGCTCAAGGAGATCTTTCTATGCCCCCAGATCTCAGTTCCATGTGGGCCCCACACTGAGGCATGCACACTGATCCTATGTGCAACTTGCGCACTAGATGAGGACTCATATATAATATAACACACACATATAGTTTTATAGATATATATGATCAATCCCCAGCTCAATCCCTTTTTTTTTTTTTTTTTTTTGTTTTGATATACCTTAATTTCTATTTTTGCTTAAAATTGTGACACATGAAAGTCCAATTGCCATGTAGTTTAAAGAGAATAATGCTGAAAATAAGGAACATAGATGTTTGGTCAATTCCCTGGTGGGCAATGAAGTTGCCAACAGATCGCCAATCTCTACCTTCTCTTGATGGTTTAAACCCTTGGTCTACAACATTAGGTCATGGGGTTCGAGATATGGCACCAACAAAGAAGTTGCTAACATATATCATTTTCTGCGAAAATAATCCCACACTACTTCTTGATGGTCTTTCCTATCTGTAAGGAAGTCTAACACGGTCCAGGTCAAGCCAACACAATAATTTGTCGAGCCTGGAAATTAGATCTCCCAGGTTCTTGAAAACAAGCCAATCCCAATGTTTAAAACTCACAAACTTGACTCAACTTGGAAAGAAATTGTTGAGTCACTCTCTCACTCTACTAAGTCTTGCCAAGTGAATGTTCATAGTTTGTCACACTCATTTACACTCATTTACTCAACTGGATCAGTGATCTATTGAATCAAATCGGCTTGCTTTAAAACTACAACCCATTCCTAGCTTCTAACAGCCATAGATGGAACCAGAGGCTGGTTCAGGCTGGACACCAGGACCTTGATGGGGGTATTTATCATGTCCAAAATCAGGGTCTGTCTGGCCTGAGTCATATGGGCCTTAACTTGAATACAGGATTAGCCACTGACATCCCTATCTTCAGCTCTATGCATGACTAGCACAGTTGCACTGCTTGGCTTGCTACTATGGTCCTCCATATTAGCAAATTCAACTGCTAACAGTTCTTTTTGAATGCCTTGATTCAGGTACTAAATCAAGAAGCTACAGATACAAGAAAACACTCAATTTTTGTGAATAGTATATGGGGCAAGTTGGTAGAGCAACCCATATACCATCTCTTGACTTGAGTAGAAACGGCTGTACATTTTTAGAATCCCTACATATTGCTAACCATTGCCAGTTCAAGGAGATTTGAATATCTCACTAACACATCATGGGTAAGATTTTCTCCATCAGAACCATTGGTGGATTCTCCGATTTTCAAGGAATGGTCAAGCGCTTCACAGGTGGCCAACGGGGCCCAATCACCACCGTCCATTCTTGGTTTGATGGTTGAGTAGCAGGAGCTAATTTGTGGAGGCATTGTCATTTTTTATGTATTATCAAAACGTCTGTACTCATTCAATTAAAAAGTACATAGAATGGAAAATGTTCTTGTGGGATCAAACTGTATATTGGTCAGATGTTGTTCAGCTCATGGGGCCTACTTAGATAGATGCCTATGGGAGTAAGGCAGATGGAAATGTCTCCTTTTGGGAAAGGGAGAGCCAAAAATTCAGCCCCACTAGATTATTTGCCTCAGTGGGCCCCATAAAGCTGGACTGCATTCTGCTGGTAGAAGATTTTCCATAGAGAACATGTTTGCATCAATTCTCTCTCTCTCTCTCTCTCTCTCTCTCTCAGAGGCTTAGGTGATATTTTTTCAGTTATTTTTTGTGCTTATTTTAGCAATTCAGCCATCTGTGAAGGACAATTAATAGTAAAAAAAAAAAATTATCCCTTTCTTCCCATAAAGACCTTGATTGGATTTTCAGACACGACTCAAGCTTGGTAATACTATCATCCCAACTTAGGTGCAAAAACTGTAGGTTTCTAATGGGATAGCCTCGATTAGTGCATTGCAACATATAAAGTGTTTAGGGTTTGAAAAGAAGAACAAATGGGCTTAGATTGTGTGCTCCTCCTGCAGGAAAATGACATTAATTTTTATAGGAGTTTAACCCGAAAATGAGTGATTTTTTGTCTGGGTTTTGTTGACGCAGCAGGCAACCTGACCCAACTCCTACCTGACTCAAATCCACAGTGCTCTCATCTCTTAATATGATTTATATCTTATATGTAATATTGCATATATATATATATATATATGTATATGGGAGATACTCTTACGAGAGCATCTCTCACCTTTATGAGACTTTCTCGTAAAGGTGAGAGATGTTTTCATAGGAGCATCTCCATAAATAGAGCATATCTCTCACATTACTATGAAAGAAAAGTGGGGGCTCTTACATCCATATCCAATGCCAACAACTTAAATGTGAGGACCCTCACCCCTATGAGGTGAGAGATATTTCTCATAGGAGCATCTCCCTATATATATATATATATATATATATATATGAGAATTACTTGTGGAAAGGAAGCAGAGTTCTCCATAACCATATAGGTTTGTATAAGGGGTCGGCCTTAGGCCCTTATCTCTTTGCACTAATTATGGATGGGTTAACTCCTCATATTAAAAAAGAGATACATTGGTGCATGTTATTTGCTGATAATATTGTGTTGGTAGACGAATTAAGAGATGGTGTGAATACAAACCTCGAGAGATAGTGGGAGGTTTTAGAATACAAATGCTTTAAAATAAGCTATACAAAAACAGAATATACGGTTTATGACTTCAGTGGGCATATAGAAAACTGAAACTACTATGAGAATTGAATACCATAAGATACCACAAAGTGACTCTTTATAATACGTTGGCTTTATAATTAGTAAGGATGGGGAGATTAATGAAAATGTCGAACATAGGATTCAAGCGGGATGATTGAAGTGAAAATTTACTTCTGGAGTGCTTTGTGACTGAAGAATGCCAACAAGATTGAAGAGAGGGTTTTACAGGACAACGATTAGACCGACTATGAACTATGAAGCAGAATGTTGGCCAATCAAGAAGCAACATATGCACAAAATGGATATATTAGAGATAAGAATGTTGAGTTTGATGTGTGATAAAACTGAGAATTATAGAAATAGAAATGGGCACTTTCAAGAGTATTTAAGGGTAGCAACAATAGCGGATAAAATTAAAGAAACTCGTTTGAGGTGGTTTGGACATGTCCAACGTAAGCTAGTAACATCGTCGGTGAGGAAAAATCTGGCCGTGAAAGTTAATAGCCTACCAATGGGAAAAGGTAGGTCAAAGAGGACGTGGGTAGAGGTAATAAAAATAGATACAAAGAAGTGTAACTTATTTGAAGATTTGACTCAAAATAAATTTTCTCTTAATCCTCTCACCCCGTCTCCCGCATAAACACACAACACGGCATGTGGTATTTTTGCCCTGCAAGGTTTCGAACTCGAGATCTCTTGCTTTGATATCATGACAAAGTTACTAGCTAGTAATCCCAAAACCAATTGATGATAGAAACGCCGCCCATATTCTCTACACACAAAGAAATGGCCTAGCCTCTTTGCACTTCCTCAATGCATCACTCTCTCTCTCTCTCTCTCTCTCATAAGAGCTTCTTCTCTGATGCCGCCTACGAACGTTTCTCTTGGATCATCATGGCACGCTTTGGCCGCAACTGTAAATGATTAAATGGAAGCAAAAATGCGTCAACATGAAAAATCTATCGAACATTGCAAGACGTACGTAACGCTCGACTTAAAAACATACGTTCTCTGCATGTGAGCAGCAATTGGTCGTCTACCTTTTGAAGGATCCAAAAATCCAAGTGGTATGGGCGGCGCGGCGTGCGTAGGCTCTTTGGTTCCTATTTTGCAAGGAATTCCCATGAGAACTTTTAACATTTGAATCATTGTAAACAAGATTGTGAATGATATTATGACTTTAATTAGGAAATGAATATTTTAACATTTTAGTTTTGAAGATAACAATGGAACTGTTTGTGTTTGTTAAGTCAAAGGCCTTGTCCACATATGGATATGTCTTTTCTCTCATCTTTGTTTCGAGTCTTGTTTTTGAGTGAGTGAGAACTGAGAACCCGCCCGCCCCCACCCCCCCAATGATCATTTCAATACCAGAAATGAAGTGGAACCATGTCTTGATATATATATATATATATATAGAGAGAGAGAGAGAGAGAGAGAGAGAGAGAGATTCATGATATTTTTAGACCGATACTGTCTCTCTTTTCTTATTAAAAAAAAAAAAAGTATCAAAGCATGTATGATGTTTTTGGAGTGTATGTTACTGTATTTGTGGCCTTCGAGGGCTTAGAGAGAATTTTATAAAAATAAATCTCACTTTGAATAAGTTGAATTTTGGAAAGAGGATTATATCGAGAAAACCCCCTTAGATTCAATATAGACAAAAAAAAAAAAAAAAAAAAGACCCAAAAGATATGTATCCACCGTAGTGATCCCAGGATTCATTTTCATTTTTTTTTTCTTTTTGTTGTCTTGTTGTGCGGTGATATCCCCGCTCACCCGCATACACGGACGAAGATATTCTCACTTGTTTCTTATTCTTCAAAGTTAAGCAATGACATCGCCGCCCAAGTTATATTCAGGAAAAACAAAACACTTTTTTTTCCTTTTGAATGGTGGTTGCCTGATGATGGAGGTTAGAAGGTGATGGAGGTGAAGTTAAAGATAATGGTAAAACGGATACGGAAGAGATGGGTCTTGGTTGTAGGTACGGGGCTAGTTTAGGTGGTGTGAGTTGGATTGGTGTGGAAAGTGGGAAGCGAGACATGAGATGGTGATGGGGGTAGAGAGATGCTTTGGAGATGGGCAATGCTTGTGCACAAGAAAAAAATGCTAAGAAAGGTGGGTGAGAGCAAGAATGGAAGAAAAATAAAGAAAACGAAAGAAAGAAGAGACAAAAAGACGGGTTCAAATGGTTTTGTTTTGGTTGTGGAAGAAAGAGGAATAAGCATTTATGGGTTGAGATAGCTATATGTGAGAATGAGTGCTTTTGGTGACAAGCCCAACTGCATTGAAGTCCAAGTCCGTTGAATTCACCATATCATGAAGAGAAATGTAGTGCAGGTAGGGGGTTAGTTGGTAGAGGATGAAGGAGTTGGAAGAAGAAGAAGATAGAGGAGAGGAATAAGAAGAAAGAACGAACATGGATATCCCCACTCGTATATGTGGGTGAGCGCGGATGTTAAAATATAGTAAAATTAGGTATGGTTAAAGACAAAATTACAAGCCTGTTTTCAAGCAGCCTGACTAGTCAAACCTCAATCGGGTTCGGATTGCGTCCAGCTCAAGTTGCACCTCTAGTGAGCCAAAGAGGCAACTGTACTCAGAGATGACAAAAAGTGGTGCACCAAATTAGACAAAAGTGATCACACTATTGAAAGATCAAAGGGTTTTCTATGCTAAGGAAGCATGTAAAATTTGTACTCCTTGGCATCATCCAACCTATCATCATGAAAATTCAACAATCATTTTACAATAAATGGCCCCCCATAAGGTGCGCCTGCTTTTCATTAAGATGAAGCTTGGCATTGGCTGAAAAATGTTTAATAAATATATAAGCCCCTCTCCGGCCATGGGCTGTAAGTTTCTGGCCCGATCCCAGCCCGCCTCAATCATGTCAAGCCTGAGCCCACCATTTGGTTGATTAGGGCAGTCAGGGAAAAGATTTTTTATCACTTACTTTGGCAGATAAGTAACTAAACTACAACCAATACTTATTTGGGCCTACCCAGGCTTGGGTTTTCTGTCACTTAATCCATCGTCAGGCAGGCCAAATATGAAATAGGTCCAAATTTTAAACTTAGGTTCAGTCTGAATACTAAACCCATGGCCTGAATCCAGTTCAATGGGTTGGACCTGGGTTGAGCCCAGGCCATGAGAGGCCCTGAAGATTTGTGTAGTTAAAGAACAGATGTACGTGTTGATGACGTTTAATTATTTCTTGAAAGCATGATGATAATTTACTGTCTAGGACCTATTTGTCCTTTTCCTCTCTCGAACATATCCACAAATCCACATACACTACCTAAGTCCCTTGCCCATGCAATCATGAAAATCCCTACTAGTTTTTGTGGCAAAGGAGATTGTTAACTATTGACTGTCAGTGGATTAACAAGATTAAAAGTATATATTCAAGAGTGTAGCATTTATATTTAACGGTTTAGATTTTTTATAGTTAGACCCTATAAGAGATCACATGAGTTATCCAAGAGTCTGAGCCATAGAATATCCAACTCCCAAGCTTACTAGGGATTGAATTGATTAAATGTGAGGCTATGGTGTGAGAACTCAAAAATTGGTGCTATAAACTAGGTTCTTTTTTTGGTCCCTTTGCCTCAATTCCAAATGGTCAAATTGCAGAAAGATTTCGAAAATAAAAGTATCTTCTTCAACTAAAATCCCTCATGTTCAGCAAAACCTCATATCTAAAAGTTTCAAACACATAAAGAACCAGAAAATGAGGGAAAAGCCCAAAAACCAAATTAACAAAATCTCATCCTTTGTGAATGCTAAAACACTAGCTTGAAAAGAAACACCACAAACTTCACTGTGGTGGACACCAACCTTTCAAAACTGCAGAACAAACTAAACATAAATAAAATAAAAGTGATATGGATCAAATAAATCCCTGTTCACAAGATTTCATCCTTCCCTGTTCCAACAGGCATACTGTAGAAAGTTTCCAAACAAAGAGGGTTATAAAAATATGAAATTGAAAGAAATCCCATTATTATTATTATCATTATTTTCAAACAATCAAAACTGCAGAAAAACCAAAAAGCCTTCATCCCCAATTGAGGTGTCTAAGGCGGGAGTTTGACAGATTTAATTTGAAAGGCTTCATCCCCAGTTGGGGTGTCTTGCATTAGTAATGTCAAGAAACATAACAGTTAAGAGTCAAATTAGTAAGAACATAATTAGTGTATTTGTGGCAAGTAAAGGAATTCCAAAATTGATAGAATCATAAGAGATAAACCAATGGAGAAAGAAGCAAAGTGATATAAAACTTAAACAGAAATCATTGCATCTTAATCCACAACAGATCCCACATAACTAATAAACTAACATCTATAACATGTTCAATATAAAAGCAATGCAACTGAAGGAAACTACACTATATAATTTAACATATACCCCAATAAAAAGGTCCAAGCAATGAAGGTATTAAACCAGAGTAAACCAAATGTTCCCCATTTCTTCGACTGGACGCTGTATCTGTAGTGAATGCAAGTCCTGATGATCTTGAAACCTCTATAGATTTTTCCATCTAAACTTCAGATAGAACAATAGAAATTTTGGTTATAACCTCAAAAGTATGTAACTAACAGCATGCAGAAGTTTACCTGATCACATCAAACCGAATACTAATAACCTTGTAAAAATGTACAGCACCTGCAGCGAGATCAACTCCTTCCAAAGATAACCACTGAGAGAGAGAGAATAGCTTTGCAAATAACCAAATAATCAATGTCCCCCAACATTTTTCCCCACTCCTTCAGTAAGGCCAAAATGGATTATCCTGCCTTGGCACATCCATTCCTCTTGAGAATGGTTCAGTAAAATCCATCGCTGGCATATTACCAAATGGTGCTCCAAATCTGAAGTCACTGTTGATGTTAATGGCATTATTTTCAAATGTTTGCTCAAAAATCTTGGACTGACCAAATGGGATTTCATCTCTCTGGTATTGATGATTATTTCCAGAAGCATTGTTATCTTCAAAAATATTAGCGCACATATCAACCCCAGAGCGGATAAAGTTGCCATCCACTTGAATTCTTGGCCGTTGGAGAAGGTTCTGATCATCCATGAAATTTATGTTCCCACAATTAGAGCTCTTGTTTGGCTGAAGAGTACTATCGTAGGACAACATAAGATCATTTATCGATCTCTGCACATCTGCAGGAATCCCCAAGCCAGAAATATTTGTGGGAGGAGGGTTCATAGGCATAGTTGACTTGGGCTGAGTAAATGGCAAGGAGAAAACTGGCAGCTTATCTTGGCTCATCGGAAAACTGGCGACTCCAACGGCAGGAGAGAAATTGGATCCATATAGGCACCTAGCCTGATGGTTGTTCCTTGAAGTCAAATCCATGAACCCCAATTGAGGATCATTATAAGGGCACAGGGCATTCTCACAGTTGAACACCTTCCCATCCAACAGCACATCTGGCTCCATTGATTGCTTCCTCTTTCGGGTGAAATCAGTGCTGCTGCATTCTTCCTTGATAGTAGGTGCAGCCATGATTGTTTCTTTTGTCATCATCCCCATCCCCATTTTAAAAAGGTGATCAATTTCGCGAGGCTTGCATTCATCTACTCCAATGGCTGCGTCATCATCTACACCTTCAACATCATAGTCACTGCTATCACTAACAGAGAAAGTTCCATTGCCGCAGTTGGAAGATGGGGGAGGGCAAGCATGTGGATGAAGCAAGTGACACAGTGACTCCTCCTGGTTAATGACGGCCAACCAGGTTGCACTTTCCTTTGCGGTCATCTTGTCTTGCAGGCATTTCGACTGCCTCACAAGCTTTCGGATCTTTGCCACATCAGGTGACATGTGTTTGATGACTGCAGTTAGAACACTCACCTTCCAAGCCTTTTTCAGATCATGTGGCTTCTTGTAAGGGGGAGGCCCTTGTTCCTTTGGAATGCCCAACTGGGGCCACCATTCCTCGTTCCCCTTGGGCCACCAAGGGGGAGCAATCCCCTTCTCCAGAGGAAACCTTCTCTGAGGTGGGTTACAATGTTGCATAAGGGCGGACAGAAGTGAACCCAAGGTAGTATCTTGCAACTCCTGCAGTGTGTGTGGAGAAGCTAGCATTGAGTTGCCACCGTCGTTCATACCTGGAATGGCGTGTTCCACCTGATATTTAGCAATCGCTGCAGGGCCGTTCCGGTCGAACTTGACCTTCTCCTTCCACCAGGCACGTAAATTGTCAGACGCCCCACTGACCGGCTTCCCTTTCTCCGGGATGATCCCATAGACAAATCCTTGTGCTTTACATACCTCCATCATTTTCAGCATGTACTTCAGTATCCCATCCTGAGCTCGTGACATTTTTTTCCGCCTTGCCTGCTCTTGAGACTGCCTCTGCTTGGCAACATCGCCAACGCCCTTGCCTTTGTTCTGCTCTTTGAGACGCCGCAACCTTAACCGATCTCTCCACATCCTTCTCTCCAATTCATCCACATCTAAATCATCATCACTTAAGTCATAGTCTTGTAAGTTTTCAGGTTCATTCTCCAGCGAGGGATCGCATTCAGCAGGAGGAACGGGAAGGAATTCCACATTCCCAATTTCTTCAAACATTGACATCATTGTGCCCAAACTTCAAGGTTGACGACCACACTCTTGCCTCTCCGATCTTTTAATAACAAGATCCTGTTGTCAAATATCTACCATGCAATGAATACCAAATGGTTCTGACTAAGCAGAAACTCGTACAAGAAAATTCACCACCTTCCTGCAATTAAGAGAAAACTCCCTGTTTGTAAAACAATGCATTCAAACTTTCAAATTCAAAGGCATTCCTTCAATTATACCATTTGGGTAGCACTGAAAAGACCCATATCTACCACACAAACATTCAACTAAAGTGAAGAAATTCATATAAAGATACAGTGTTTCATTAAAAATAATCCAATGATGTAAAAATATTTGGAAAATATTATCTTTACCTTCTACAGATGAGGGACAAACTCTCTCAATTTTTATTTATTTATTTATTTTTGGAATGACTCTCTCAAGTGGAATCAATAATTACATTCACAATAAACAAATATTATTTCCAATCATATCAATAAATTGTAACAACTCCTGACTGATATAAACAACAGCATTTGTAAGTGAACTGAGCCTAATTTAATTGAAAGAAAAAACATAAAAAAGGAGAAAGTGATCTTTCTCACTAGAAACATTGGTAAGAAGTTCTCTCACATGAACACAACACAAAGTGGCATTTATTGCAGATGATCAATTGCTATAGAAGTTAGGGCCCAGTTTGTTTCATATACTTGAGTAGATAGGAATTCTAGGACTTCTATTTCTTAAAAAAAAGGTTAAATTTGAAGAAGAAAATGTGAATTTCCGAAACCGACTGTCAAATTATCTCCCCTTGAATGAAAAATGAATCAAGAGGATGTGGAATATGAATACCCAGCTACTACCCTAGTAATTCAAATCCTAAAAAGTGGGGTTGCATCTACATCTCTACTTCATATCCTTCACCCCCTCATCTCTTTAATAATCATTTGATGGAGTTCCTTGGACCTTGAATTCCTACCTCACACACAAGTAATTCCAATGGCAACCAGAACACATCAATTATTATATACTAGAAGAATAAAAGCAAAATAAATAAAATAACCTTGTTCAAGCAAAAAAAAAAAAAAAAATAACCTTGTCCTTCAAAAAACAAACCATCTGTTCAATGACCGAAAATGACTAAATTCAAATATGGCAACAGTAATGCAATTCAAAAATAGAGAACATCCGATTTTTCATCAAGCAAGCACATAAAATGTTCTAAAAATCTTAAAAAATGAAAAAAGGGCAGGTGCTTTAATCCAACATCAATTAAGTTTATATTCAATGAGATGGCCCTGTAAACCTGGATACACCAAAGTGTAGTGAATTCACAAGTGGTTTCCACTTTGGCCCCACCTTGTTTGAATTGTGGAAATCGGACTGCACAGTGGAGATCTTTCAGGGACACTGCAGTTTGTGGTAGATCAAGACACACGGTCATTTCTCTAAGCTAAACACTAAAGAAGGAATCACATCAAGTAATACTAAAACATAAAATATAAAAAACTTTGCCCCTCTGACGCAGCCCAGACTAATGGGTCCAACCCAAAAATCTAAGCACAAAGGCCTAAGCCCAATAAGGCCCAATGAAGAAGAAAATTCCCGGAATATGTTTCCCAGCTTCACTTTCCCTATTTTGCAATTCTCTAGAAGATTTCTTAGGATTTCCTGATTTCTAAGTAGTTGATAAGATTTAAGATTTAGAAGTAAATTAGAAGTTTCTACTTTTATTGAGTCTTTTTTCCAAGTTAGAGCATAGACTATTCAATATAAAATTATAAAGAGATGTAATTCTCCTTTAATTGATCATTGAATATGGCAATAAGAATTTTCATTTTCTTCTCTTTGAGATGTATTTTTGTTTGTAGTGTGAGACCAAGACGTTTCGTTTCGATCATATATAGATCCCTATCCCTAATCCTTTGGCTTGGAGAATGACCCGTGGGTTATTTTCTCCACCCTGTCCTGTGTCACCCAAACACATGTACAGACTATAATCAAGGAATCTTAACCACAAAAATAAATTCCTTGGTGTAGGACCCATTGTTTGGTGATCCAGAACATTGATTTGATGGTCCTTATCATCGATACCTATGGATGTAAACAAGCCAAGCCGGCTTGCAAGCTACATGAGCTCAGCTTGAGACTCAGCTTGATTAAGCTCAAATTCAAGCTCAGCTCGATGTTTCATGAGACAAGTCAAGGTGGGTCATGATCGGCTTGGCTTGTGAAGGGCCCAAGTTTGGCTCCATTTGTACATAGTACATGTACTTTATAATTTTTATTAAAATATACTAATACTTTTTATAAATACTATTGGTTATACAAAAAAAAAAAAAAAAAAATTAATTCATAGAAAATATTCAATGCAGTACATTCACATAAGAAATAAACCGTTTTGTTAAAGATAACCTTGTTTTGACATTGCTAACCACCTAATATGACATAAAATCTAGGCCCACCCTTTGAAAATCCAGTCCACCCACAACACCTACTTTTGTTCATTGACTAGGCCTTCTCATCCAAACATTTTCTTTCATTGATAGTCGCCCACTGCTAAGCTATAAAAGTAGTGCTCTAATGATTAATATGCTATAAAATATACGAGCTTGAGTTAAGATCAAGCTTGTCCTTTCAAGCTTGGGTCAGCTTCGCTTGATTTCTAATAAGATTTGATCTCAAGCTGAGATCATACTCAGTGAAGTCCTGTCAAGCTTAGTTGGCTCAGCTTAATTGGTGTTAAATCCAAACTCATCCTAGGCAAAGATCCCCCTAGCTTGGTTTCTTTGCATCCCAGTGATTTGTGAACGCCCCAAAATTAACCCAATTAATTGTAGTGACCATGGTTGTATTTCTTGCCATTTATATATGCTTAAAGGGTACGTTTGTTTCATGTAATAATTGTACACATGTGAATAGAAAGACTTGTATTAGGAAAGTAGTTAAAATTGACGATGCAAATGTGAATTTCCAAAAATGACCATCAAACTTGCCGTCCTCTAATAGAAAAATAATTAAATTGAGGTCGGAGCGAACATATGGACCCTAAGAGGTGCTCTCATCAGTGAGAATTTTGGGCCATGGATGGACCCATGGTCTGTTAATGGTAAGTGGCCATCCAGGTTAACAGTACGGATGACAGAACTCAAAACCATGAACTTTATGTACAACCCAGGGTAGAACTTTAAAAATCAGACAAACGGTAACGTTGTGAAATCCAGCACTACGATATCTTTCCTCGACATTAGCATAGATATCGACAATATAGGAACTCTATCAATACAAAACAGGTAGAATCAAATGAAATATTGAAAGTCGCAGCCAAACAGATTCCATCTCATCGGACGTAGAGGGAGAACCACCACTGATGGTCCGGCCAAATACAAAAACTGGGTTTTCAAACAGGCAATTGTTTGTGGGCGCGTTTGTGAAGTTACTTTTCCATGGAAAAATACGATGAAAGTGTAAATATTTTTTTTTTAGCAGCCACTTCTTTTATGAAAATATTTTTGCACTTTTTCTATGAAAAAGTAAGCACGCAAACTAGCCGGGCATGTTTGTTTGCAAAAGAGTAAAGTGACGAAGGGTTGAAACAAATTCCAATGGTTGGATTCTTCACTCCACTAGGTGTTTTGTTTGCATAGATCCAAACAAATAAAGTAAATATGAATACCTAGTTGGCAATTACTCCGACCCAACTTTTTGTCTCCCACCGTTACTCCGATATTCCATAATAAAGTGGGGTGGAGTAACTCACCCTCCATTCTCTTAATCCATCCCGATCATGTAAATTTAAATCCGTTTACGTGACACCAACCATCCAAACACATAAAAAATAATTTATCTAGTCATTTATTTCAACTCACTCCAGTTTAACTTTATCGTAACGTGACATCCTACTCCTCTTCTATTTCTTCCCTAATGCAAACAAACAGAACTAAACAAGAAAAATGGTTTTCCACACGTCACTACTTTTCACAGTTTTCGTTTTTCTTTGCTGAAATTGTTTTGAAGAGCCAAAGAATCTTTTTATGTTTCCAGCTTAACATAAGGAGACTACCTTTCCCTTACACACACACACCCACCCACACACACACACCACCCCCCCTCTTGGGCCATACTAAGAAGCAACCTCTTGGGCCATACTAAGAAGCAACAACACGACGAGAGCCCACAACATACTAGAAAGTCCTTACCATTACAGTGTCAAAGCTGTGGGTTCAAGTCATGTTATCAATAAAATCAAAACACCAAAACATCAAAAGAGGAAAAAACACAAGTAGCAGCAAGTAGCAACAACACACTTCTCCAATCTATGAGAAACTAAAGAATCATCCTCTCCAATCTTTTGCACAACAGGCACAAACACACTTCGATCAGGAAAAATGTTCTTTTTTTTCTCTCTCAGAAAATAAATTTAGTATAAAATAGAATGACGCTTTTGATCTGTTTCACGCGATTGGAATGTTTCACGCGATTGGAAAACAACAAGTGAAGAAAACAAATGGAAAAAACTTTTTATAGTGTAAGCAAGAGCTTTTTGTGATATCTCAGTTTTTTTTTTTTTTTTTTTTTTTTTTTTTTTTTTTTTTCTTCTTCCTTGGGCAAAGAAGAGAGATGTACAGAACGATATTGATGTGTCAGATATAAAGCTGAAAATCTGAAGAAATTAGAAGAGAACAAAATAAAATGAGAAGATTCCGATATAAATACGTCCGAAACCGTCTTTAAAACGTTACGAAACCGAAAAATCTAAAGCTCTGAATTCCACGGAAAAGCAAATCCAACACGTAACAGACGCGACCCTGAAAAGAAAAAAACCGATCTGCAGCAACAAAACCTGAATAAGAATCTAAACAAGGAAAATTTCTCGTATCGGAGAGGTTTTACCGAAACGCCGCCGATTTTTTTCGCTGATTCGCCCGAAAACGCGATCCGAGAACCGGTATTCTCACTGATTAGCGAGAAAACACGATCCGAGAAAAATCAAACTCAGCTTTCAGAATCGGAGTTTTTTTTTTTGATACCGAAACGCAGCCGATTTTTCGTAGAAATCGGATTTCTTAGAGTTAAAACGCGAAACGAAGAGAAAAACAAAAAAAGAACAGAAAATCCCGACTCAAATCGAGTTGCAGAGAACGAACAAATGAAAAACAGAATCCAAACAGTTACGAAAAATCGCAAATGGAGTTGCTGAAATCAAATGGAGAAAAAAAAATCCAGACAGAATCTACAATCAGCCCAATAAAAACGAAACAAATCAAATGATACAAACAATCAAATCTCCGAGATTCCAAAAGCATTCCTTTTGTAAGATCTCATTTCTTCATCGATCTTACAAATCGCAACTCCTACATAACAAATACAAAGAGAGAAGAAAACACACACACACACACACACACCGAATCGAAGCTTCTAGAAACATGTATAGAAAGAGACAGAGAGAGAGAAAGAGAAAGAGAATCAGATGCCAGAAACCGTACAGATCAGAAGAGAGAGAATAAGAAACAAGGAAGAGATGGAAGAAATAAAACTCAGAAGCTTAGGCGGATACAGAGATAGAGATACCTTTTCAGCTTTTCGTTTCCGCCATTAAAGCTTCTCTTCGAAGCTTTGTTGCAGCAAAAAAAAATACACACACAGAAAGAGAGAGGGAGAGGGAGAGAGGGAGAGAGAAGAAAAAGCGCTAAAAGACGAGAGAGAGTGTGTGTGTGAGGGGTCGTGTTGGTCCGTGTCGGTAAAAATATGTGAGAGCGAGAGAGGGTCTAGTGACTAATGAGGTTTTAACCGTGGTTAGATTAACTTAACCAGAGGTTAAGAAGATACTGAAAGCAGCAGAGTCGAGACCGCGTGCGCACGTGTGGCAAGTTCTGCCACCTGAGGCCGTGCTTCGCGGAGCAGGTGCCATTAAAAGAAAAGAAACGGGTGCTTCAAAATTTATCAAAATGATACTAGCTCTTGTTGCCCCATGAAGAAAACAAAAATAAATAAATAAATAAAGAAATAAAAATAAGTAAATAAATAAAGGGTTATCATGGTTGAGTGTTATCGAGCATGTGATCTCAACGTCTTTCAAGTGAAGAATACCACTCTTATCTAGTGAGCCAACCTAATAACAAAGGAGCATAAAGTAATTAATATGTTCATGTTCGATTTGTATTCTGAACTCATAAATGAAGGAGCAAGGATTTTGCCTTTATAAGGTACGGGTAACCTTGAATAGGTTTTTAATAGGTTTTATTCGATATGGCAATTTTAAAAAGTATTATGCGATGTTGCATATTTGACAAGTGTTTTTTGTGATATATGAAAGTTATTATTTTGGAGTTCGATTGATAGTGAAAAGATGAAGCTAACATGTAATATTAAGTGATATCACATAATAACCTTAAAAATTGTGATATCATGTATGTATGGCACTTTTATCATTTTTCATAGTACTTGCTGTATTTTGCCCCCTCATGAAGAATTCTGAAATTTATACCTGCTGGATTCTTAAACTTAGCCTTGTCTTGTATAATCAAGATCTTATGATACAAGGAAGTATGACAATCAAGAGACATAAGAAGCTAAATAAATCTTGACACACACTTTGTGCAACATTACTTAAGTCAAATTATTCAAGCACTTTAATTTAGTTTCTCAAACATTGATAGCTACATGACGTTCAAATTTATTAATATACAATCCCGTGAATAATGCTAAGTTTCAATATTGTTAAAGAAAAGCACCCCTTCGTAAAAGAGCCGAATTAATAATAATTTGCCTTCCATATAAAAGAAATGGAGGCGTTGTTAAGTAGTAGAGTTTTCACATATAGTAATTATTTATGAGGGAGTATATAATTTTTAATTTCTCCTATCTAAAAAGCGTAAGCTCTTTAATTAAAAGCAGAGATCAAAAATTCTACACAGCTGTCATGTATAACGATCTACAAGATCCAAACCCATTTAAAAAGCAATAATAAAGTTAATAGCATTTTCAATTTGGTGAAATTCTATATAGTCCTAGACTGTCTTGTTTTTAGCAATAAGAAAGTTACTGTTTGGATTGAGGGAACAAGAAAAAACAATCAGATTCAATAGGACATTTTTGTATTTTAGATAATAGCCAGGGGGCATTCTAGTCATTTCAATAGAAATGGCGCCGCCCGCTTGACAAGGAGAAAGAGGCGGGGTTCATTTTGGAAAGAGCAGAAAAGAATCGGCGACTTTTGACTCCGTAGCAGACGCATCGGCTCTAACTCGCTCGCGTGCGCCATCCTTCGGTAGCCATTCTAAACCAGCCACGTGTCTTAGACGGGTCCCACCCGGTCATTGAGTGGTCGACACGTCGTCACAAATGGCTTCACGAAAGTCGTCGAAAGACATGGAAATAAAAAGGAAACTTTCAAAAAGAAAAAAAAAAAAAAAAAAGATCTTTGTTCTGTTTTGTTCTAGAAGAAACTGAACCTGTTATGGAAATGAAAAACGTTTGCTGAAACTGGTGTTGATGGTAACAAGTCTGAAAAGAATCTTATTTTCCACAAAGAGACCCGTCACTTTTTTCTGCTGAAATATTCCTCAACACTTGAAAAATAGAGGAGAATACTTTGACATATAAGTGTTGGAAGTTGAGTGAATGTGATAGTATGAATAAATAAATAAGCAAGTGTATATATGGATTACCATTTTATATTTATAATTTTAGTAGGTCTAAGCCATTTCAATCGGAAATTACAGGATAGTGGTAGTGGATAAGGAATCCCGCTTTTACAGCTATACTTAAGGATTGATCTCAGAAAAGGCAGGTTATGTCTACCTTCATTAGCCTTTAGCCGAGCTTGTCGGAAAAAAGTAAGGTATTAAAATCACTACTGGTTTTATTCATAATAATTATTGTTATAGTCTCTAAACTAAGTCCTCTGAATTTGTGAGCAATTCCTACCTAAAATATCCAAGCATCTGAAAAGTATAGAGTACTTACCTTACGCATTAACATCGAGTCAAATCTTATTTACCTTACGCAATAACATCGAGTCAAATCTAACTCTAAATGAAGCTAGCCCCACTTTAGAATTGATCACTAGTCAATAGGAACATTTGCTTGAGTTTTTATTTCAACGATATAACTTATATGTGATTAATCTGGTGGTGAGCTCAATTTGAATTGAATTTATCCCATACTAAGGAAAAAAGAAGACAGTTATTTTGAATGATTTGAACTTTAAATGTGGGTCCTAGTGATAGATTTATAGTGTAAACACTAGCAACTAATTTATGGAACGTCTCAAACTTCAACCTACGCAAATTGAAGATCAAAATTAGTGAGCCTGCTTCATCATCAGATTCTTTTGCCTAATTAAGAATAAATTAAAACTACAATGTGCCATATTTAAAAATATAAATTAGTCAAACTACGAATTAGGGATTCAGATTAAAAAGTCCCACTCTTTGACCAATGTATCAAACTAGCAAATATATATTGTTTCCACGCCCCTGAGAGTTGGTAGAGTGACATAATATATGAGTTTGCTCTCTTTTTGTTTAAAATCCGTCCTAGATTTACATGGTGTGTTTTTGTGTGTGTTTAGTAGCTGTTATAAGGAAGAATAATCCTATTGGGCCAAAGACATCAAAGATACCCACGTAAATAATATTATATATATAATATCATTACCAAAAAATTATTGGCTGAGACATTTTTAAATGTAGAGATTTTGTTATTTTTCTAACTTACTTGGAATACTTTTTTTTTTTCCTTTCCCTCTCTTATTCGTTTTGTCCCATTGCTGTTCCCAAGCAGTTCTTCTGTACTTGCTTGTCTTCGTAGTGGTTGTATTATGGGAACATCATGAGCTGGCATCAATCCTTGACATATTGGATCAATCTCGACCGTTGATTAATCTATCAAAAACATCTATGATTACACTTTTTGGAATGTAGCACCAGCACCTGTCGCACATGGTGCGTATGTGGAAAAAGCACAGGTTCTGACTCGCACACGGTGCGTATGGAACCACCCCCACCCGCTCCCCAAACCCCATAAACCCAAAACATATTGGTGTGATTTTAATTTGCAAGGTGCTTTGTAAAAACTTAAGCTTGTCTTTATCATTTGTAGGTAAAATTGGGCAAATTGCTTCAATCCATTGTCTATTGAATTCATTATAAACATTAGGATTTCAGCTTTCTTATATAAAGAGAAAAGAACCCCATGGGGTAATTCAGTTGATCTAGGACCACGGTTTGCATCCGGAGATTGTAGGTTCGAAACTTCACTACAGCATTGGGGCTATAGGAGAGTTTATCCGGCTTCTCTTTAGACCCGGAGAGATTAGTCCAACAACCTAAAAGATTGAAAACCCTCCGATAGCAAAAAAAAAAAAGAAAAAAGAAAATATATATAATATATATAAATAAATAAAAGAAATGGACCCTGAAGCTAACCACACTAAAAGTAGATCATGGGTCACTACTTTAGCTTAGCTAGTTAGGACTATGGTTGTGCATTGTTAGAGTGTATAAGTTTGAGGCCCCCTTTGTCACCCTACAAAGAAGAAAACCGTCCTATAAAAATTTAACTCAACATATCATAAGGTAAAGTGTATCTGATCATTTCTATTTATTTTTAAAAAATGAAAAAAAAAAAGTAAATTTGTATGGGCTCATATTGACCTGTATTTGCTTATATTGACCCATATGGAAAGTGTGGTTTAATCCAGATTGTGAGTAGCACTGTTTTACACGTATTTTTCTATGTAATCACCTATTATGTTCATATATTTAAGACACATTTATGACATTGAGTAACGTTCAGTCTAATGCTTAGTTGTTTTTTTTAAATGAAAATATAGGTCTTCTACCGTTGACTTTAGAAAAAACTAAACTTGGAGCTAGTTTTTTCAAAATGAAGATTATTACATGCATGAGTGGAATTTCGCCTTCTAGAATTATAAGAATATAATGTAGCAGTTTTTCATGAGAATTCAAAACCGTTCATATTACTATGAGAAAATAAAGAGATGAGAAGTATATATAAAAGTGGCCATCAAAATGATCTCCCTTTTAATGAAAAGTTAATCAAGGAAAACGCAAAATGAATATCTTGCGAATCACTATTTTATATCTCCACTCCTCTCGGGTCTCACTTCCTGTCATTCGTACTTTAACATCTTTAATAATCCTTCAATGGAGAGCTCATTTGACCATGAATTATTATTTATTCTAATGCAAACAAACACTTTACTCTATTTTTTGCCTTTCCAAACAGGCTTAAAGGTTTTAATCTAAGGTAAGTTTAACATAATAGAAATATAATTGAGTCCATCTAGTTGTATTGGAAGTACAATCCGCATTGTGGGCCCACTCAGCTAACACATTAAGTTTGGATTTTCTCTAAAATTGTTAACTTTTACCCATTTCTATTAAGAGAAATTCATAAACATGCATCTTTTAATTAATCATTATTTTCAATTTCCATATTTGACCCATGATCAATCCAAACCAAAATAAAAGGTAACTCTGCAGATTTTTATTGGTGCTAATTCTACACTAATCTAACCATCATCAATGGCTGGATTTGAACCACAAAACTTTGCATGGTATACAACTAATGACCGTTGAGCCTTTAAATTCTAGATAAGTATCAATTGATTGCATCATTATGTTCTCCTTCCCATGGTCCAGTCCAGATCCATCCATTCCTCTACATTCCTTGATTGTCATGCATTTAATTGTGCCACAAAAGCAAACTACGATTATCAAGAAGACACTCAAAACAATTTGAAGACCTAACCTATCATTTTGGGTTCACTTACATGCATACCTAATATTGGCTAATGGCAGAGGGAGAAAGGTCTATATATGGCTAGGGTTGGACAAAGGTAAGTGTGAATGGCTTTGGACCATGATTACCATTTATTTAAAGAACCTCGAAGTTAGAAAACTTTAAGTACTCAATAGATGGTTTTCCTTATTTGTGTTTTCTCGTATCAATGTAGTAAAAATTACATGTCTGTCAAAAGAGGTAAGCTCCAATGTAACGGGCAGTAGGTGTGAAGGGCTAAGATAATATAGGTTGACTCAGCCGGCCTATTTAATTTCACATCTTTAAATGCTCTATTTCAAACTAAGGGGAATGTTCATGTGCATCTATTCCTCACCATAGGGTGACAGGGGTACTTTTCCTTTTTACACATGAAGACAAGGGAGTGTACTCACCCTATGTACACTACACTCACTTTTGTACTTGAAATCCTCATTCTATGGAAGTGTCCCTCACCCTATGGTGAGGGATAGATGTACATGAACATTCCCCTTCAATTAAAGCCTTGGCTATTGTAAAGGACATTTTTTCTCTCATGAAATTTACAACAAGAGAAATGTTGGCATGAGGGTGCCACGACCTACTCCAAATGTACACTACATTTATTTTTTTTTCTTTCTCTTCTTCTTTTTTTTTTTTTTTCCTTCTTTGGTGGTAAGGAGAAGGGAGTAATACTCTCAACACGAGGAGAAAGGACTGATCCCTAGTTCTTTTAGTGAAATTACAAATGCCTTGCCACAAAACTATCAATAATTTGGCATGACCATTGTATAATTGCTTTGCCCTTTATGTACTGGTTTCAATAATAACCCTCTTAGATCATTATTTGAATAAAATGTATATATGATAACACATTAAAGTTAGTCAAATGTGTCATCTTCAATTATTAATGCGAATTAATGGACCAAGGATCATTTTTTATGATCCCTTTGCCAACTTTAATCTATTCATCTTGACAAAGTAACTAT
Organism: Camphora micrantha; assembly: GCA_003546025.1. Taxonomy (NCBI): domain Eukaryota; kingdom Viridiplantae; phylum Streptophyta; class Magnoliopsida; order Laurales; family Lauraceae; genus Camphora; species Camphora micrantha. The sequence continues at coordinate 23,446,514 of QPKB01000003.1, read as the reverse complement.
TTTGATGGTCTCTAATCCGACAGTCCCTTTTTTTGAGAAAATATTATGGAGAGTTTTGGAGATACTCTTTGGGCATTCACTTGACTTCTTTCCATGATCCATGTCTACCTCTATCATATCCTTCGTTCCTTGATTATTATGGATCCAACTAGTATTTTATAAATTAGTGCCTAAGAGATAAATCAGTAAATCTCGCACGAAGTATAAATGTGGAGCGATGTTCGGTTGTGGGTATTTGCACGCTCATGCTTGCGGTGTACAAAATTCATTCTCATCTTTTAATGCAAAGGGCCCCGCCTTGAATCAAAGGTAAAGATACACTTTTTTGCACATAGCAGACGTTGTAGGACGCCCGTAAGAGAAAATCTAATCATATAAAAGTTATTAATGGAGTTTTGAGGTCACTTAACCATTGTGCTTTTTTCGATTAGGAATCCAATGTTCTCAATGACAAACAAGATACTATGTTTAGTAATTGTCAACTATTATTATCACGAAGATGTACTTTCATTAATGACTCCTTAGCAAGAATAGTAAGATAATGCCTTATTGCACCTATAGCAATCATTAGGTCTATAATAGCCAAGTTTTTTTGATATTGTAGCATCTATTTTGTCATCCAAACTGTTGATCACCAACTCCTTCCCTTGATCCGTGTCTAACACTATCTTCACCCCTCCTTTCTTGATTATCATCGATCCAACTAGTGTTTTAAAAATGTCAAGGAGTTAAATTAGTAGCTTTTATAGTACAAATGTGGAGCGATGTTCAGCTGCGAGCATTTGCAGGCTCTTGGTGCACAAAATTCATTCCCATCTTTTAATGAATAGGGCCCCATCTCGAGTCGAAGATAGAGACAATTTTTTTTTGCATAACAGTCCTTGTGGACGGTCGCAAGAGAAAATTCAGTAGTATAAAGGAGTGTTAATGAGGTTTTGAATTCACTTGACCATTATGCTTTTTCCTATTAGCCAGGTTTTGCTATAGTAGGATATATTTGATGATCCTAGACCTTGATCACCAGACTCCTTCCCATGGTCTGTGTTTAACTCTATCAACATCCATTGTTCCTTGATTATCATGCATCCAGCTAGTATTTTAAAAATGCCTAGGAACTAAATTAGTAGCTCTTCAAGAATAAATGTGGAGCGATGTTGGGTTGTTAGCATTCGCATGCTTGCAGTGTACAAAATTTATTCTCAGCTTTTAATGTAGAGCACCCCGACTTGACTCAAAGGTAAAAATGCATTTTTTCTGTTCATAGCAGTCCCTGTGGATGCTCACAGGATAAAATTCCACTGTATAAATGAGTGTTAATGAAGTTTTGAGGCTACTTAACCATTGTGCCTCTTCCTATTAGGAATCAAATGTTCCCAATGACAATATACAAAATGTTATAAGATATGGATCTTGGGTGGATGCCCACTTAAGATGAGTTAGGATTAGATTTAGGGTTTCTATCTTATGAGACCACTTTGTCTATAAATAGGCAACTCCCTATTATATTTACACAAATAGATAATGAGATAATAGAAAACTCTCTCTTCTCTCTCTAATCATCTTTCTCTTAGTCTCTCTTTTTCTCACACAAAAAACTATTTTTAGTGATTGCCAACTATGATTATTACAAAGAATCAAAGATACCCCTTTATTAAAGACTTCTTTATCAAGAACAGCAAGATAGCTCCTAATTCCATCTATAGTGATCATGGGTGAAGGATTGAATGAAAGGTATATCAATAGCCAAATCTTGCCATTGTAGGATATATTTTTATCATCATAGCCCTTGATCACGTAATTCCTTCCTATGATCCGTGTCTAACTCCATTTACATTTCGCGTTCCTTGATTAACATAGATCCAACTAGTATATTAAAAAAGAGCAAAGCTCTCTTAAGCTGAAGCTTAGCTTATTCTAAATTGAAATAGTGTTGGTTCTACAAATTAAAGTTGATTATATCTGTTTTTTGCATGATGGAATTGAAAAATTCAGTTCTGATTGGATTTATCCTAATTTTAGAGACGATCATCATGCAAAAAACAACAATAATTGATTTTGATTTATGAGACCACACTATTTCAGCTTGGAATAAGCTAAGCTTCAACTTAGGAAAACTAGCCCCTTTAAAAATTCCTAGGAGTTAAATTAATAGCTCTCCTAGTATAAATGTGGAGCGATGTTTAGCTGCTAGCATTTGCACGCTTGCAATGCACAAAACTCATTCTTGGCTTTTAATGTGGAGTGCCCCGCCTTGAATCAAAGGTGGAGATGCACTTTGTGCATAGCAGTCCCTTCCAGTTTTGAAGCAAGCTGTGTAAAAATCTAATCGAAGGCTCGTTTCCGGTAAATGGTATTAAGTACAATCCCTGCTGCCTTCGTCCACTCAGTAAGAGTGTTCTCTTAACAAAGGAAGGTCTTACTCATCAAATACCACAGCACAGGAAAAGCTACTAGTAGATAGCTAGTAGTAGATCCTATTCCTTTCCTCAATTAGTGTATCCCCAAAAAAAAAAAAAAAAAAAACCTTATAAATCCTGAAAATTAAATGCGGAACATTTTGTGCATATTTTTTTAATAATTCACATTTGCTCCCTCCCCCAAAATATATATATATATATATATATATTTTTACATTGAGAAGCACCCTCAGAGAAGAATTTCCGGTCCGCACTGTTTCCGTGTAACGGCACTCCCTCAATCGACACCCATCCAGATACATAAATATATCATACCGTTGCACCCAAGAAGAAAGTGCACTTTATTTGACAGTTGAAAGTTTAAGCCTTCAAAATCAAGAGCTCGGATTTGATTGGAACCTTTCCTTCTCTTTCCTGCCCCCAATCCACAAGAAGCTCTGTATATCCTCTCTTTCTCCTACAAATGGCATACAGTGGACCTCACAAAATTTAATTAGTTTAGTTTAGTCGACTAAAGAACTGTTAGCTCTCAATTATTCCTCCACATGTACGTGGTACGGCAGAATCTAAGTGCCCAAAGCGAGGAACGGGAGCGGGAGCGAGAGAAGGAGTGTCGAAACGTTAAATTTTAAAATAATTATATGTCTGGAGAACCTCCAAAGCGCCTATACAACATAGTTCTTATGGGTTTATTAACAATGAACTAATGGACAAGAATATATCTTATCCATGTATACAAGTATAAAAAAATAGAGAAAAAGACCAACTTTGCAATTTGATCACATTAAATAGATAATAATTAATAAGTCATAAGAAGTTTATTCATTTAAAAGATAAATGTCAAGCTTACAAAAAATGAAAATGCACATAAACTAAAAATTTTGCACGATTCTCTTCATATTCGGTTGATCCACGCTCCGAGGATGAATCCACTGCATAGTAGTATGCTACAAGTCCCATGTTAAAATTATGGGTGGGACCCACATTTGGAAAATTCAAACCTCTTGTTAGCCCTAGTACTATAGTATAGTGATCAAATGTTAATTATTATTCAAATTAGTGAGATGGCCACAGTTGGATCAACTAAATTTGAAATTCTTAATTAAATTACTTTACTTTCCTTTTTTTTAATGGGCAGAAATGGAAGAAGTCTCTTATGTGTGAAATCTGGTGATCAATCCATCGGTTGGCTCACTGAAATAGATTTTGAATATTTAGATACGGAGTACTCAATGGGTCTTAGGACAGTGGAACGGTTTGGATTTTCCAAAGGTAGGCTCCACCAATGTTTTTAACATGGGTGTTGTAGCATACTACCATGCATGCAGCGTCTACTACCATGCAGCGACCCCTACGTTGTATATGTGTCCAACCAATGTGTGTTTGTTTCAGCCCATGCCTATTGAGTTGAGTGATCAATCATAAAAGATGACTCATTAGGAAGCTAGCAATTAAAGGGTAAATCTTCTATATGCCCAAGTCTTTGAGATCCTTGTACCGTTGGACATGAGTGAAGATGATTACCAGTTTTAGTCTAATACAACTAAAATAACATAAAAGAGATGCTCATATAAGAGATATTGCTCACCTTATATGAGAGATAGGAGTGGGGGCCCTCACATTTAAGTTGTTGTCATTGGATATGGATGTGGGAGCCCCCACCTTATCTCTCATAATAAGGTGAGAGCATCTCTCATAAGAGCATCTCCCATAACATAAAGACTAAAGTAAAAAGAAGTTGCCAAAAAGATAAAGACTAAGGTGATGCAACCCCTACACATGAGCAAAAATAGCCTCTCTATCTTCATTTCCACGTCTTTTACTTGTGATTTGTGTTCCATAACATGATTCTGTTTGGTCAATCAATTTCTAGCTAATAGAAAACCCATTAATCAATAGAGAAGTGGCATTCAACTTGGAAGGAAGATAAGCTTGGGAAGCTCCGCACCTTTGGGTAAGATAAGATCTCATATGCTAATGAGTCAGCTTTCTTTACCCCATGATTAGATAATGCATACTACAATTTTTAATTGGATGCTGGTGTTGTCGTCACAAAACCAATGACAATGCATGACTTAGTAAATATATCTTTTGTGCAGTGATTATTCTTTTAATATAAGGTTGATGATCTGTGGTATTGTCAAGGTCAAATCAAATCTGTGGAGTCCATCTTAGAAAGCTCATGGTTCTTCCCATCAATCGAGCATGATGATTTCCTTTGTGCATGCAGCGTACATATCCATTTTCATCTTTTACTCATAGAAGGTTAGAGATTTACCTGTACAAGTAGGGGAGAGCATTGCTTGCACATGCAGAGGCGGACCGACGTGAACTTGACCTGGGGCGGTCGCCCCAGGTCAAGTTCTGAACTCCTCTTCAAATGCTATTGGGCCTTGGCCCACCCCCCCACATCAGTATAATACTTGCCCCAGGTCAAAAGGGTAGAATGAAAAATGGAAAGTTTAGCCCCACCTGAATGAAAATCCTGGGTCCGCCTCTATGCACATGTAAGGAAGAGGACAAGGGTTGTTCAGTTGACACCTCTACATGTCACACGGCTGCTCAAGATCGATCTTGGTGTGTCTATTTTGCGGGCTTCTTTTCCTACTTGTGTGGGCTCTTCTTTCTACTTTGTGAGCTTCTACTTCTGACTTACATAGGAATTTAGGGTCCAAGGTACCAAAAAATAAGGGAGAAGACTAGGAATCAAATAGTGGGCAATTGCCAATTGCGTGAGAACAGACTCCCAACCACAGGGCTATCCCTCTATTCTTTCTATTATACATAACTATCTATAGAAATTTTTTACAATATATATATATATATATATATATATATATATATATATGGAAACAAGGCAAACGGTTGTTCCACCTTATTTAGATTTTAAAGAGTTTGGACATTCAAGGATATCTTTTGAGGGGATCACCTAATTTGTAATTGCGTAAATGTTCCCATGACCAATGCCAACTTTTATCATTTAAATTGAATAATAAAATTGAATTGGGACTCCATTTTCACTATCTTTATATTATGTTTTTGTTATTTTGTTTACATCAAGATCCAAGACAATCTAAAAGCAATTAAAAGTTCTTTTAAAAAATTGTTTTCTGAATATTTATAGAATTATCTCTTTTAGAAAAAAAAAAAAAAGAACTGAAGTAATTGAAAATGGTAGTCATTAATCGATGTGTTTTTTGTTGTACCAAAAGGCCTCAGGATATATTCCACTAGTATATCTGAAATCGTGTTTTAAAACCACGAGCATGAGGATTCTTAAAAGTGATAAGACTTTTGTTTAGGAGTTCTTGGATTTAACATCAAATACTAGTGGTTGCAAAATTATTTTAGCATAACTTTTGTTTGTGTTCAAATGAGCTCTACCGAGGGATTCTTACAAAAGTGAGGTGTAAAGGATTTAAGATGAGGAATGAAGAATATAAGGTGGCGATTTCGGCGGAGTCATCACTTTTCTAGAATTTGAATTATTGAGGTAATGACTTGGTATACATTATCCTCTTCCCTTGATTCTAATTTCCATAAAAGGGAATTTTATTTGTGGCCCTTTCCATATATTCACACACACACATATATATATATATATATATATATATATATATATATATATATATATTCAGTTCTGACGCATTCTATGCATGCATACAAACAAGCCCTTGGATTTGTCACATTTCAGCATCCAATCATTATGTTAGCAGGCTACTTCATCTACGTTGAAAATTATTGGCAAAAGTCCTCCCGAGATGGTAACGTATGGTCTTGGGCATCATTGAAAAGGTGTATGACTGATTTAGATGAGTTGAAAATGGGGACAGTTCAAGGACCTCAAAGTTGTAATTCTTAACCGAGATATTACCCTCCACACCGGGGGCATGAGGGATTTTATCTTACTCCCCCTAAATCTGTAGGGATTATTTCAGCCCAAAGGGCTGGGACATCCTCCATTTATTAAAAAAAAAAAAACCTTAGATATTACTTGTCTAAAGGTAAATAATATTTGAATGAGTGTTAAATTGAAGTTAATGTTAACTCATTCGAGTACGAAGGGTAGAATTAATGATAGGAGAACCAAGGTGGGTAACTTTTTTTTTTTTTTTGGCTTAAAAGGTAATTTGTATTAAAGAGTCAAAAGAAGAAAAGAGATATATATACAAGAGCTCACGGAGGCCCAAGAGAGAGAGCCAAACAAAAATTACAAGGTCATGAGTACCTTAATACAGGACAAGATCACGGTGAGCAAATTTTAATTGGAATAAAAAAGATAGAACACGCAATCTCGTGCCACGAGAGATGGGCCCTACAAATAACCATCACAAACAAGATTGCCTTTTTATCAAAATAATTTGTTTACTTAAACTTATGGCACTCCTTAAAATAATCACTTTTTTTTACACTAAACATAGATTTGTGTGAAGCATGTGTTAATTAGCAGAGAGTGGATGATGATTAACCCACTGATCCTCATCTAAAGGTAAATGACATCAACTGAGCAGATTATTTAAATTAAAATTCATGGGCACGTGTTGAATTTAAAAACGTGCATGACCATTTAACCCTATATATGTATCTAATCTGATGGTAACCTGTTATACGTATTCATGTGCTATGTAAGAAGATCAGATATGGTTTAAAATATTAAATAATCAGAGAAAAAAAGTTGAATACGACGACAATGACAATGACGATGACAATGATGATGATGATGATGTTGTTGTTTTTTTGTTCAAAAAGTCCAATAGAAGAAATTCCGCATGTATGTGTATGTGTGTGTGACTTGAATTTTTTTTCTGTTTTAGTGTTTTAAATATTTTTCAAATGTAGCATATTAAGTAAAACTTTATATATTGAGGGTGTGTGCAAGGTTTTACTGCATAATGCTGGAAGCTTAATGTAGCCTATGATCCACTGACATCAATCAAAGCCGTGATCTTCTCTATGTTTGTCTCTTTTTTCTTTTTTTTTTTTTATACTGAAACAGAAAAAAAAATGGAAAATATTCAGAAAGTGAAAAATTCTCAGATCTTCATTTAAAAATGTGGTTAGTGCATTTGAAATACAAAGAAAGAAAAACTTTGAATATGAAGGGGGATAAAAAAGTATCTTTTTAAGTGGACTTTTTCCAATTTTTACTCTGATATTAATTGGCCTCACCATAAGATTGAGTACTCGTTATTTCAAGCATTTATTCAAATACGGTGGGACCAACTTCTATATGAATCCAAGGGATAGCTAAGTGCTCAAATCCAACTACTTGTAGACTTCTAAAAATGTCTAGAGGATAAATGACTCTGAAGAAGATTTACTTTAATTTGGAGAAAAGGGCAAGGGGAAGGATTTACTTTAACTAAATCATTAAAACTCTCCTTAAATTTTGGAGAGGGATTTACTCGTCTTTTAGAAGCTAACAAAATACAAAATTAACACTTAGGCTTTTCAAATTCTATCCTTTTATAGAAGAGAAAAAGTAAATGAGGAGGGGCAAGATCATTAGAAACTAGCATTTTTTTAAACTAATCTCATGTATTCTAGTGATCGAAAGAAGTTGAGGAGGGGCAAACCGACACTGGTTCTAATAAGCATTTTGAGTTACCAAAAGAAGGCCTCCAATGTGTGCGAAAAAATAAATTTATTATAAAAATTTTGTATTAATCCTTTAATCACATTCTTCTTCAACCCAACAAATATATCTTCCTTTGTATAAGAGCTAAAGCATGCTATATGTAAACGGATTGAGTCCAACAACTTGAAAAATTTTATAGGTCATTAGAAGATGGAGTAGTTATCAAGTGCACACCTATTTTTGGTGCCCAGCCGTGCACACCTCATAGTGGATCCCTCCTGATAGTCCATCCAACTAATCCAACCCCCTCCCAAATAGTCATGTGTCTCCTAAACTTGCACCAAGACGAATTGACTGGACCGTTGGATCGACTGTGCACCCATTTTAGATGATGAAGATTTGTTGGTTGAAGATAAAAGGGTTAGGATGATCATGAGGTTGATTCTTTGTACATAGGATGATACCAACCAGAACTTTAAATCCCCGGCTCCATCCCCGTGTGAACCCCACAGTGAGGTCACATGGAAGCTTATATGCGAACCTCACACACCTGATAAACCCTCATATAAAATGGCCCTGAGCTAGAAATATTCATACGCATACATCCCTTAAGAAATTATGGTGAGGCATAACATTGAGAGGCCGACTTTATGATACATCCAAACTATCTAGATACACGGGATTTCATTAAATACACTAGATTCATCAAGTTTTTATCTATCCAAATGGGTTGGACCGTTGGAACGAAGGTCAATATCTTTTCTTTAATATAAAGTCATTAAGTTTATGGGTCACGGACGAAGGGGTTAGAGGCATGAGATTGACTCAAAACTTGATATATGGGCACATCCAAGATGTCTCTTCTCATCTCCCCCTAGTCACATGATCATTGGGGCCCTATGTGGGCCCAATTAAGTCTGTTTCTTATCATATGGTAAGAGAAGGATGCACACGAATATCCCCCATCGCGAGATATCCCCACACCCTCAAAACAAAATGTAATAGGGCACATGTGTTGAAAATCCAAATTGCTAAAATTGATGTCTCTTTGCGCCAGTGGTCTATCCCCAAGTTTTTACTCCAATAGCAAATGATCGAACCATAAGGTTAAGCATGTAACATTTTCAATCATATGTTGAAAACCAACTTCTATTAGAGTAAAATTCAGAAAATACCTACTTAATGGAATCGTATTTATTTTGAGCGGTTCAAATATTCAATAGGTAGACCCTTTTATGGAGTTACACACCCCTCAAAAGAGAGGTGAGTGAGACACTTGGAGGATTAGGACTCGTAACTTGCATTATCATATTATTTGCACCTTTAGTACCATTCACCTTTTTATAACTTTGTAAACATCTATCAATAGTGTCCTCTCAAAAGTCCATTCTAGCACAAGCATCATGTCCCATCAAACGATCACAAGTAACCAATCAATAGGTTTTTATTAATTAATTAAGGTTAAATTGGTTAATTAACGTATGATCAACTAGGCATGAATCGCACTTTATTTGAGTGAGATACAACTCTCAGTGACCGTTTTGAGTGGTTTAAGATTCATTATGTTAAGCCATATTATTTTGCATTTGAACCAACCTCACAAAGTTATAAGAAATTATAGTTTTGAGAATGTTGGTGTGTTTTCAAATATAGGAATTTTTCTTTCAACCTTGTCAAAAAGCTTCGCGAACAAATAAATTTTAAAATAATTAGTTAAAAATCAATAAATATAAAATTTATTGATTGATTATCGCTTTACCCCACTAAAAGAAAATCCTGGCTCCCTACTGCTTAAATCTGACTCACAAGGGTTTGTATGTCTAAAGAGCAGTATATTGCTTCTACAAAAGATGATGATCATGCACTCCAGAGATTCTTTAGCTGATCTGAATATCCTATTATGAAGGATTTCAGAGTCGTTATAAGTAGAGATGCCTTCAACTATTTCTTAAATCTGCAGTTACGTATGGAGGTTGCAGTCGCAGCAATGAATGATGCTCAAATAGAAATTGCTCCTCTGTGGAATGTCAACTCTTATCACTTAAATAGAAATGGATCCTCTGTGGAATGTCAACTCTTATAACTTAAATAGAAATGGCTCCATCTCTGTGCATTGTCAACTCCATGACTCCTCTTCTTTTTTATTTGAAGGTCAACTCCATGGCTTACTTGAAGAGATTTGTCCACTTATTCCATCCATGGGAATTTGTGGGGCCCACCAATGTGATGGGGCCTCTGAAATCTCAAGTATTTACTTTGTACCCTAAACCTGCTTCGATACATTGACTTTATTACCATTAGGAGCTCTGATGAAATAGGTGTGCATGTATCATGTTAATATTTGTATTTATTTCTAGAAAGATCAATATGTGCCCTAATGGGTTAAAATATAATGATTGATTTTATTTTTTTAAAATAATGACATCTTTAAGGGGATTTTACTATAAAAAACTCTCTTTATAATTTTTATTCTTGTAGAATCCCCTTAGACTTAGTGAAGACCAAAGAGGCCCTCAAATTTCAATATCGTACCAAAAGGAGAGCAGGGATATTACTGCTCGTTTTTATTTTTCTTAGGGTTTTGCTAAACAGCGATATTGTAGCTCATCATGAAGCAAAACAGCAAAAAAGAAAAAAAAAAAAAAAGAAGAAGAAGAAGAAGAAAAAACAAGCGGCGATATCCCCTCTCAAGGTCTTTTTTGTCGATGTTGAAATGTAAGGACCTTTTTGGTCTTCACAAGTTTAAGGAGATTTTTTTTAATTTTTTTTTGTAAAATCCTCTATTTGCTAAAAAAATATTTTAAAAAGAGAAAAGTTAAAAGGATAATTATCCAACTTAAAAAAATGAAATGCTACATTTTCAATTTATAAAATGAGATTTTACAACAATTCTCAATTTTAAAGTTAGTGTGTTATTTTTTTTCTCCAATTTTACTTATTGACCTTTTTTTAATGAACATGCAGTTGAAAAGTACTTTTGGTGCATCTACTAACGCCTCAACATTTTGATAGGAATGATTGGTGAATAAAACTTAATGTGGTACTGGTGTTGATAAAAATTGTTATGCCATTCACTTAATTAAAAGCTAGAACGGCAGGAAAAAAAGAACATATTTCAGAAGTGCGTTGATGGGAAGCCGTTCAAATTCAGAATCCAACTGACAGACGGAACTCAGGGGTTTCGAACTCGTGACCTATGGCTCTAATACTATAATAATAATCGAAAACAGCAAAAGCTCAAGCTTTAAGTGAATGGCATAAAGATTTATATCAACAATTGGGAATGACTTGGCTAGAAAACAAGTACATATCTCAAAAGTGCGTTTATTGGGTTCCACATGATGGAGAGTGTTGAAAAGTGTTTCCGCTGCCTCTATTAACACCTTGGGATTTTAGTAGAAATGGTTAGAGGAGTGAATTAGATGCATGCCAATTTAAGCAGTTTGACGTTAAATCTTATGATTCACATGACCCAACTAAGCATAATTTGCCTTAGTCAAACCAAAACAACTCATGTTCCTTTGGCTCCATCATGCGTTTAGTCTGAAAGTTCGGGTAACCGGGTATAAAATATATGCAGCGGAAATAAATAACAAAGGGCAAACGCATACACTACAAGGACACTAGATATAACGTGTAAAATCCTAGTCAGGTGAAAAACTGCGGAAACGAACTTCATCAACAATCAAGCACTATGAATCTCGCAATTACACGACACTTACAAATTCCTCCTCAGATATCCCCTACCTAAGAACTATAGTTATCTCTTGTGTAGCTTCACGCCTCAACAACTTCACACCATTGATTGCAACATATTCAATTCAGCACTTGACTCCTCAAATCTTCTACCAAAGAAGTTGATCTTCTACTAGGGAAGTAGAAGAAATTGCTCTCTAGATGATCTCTTCAGTACAAAACTTAAATAAAAAACTCTAGAGACGTATTCTCTCAATTAGACCTCTAACTCAGAACTTTGAGAGGTGAAGTGTATCTTTAGGGTAGCCCATGAGTCCTTTATATAGTCTTTAGGACATGCTTAAGGTTGTTTAACTTAATTACGACTAAAACAAGCAGTTTTGGCATAATTAGAGACACAATTCTAATTTTTGCCAAACTCTGCCGCCTTGTCCGCTTGAGTGAATGGAAGTGAGCTCGAGAAAATAAGGTTCTGTCTCAACATTTGGCAGCTTTCTAACTATATCCACTCAAGCGAAGTCATGTGCGCTCGAGCAAACTCCATTCTAGATGATTCGGAAATTCTGCACTTGTATTTCCTTCCAAACTTTCCTCTTCCAATTCTATTAGACTTCTTTTTCTCCCTTTAGCACGCTTCTAATTGTGTCTGTTCTGTAAGACTTTCTTCCTTTACAGTCTTCCAACTTCAAAGTAGAAACACTGTCATTTTCTAAAAATAAAAATTACAACTCAATGGACCCAGAGCTTTGTCCGATCTATGAATTAGCCAACACTAAAAATCCTTACACAACTTAGTCTAATTCCTAAAATATCTTTTCCAACTATAAATTTGATTATTCAAATACATGATCTATCAGTGGCGGACCTAGGATTTTCATTTGGGTACGGCGAACAATGACTATAATATTAAATTCGTCATTATTTTATCGTTTGAGAGAGCAGGGGTGAGCTTAATTCTAATGAGTGAATGGGCTTTTTCACTATGTTTTTAGCTTGCATGTTTTACATTTTTTTCAAGTTTGCCATGGGATTTAGGAATTAAGATTTGAGAAAAGAGGAATGTGGTTGGGGTTTTTGGATTTAGGAGTCTAGGACTGGATTCAGGTTTTGTATGTATGTGTGTGAGGGGGGGGGGGGGGGGGGGGGGGGGGGTGATGGAGGGAGGAATACCCAGTTGTTACGCCTATGTCGGAGAGAGAGGCTGTTGCCGGATGGGTAGAAAGATAGCATAAGGGAGTTAAGTTTTCGTTGCAAGAGGTGGAGCAGCAGGTTTTTAAAATGTAGGGATGAAATGTGACTGGGCTGAATGGAGTCATTAACTCAAGACTTTGGCCTTTTCCCCGATTCAACCTGGGGCGTCTACCCCAGGTGCCCAATGGGTGGGTCCGCCACTGTGATCCATCAACCCCAAGGGGTAGTTCAGTTGGCCTAGGACCACAGTTTGCACCCGGAGGTTGTAAGTTCGAAACTGTACTACTACACTGGGGCTACAACAGAGTTTACCCGATTTCCCTCTGGTCCCGGATGGATTAATCCCGCCCAAAGGGTTGGAAACCCTCCGATAACCAAAAAAACAAAATACATTATCCATCATTTACATGTAAACCGAGTTGCTTGCACCTGGAGGAAGAAAAGGGCCCTTTGGAAGACATTTTCCAAGCTTAGAAGGAAAATTGCCCTCTACTGTAGACAAGTACTGCCCTCTACTGTAGACAAGTACAGAGAACTGTGGAGAAGTAACTTAGGAAAACCCAACCAAGCTAAGCAGATGAAGTTTTCTTTGTTTTGTTGCAGCAAATGGAGCCCTACACATCTACATAGGAACACACTCCTTATTCAATGATAAAAGCATAACAAATCAGTTGAGGCCCGCAGAGTTAGTTAACAACAGAATCCAAGGCCCCCTAACTCAAAACCCTATTTTTTTATTAGGCATTTCAGGAAATGTAAGTTGCGTGTGTACTCCTGTCAAGGCTAGGAACTGATTTGTCTCCGTAACAGCGACACTTACAACTCTTAATCACACCTTATCTTATTGTTTCCCTTGTCTCCACTTATTCTCCAGATGCAATGCATGTGCCACATCTTACTTAAAGATGTTTTCTCCTGTCAACCTGAGTGCATTTTTTTAAAAAGTTCTTCCCTCAATGGGACCACATGAGATGTATCCAATTCACAAGTATAGATGGAATATACAGGGCTTAAAATAGAAGATGGGTCGCTTTGATCAAATAATTCTAACCTTTAGTTTTAAAGTTTTCCAAGTGAAGGTTTTTTTCTGAATTGAGTCCACCCATAGCTTATGGCACATCAGCATCACATCAATTCGGGGATGAGTAATAACAATTCAGGCGACTATGAACAACTTGAATTCAACAACAATTCAGGTGACTATGAGCAACTTGAATTCGTCAAAAGTGACCCCCCAATATAGAGGGTGGATGTTAGGCCCCGTCCCGAGTTAATCGAGATTAACTCTAATTGATTGAAAATTAAGATATTTAACTGTGTTTAATTAATCTAATGATGGTTTATGGCCAAATGGAATTGAATTAGCCTAAACTGAATGATTTAGGCTTAATGAAATAATAATGAATGAGATTGAATGAATTGAAGGGATTTTAGACTTAAACAAAGGCAAGTATATGCTTTTCTATTGATTTATGATGTTATAGGACTTGTAAGAAAAAAAAGAGTTCAAATTCCAGGATTTTGCTTCAGAAATTCTGAAGCTCTGTAATGGAGTTCTAGGAGCAGTTCGACTGACCGACACCTAACCGAACATGTCTGGGTTCGTTTCTCAGTGTGGTTTAGCCTCTAGAAAGCTAACCGAGTGGATTTGGTTAACCGAAGTCGTGACATCGGTCAGCCGAGGGTCTATAGGTTGACTAAATGACCTTAAGTATCAAAAATCTGAAGCTTCTAGATTGTAAATCGAGTTCGACAGAGTGGTCGTGACCGAGTGGACTGTCAGGGATTTCCAAAGAGTTTTTGGGTTCTGGAAAGTTAACCGAACTATGTTCGGCTAACCGAATGTGAAATGTCGGTCAATCGACAGCTAACAGACAAAGTGACCAAACCTAGGGAAAAATTATAGATTGAGGTCTGATTTTTCCTGAATAAAAGCCTAATGGACACAGGCTAGTACCAATGATATCTAAACCTTCATAAGTGTTAACTAAGGTTATCTTAATGTACAAATTCAATTAAAGTGATGTCATCAATAATAACCCGTACATTGATAACGAACGTTTCACTCAATTGCTTGGTTTAGATAATTATTTAGATAATCAATTAGAGTCTTGAATAGAATCATTGATTTGCTTTGATTCCTGATTCTGGTACTATATAGTAGTTTCTCAAGCTCGTTTAGAGCTTAAATAAATTAATGCAATGAACCAATGAACAATTGCCAATGTAATAATGAACTACTGCAGTAGATGGATGGGGTGTTCCGAAGCTCTGTGGTGATGTTAATGATCTCTTATCAAGACACTGATAGATCCCACATATTGGACTGAAAAGTCTCTCATTGATAAGTCATGTAATAAAAATAGATTGAATGAAAAAATACAGTATAGACTGAAAAGTCACTGAATTGATAAGCCACCTAATAATATGGACTGAAAAGTCTCCCATTTAATAAGCCACCTAATAATTACTCAATGTAATCAATAAATAGAATGTGAACGAATGAAATGAATGAACATGAATGACTGCTTCCATTAGGAAAATTGAAATGACTGCTTCCTTTTGGAAGAATTGAATTGAAATGAAACAAATGCTATTGTAGTTGTCAATTTAGTAATTGATAGTACTTGATATTAATGACTCACATGTATATGTACTGTTATTGAACTGAATTATCTAGAATTGATAACTACTATAGAATTGGTTAATTGTCAAATTGAATAGATTATTGTGAAAGATAGCATATACTATCATAAATCTGTGTATACATTGTCGAACCATTGTGTTCACGATGTTATTGATGGCATTATAGATCTAGTTGCCCGTACCGGTCATGTAGATTGAGTGGGCATGAGTCAGAGTGCCTATGAGTGAACATTTTGAAAATATTTTAATAAAGACTTTTGTATATTCATTTTGAATAGCATATAGATGTCACATGCATTGTATTTAAATATGCAGTGGTTGACTTGATAGGAAATAAAATGTGTATATTGAACTTTACTTTTAATATAAAGTATTTATATATATTCCGTAATCATCAATGTATATATATTCCGCAAAATATATATTTGACAAGTACGTATGATTTATCCCTTGTGGAGTCCGTCTTAACTTCGGTTAATTCGGGGTTCACGGAAGTAAGTATGATATACTCGCGACCTGTGGTTAATCCGGATTGATTGGATCTCGAGCCCGGGTCGTGACAGTGGATCAAAAAAAGGTTTAAATGTTCAATGGTTGATTTGACAAAAAAAAAAACCATAATTGGAGATGACACACACACACAGAGAGAGAGAGAGAGAGAGAGAGAGAGAGAGAGAGATGCAGCAACACAAGAACCAAAAACAAAGATAAAATAAGGGAATATGCTTAAGAGGAGAGCGAGTGTCTAGGGAAATTCCTTGTCGATGAAATGGGGTTCTCTTCTTTTCTCCACTCTTGGTTCATTGCACTGCAAATGCTTCTTCTTCTTCTCTTTTCGTTTTCTTTTAACCATATAGAGATTCGATATAAAGAAAACTATTATTAAGTAAGTGCTGCTTGTAATCTTGTCTAAGTTCAAACAGTTATGTTTCTTCAATCAAGGTCTAGGTTTTAATATTAATTATCATTGATACGTGTTTGGTTCTCGACCAATCAATGTGCATTTTAAAACAAATGGAAGTAGGAAGGGTTTTGCAGTGAAGACGATCGAGATATTTTCCATAGACATCTCTTGGTGGATAATTTCACACATGCATGTGTAACAGTGCCTAGATAATTTATAAATTGAGTTACTGTATGAGCATCTTTTCTACTCCAACCAAAAACAAATAACCTTGCCCATGCATTGCATGTGGAGAGTACTAAAAAATTGTAATTTGGTTTTTTATGCAAAAGTATCACCTCTTTAATAATCGTAAGTGGAGCTCATTTGCATATAAATTCCTATGTATTCTATGTAAACATATGTATTTTCTAAGATTCGGAGAAAATAGATTGAGAGGAAGTCAAGACTCAACTGACTTAACTTATCTACCTTAATCCATTTTTTAATTTTTCATAAGTTTTAAGGTACGCGTCAGTCAGTTTTAAGAAGATTTCTGAAGGACTCAATCGAACTCTTGGTTAATTTAACTCCCTAAATCTTCAAGTCGAACTGGGCTTCTGGGTTTCACACACTTGTTTAGAATATGGGGTTAGCTAGTCATGTTTGGAAAAGTTGTTAACCGCTTACATATAGGCATCTTTATTGACTGTGAGAGACAGTGAACTCCAATATCCATCAAGGTAAGTCCAGCAACTCCATTAAAATTCAGATATGGATCTCTTTTAGGACCTGATTATTGGGTCAGGCTTTTCAGCTAGTTTTGGTGCATTTCCAAATACTAGCTCGCATACCCCATTGATACACAACATATTTTATATTTCATATTTAATCATCACATTATATATAACAAGTATAACACTATAATATAAATTAGATAATGAGTTGAGTCCAAGTCTTACTAGGGATAGACTTAACTGGGTGGAATCTGAGTTTTGATCTTCCATGGGCCCAAGAATTTACATCCTCAATTTTAACCTCACACTTTTGGTGTTATCTTGGGGATGTATTGCACTTTTGGCACCCCTTGATTGTAACACATTTTTGAGGTGGAGCAATCTTCTTTTGTTTCATGGTGAAATTTTTTGGAGTTTTCATTTTCAAAGTAAAATTTGTTTTCCACAAATTTCACAGAAAGCTATATTATGTTTGTAGATTGTACAAAAGTATCTCCCCACAGTGCTTAGAAATGTATTTTCACCATTGGAAAAATATGAACATGCCAAAGTACAGCCAAAAAAATGGAAGTATAAACTGTGAATGGCAGATTCTAAAGAGAATTTCATGTTCAATAGAAAATTCCAAGCATTACTAAAACAAACACACTGCTGGAAATGGATGTGCTAATGGAGGGAGGGAGAGATGACAATTAAAAGACTGGACCCCACAGTCCATGTGATGCTTGATCATTAGCATGTTGACCAATCCATTGCTCAGAAGGCCATTAGTTCCCATCGTTGAAGAGCCAAAAAAAAAAAAAAAAGTGAAAATGTGGGACTTGGGGGTATCCAGTTCCATTCTTGTTGGAACTCAAAAGAAGAAGAAAGACTATTAAATTACTTGCATTCTTTCAGAAACTGCGGCCAACTCATGCATGCATGGTGGGTGTCACTTTCATGCAACCACTCCCACGTTGTCTAGACTATGGGCCCTACTGTGGAAAAATTATCTCTGAAACCCTAAGTATCATAGCTTCTTTTTTTTTTTTTTTTTTGGTTAAAAACGTATCATAGCAAGTTGTGCTGAGTCAATGCATGATTTGGCCAAGTTGGCTCCACTCATGGGAGTAGTTAAGTCAGTGTGTAGACTTTTGGGCAGAGGTATCTATTTGACTTGGGTAACTTGGCTGACTCCATTGTGTCATGACTCATGCGAGTCATGCTCATTTTTCATTTCATTGAAGGCTTTGACCATTCAGTTACAAAATGCTCAGTGATCTAAGTTCAGTTCTTCTTATCACTAAAAAAAAAAAAAAAACAGAGAACAACAATCGATCAGCAGAATGTTGTACTCCCTATGAAAATAGCAGAAGTCTATCAAAGAGGAAAAAGGGAAATTCAAGCCTAGATATTGGATTGGGGATGAAACTTCACCAGCCACATTCCCACAAATGCTCTCATGGGATGGTTTCCATTGGAGCAATCCTGCGGACGCCCACTGGATGCGAGATCCCTATGAACAATCTAAATGCTATGATCCTCCCTCCCTAATGTCACAGTCCCTAGTTTTGACACACATTCAAATGTGACTCGTTGTTGGATTGAAATTCAAAGAAGATTTATGCATTCTAAAACTGTTAAACTTGACGGGGTGTCATGATCCAAGTATCTAAAACCATTAAACTTAAAGTTCATGAATGAAGAGGTTAGAATATGATCTAACAGACGTTGAAATTTTGCACACGGGTAGGTCCTATCGGTTGAATATTTAATTCCCCGCACCTCCCCATTATTGTCGTGCACCAAATAGGTCCCAAAAGAATGTCCGCATGCATGAGAGAATGGCCCATATTATTGAATCCTAGTAAATTCTATTAGATTGGCATTTTGATGTTTACTTGCGTGCTGATTTTTCATGAAAATTCAATGGTGGGTAGTGGTCCAAAGGATTGAAACTTAACTAGGGATAAAAAAAAAAAAAAAAAAAAGGCATGGGTATACCCCAATATGAAAGGATCAAAATGGGGGAAATTTTTTTTTTTTTTTAAAACGTCCAAAAATTAAACCCATTTTTTATTTGCTCACTATTCGGGTCCATGAGTTTCGCACCTGAGCCCACGTTCAGTTATATTAGGGTTCAATCTCGGCCCGGGTCCCTTCGGTCAAATTCATATTGGATTTGGGCCTTTAATTTGTATTCAGGGATGAGTATGGGCTTGTGGGCTCCCAAACCCAAGTTGGTACAAGTCCCCATTAGTAAATTGAGACTGGGTCTTGGTACAATATGGAACCAAGCCAAACCCAACCCGTTTGCATTCCATATCCACACTATCTAGCACACATCCCACCCTTTGCCTTCAAGGCTCCAAGGTGGCCCACTTTACTTTGTTCATTTACAAATTCTGATGTTTGAGCATTCCAATCTGCTAGAGTTCAGACTTTATAGAGAAAGTGGTGACAGTTCTCACCCGGTTGTTGAGGATTTAAGCCCCGGGTACGCCACATCTTTCCACTTGTGTGGGCTTTATTCTCACTTCTGCAGGCTTCTTTCCCACTAGTGTAGGCCTTCTTCCCACTTGTACATGAAGGTTTAGAGTATGAGATCTCTAGATTGGTCTACTCGGTAAATCAACCCAATAGTGTGCAAAAAAAAAAAAACAATATGCAGCGGAAATTAAATCACAAGCACACACCAACAAGGACACCAGATTTTTGCGCGGAAAACCCTAACCGGGTGAAAAACTACAGATCCGAACTGGATCGATAATCAAGCACTATGAATTTCGCAATTACAAGAAACTCAGATTTTTTCCCCAGATATCCCCTACTTAAAGACTGAAGTTACCTTTTGTTGCTTCACGCTTCAACGACTTCACACCGTTGATTGCAACAGACTCAATTTGAATCCTCAAATCTTCTCGCAAGAAGATAATCTTCTACAAAGGATGCAGAAGAAACTGACTCTAGAGAATTTGCAGCACAACTCCTTAATAAATCTCTAGAGAAAAACTCTCTCAATAATAATCTCTAACTCAGAACTTTGAGATGTGAGGTGTAGCTTTAGAATAGCCCTTGAGTTCTTTAAATAGCCCTTAAGACGTGCTTAAGGTTGCCTAACTTGATTATGATTAAAACAAGCAGTTTGGGCACAATTAAAACAAACTTTCTAATTTTCATGGGACTCTGCCGCCTTGTCCACTTGAGCGGGTGAGGTTTTGTTTTAGCACAAATAAGCTTCTGTCAGTGCGTCTAGCTATTCTATCTCATATCCGAGCAAATGATGTTGTCGCTCGAGCGAACCCCATTATGGTTGATCTGGAATTTCAGCACTCTTTTCCCCAGCTTGCTTCTTCTAATTCTTTTAGACTTTCTTCTTAGATTCATTCCAATCTTCTATCTTCAGAGTCATTTTCTAAATAAAGAATAAGAACTCAAAAGACCCAGAGTTTTGTCCAACCCATGAATTTAACCAACACTCAAAATCCTAACAATCTCCTCCTTTGGCAATTCATGAACAAAACTCCCTAAGACAATACAATTTAATCTACCCAAAATAAAACTCAATATACATTGAATTTAAAGAATTGGCAATCAGCTCATGTAGATCTGCATTCTCTCTGACTTCTTTTGAACTTCTCGTTCACCCCCTGACAAAGCTAAAAATAAAAACATGCAGTTTTTTTTGTCAATTAGACTCAATAGCAATTCCCCTTAAATGTATCTTCGTAGCAGCGCTAGGGGTGGGAACTTGATCTCCTTGATCAGGGCTTGTTATATGTAGCCACCCACACTTGTGTAGTTTGATATTTCAGCAAAGTGTGAGTAAACTCTTCAGGCAAATCAGACATTCTTACTCAAATTTGAGCCGTCTTGAGTGGAGAAAAATTCCTCCGCCATTGCTTGGTCTTTAGCAGACTATTCAGCTTCTTGCAATGGGGACGAATGTATCATTTTAATCCACAATTATGACAAGTGGATATGCGTGCAGAACTTCACACATTCTTTTTCTGGGTACTACTCATCACATTATTAACATGTGCAGCATGTGGAGTAGTATGTGCAACACTAGATACAAAAATTGTTTTACCTTTAGTACCCGAAGTGGATGCACCATAATCATAACTGAGACCGCTTCTGTCAAACTGAGACTTCTGCCTACACAAGATGTTTATAAGAGTCTTTAAACCAGTGTTTATCTTGTTTAGAGAAACTTGTTTTACTTCAAGCTCAGACAAAGTGATCTTCAGTCTTCCTTGCAGGTCTTGATTTTCAGCTTTCATCGTAATTATCTCTTTCTTCAGATTCACTGCTTCTTCAGCTCTTTCAAGTTTTTGACCATCAGTGGTCAAATTTCCAGCCAAACAATTTTTCTGACTTTTCAAGAGATGAACCTGTTTAAGTGCTTGCTCTAATTCAATCTTTAGTGCAGATTTTCTTCTTGAGCAGCCTTGAACTTGATAGTGATCTTGTTACCATATTTAGTCATCTTGACACAATTAGCATAGGTAGTATGGTACAACTCCTCCCAATCTTTCTCTTGATCTGACATTTCATCAGTATTATCTTCATCAGTATCATTGTCAGACACAGACTCACCCATGAACGCCACAAACTTGCTATTCACATTATCGGAAGGATCATCCTCAGGATCCTTTACTTCTTCCTTTTCTTCTTCAAAAGATTCTTCATCCCAAGTTGTGTTGAGAGCTTTTGCTTTGAACCCTTTTTTTTGTTGGCACACTCATTAGCAT
This sequence comes from Camphora micrantha, assembly GCA_003546025.1. Taxonomy (NCBI): domain Eukaryota; kingdom Viridiplantae; phylum Streptophyta; class Magnoliopsida; order Laurales; family Lauraceae; genus Camphora; species Camphora micrantha. Next base: position 23,424,633 of record QPKB01000003.1, on the reverse strand, counting down.
AGTGATCATAGCCTTGGCACTCAAAACACTTTGTCCCTTTTGCAGGATCCTTCTTCTCAGATTTGGAATTCTTCCGATTAGCTCTTTTTGTCTTTATGTATTTCTTGAAGCATTTCATAAACTCAGTCATATTGTCGTCAGACTCATATTCAAAATCAGACTCAATTTTCTTTTTAGGCTTCTTTCTTGATTCTAAGATGACTTTCAAAGCAATACCTTTATCTTTTGATTTTCTTTATCCAAACGGTTTGCTTCAAATGTCTGAAGATTTCCAACCAACTGATTTACCTTGAAGGTATCTAGATTCTTATTTTCTTCAATTGCATCAACTTTAGAATCGAACCACGAAGGTAGAGTCCTCAGAATTTTCTTGACAATCTTGTTTTCTTGAATTTCCTCACCCAGATTGAAAACAGAATTGACAATATCATTCAGCTTTGCATAAATTTGATCAAAGGTCTCATCTTCTTTCATCACGATGGTTTCAGATTCTTTATTCAGCCTTTGCAATTTAGCTTGTTTCACCGTGTCTGTACCCTCATACACTGTCTGTAAGACTTCCCATGCTTCTTTTGCAGTTTTGCAAGTGGAAATCCTCCGGAACTCTTCAGCAGACACTCCATTGTATATACAATTCACTGCATTGTTATTACAATTGGAGGCATGCTTTTCATCCTTAGTCCATTGGGTTTTTGGTTTAGGAACAGTTTGTCCATTAGCCACAGTTGTTGGTCTGGAGTAGCCCTCCTCAACAATATCACAAACATCATCATCAATGGACTTAAGGAACTCAATCATCATTTGCCTCCAATATGCATGATTAGAACCATCTAGCAAAGGGGGCTTAGAAGTTGATGTCCCTTCTCGATTGACTACTATTCTAGAAATCTCTTAAGATCAAACACAACAAGTTAGTGCAACCCGCTCCGATACCAATTGAAGGTTTAAGGTATGAGATCTCTAAATTGGTCCACCCAATAAATAAACACAATATGCAACGAAAATTAAATCACAAGCACACATTACAAGGACACCAAATTTTTACATGGAAAATCCTAACCGGGTGAAAAACCACGGATCCGAATTGGATCGATAATCAAGCACTATGAATCTCGCAATTACAAGAAACTCAGATTTCTTCCCCAGATATCCCTTACCTAAGGAATGAAGTTACCTTGTGTCACTTCACGCTTCAACGACTTCACACCGCTGATTGCAACAGACTCAATCCTGCGCTTGACTCCTCAAATCTTCTCGCAAGAAGATAATCTTCTACAAATGATGCAGAAGAAACCGGCTCTAGAGAATTTGACAGCACAACTCCTTAATAAAACTCTAGAGAAGAATTCACTCAATAATAATCTCTAACTCAAAACTTTGAAATGTGAGGTGTAGCTTTAGAGTAGTCATTGAGTCCTCTAAATAGCCATTAGGACATGCTTAAGGTTGCCTAACTTGATTAGGATTAAAACAAGCAGTTTTGGCACAATTAGAACAAAGTTTCTAATTTTCCTGGGACTCAGCCGTCTTGTCCGCTCGAGCAGACCCAGAGTTTTGTCCAACCCATGAATTTAGCCAACACTCAAAATCCTAACAGTACGGCCTGTCTTTCCATATATGTGCGGGCTCTTTCTTGGGTCTCAACGCCCCTGGCTGAGTTAATAGATATATATATATAAAAAAAAAAAAAACACAATGCGGACTTTATTAGATAAAACAATACGAGACCACAGTCACCACCAACAATACCACAAAACACCTTAGTTGTACTGTGGAATGCATTTGGGGTGTTGTTCATGAGCCAACCCACATTGGGCAGGATTTGGGCTCTACTTTTGGGCTTATGGGCTGTACTTGGACCTAATTCTTTGGCCTGATTTTTAAAGGCACATTTATCATTAAAAGGCCTCATAGTTAACACACTATGTATAATTCTTAATGGCTGGTTGTAGGCCTGTCAAGGGGAGAGGCCGGGCCTGGGCTTGGGTTGTCCAATCTAGTCCCTAAAATATGACGGACTTGCCAGGTGCTGTCCAATCCTGACCCTAAATTGAACGGGCCTACATCAAATCTCATCCTGTACGGGCCCGAGCTTAGCCCGATCCTGGACATAAGCAAAACATTCTCTAATTATTCCTACTGTCACCGAACACCCGATGTAAACCGGACTTTAAACCCTCCTCCTCGAGCTTGGGACCAGCAATCTAATGCAACAAGCAACACGGCGGAGTTAAAAACTCCTTTTTTTTTTTTTTTTTACCGATGACAGTAGAAAATCAGGAAATCAATAGAAATGAATGAGTATCATATAGGCTATATGGGTCAAGTCATGTAGGAACGGTTAAAACCTTCTCTTTTTTTTTTGCTGGTAAAAGTAGAAAATCAGAAAATCAATAGAAATGAATGAGAATGAGTATCCTATATGAGTCAAGTTAAAGTAATGTAGAATCGGTTAAAAACTACTTCTTGTTTTTTTTTTTTTTTTTTTTTTTGCCAGTAAAAGTAGAAAATCAGAAAATCATTAAAATGAATGAGAATGAGTATCATATATGGGTCAAGTAATGTAAAAGAGAAATCAACAGAAATTATTTTTCTTTTAATATGTCTAAAACATCAGTGAGTGCATTCCCATCATTGTCTAAATCTCCATCACTAGTTGGGGCATGACTAAATCAATCTTGGGCAGCTTCTATCGTATCTGGTTTCAAAGAAGGCCTATGCGGGTCAAGTACCCTCCCTCCTGTGCTAAATGATGACTTTGAAGCAACAATAGAAACTGGAATAGCTAAAATATCACGAACCATTCGAGATAAAATATGATACTTAGTTGAATTTAATTTCCACCATTGTAATATATCTATCGTGTCATCTTCTTCTGCAGACTTGTCATCAAAATAACGATTTAATTCTGTTTTTTCTTCTAGAATTGCCTTATTAGTGATTTCATTTCGATACTTTAAAAAAGATAATGAGCCTTTCCATGTTCATCATCACAAGCATTTCTTTTAAATTGCCTACTAGTTGTATCGTTTTTATCTACTATCTGATCACTTTCTTTAGTACCAAATCTCACACGATATATCTCATAAATCTTTTTAAATAGATTTCGAGCTTCAATCATATGATTATTAATATATTCCATTATTTCATATAATATCTTAAAAACCCATTCCAAACACACTATCTTGGAGGAGGGATCAAGCAATATGGCTATTTCAAACATTTGATTATAATTCTTCTAATATTTATCAATTTTTTCCATCATCACTTTAGTCATTCTTGCAAAAACAAAATCAAAATCACCTAATTTTTGTACCAACTCATTTTGTATTGTACAAACTTAAGGTAAAAATGTATGTATAGTTGGATACTTTCTAGCAGAAAATCTATTTGTAGCTTCATAGAACCTTTCCAAAAAATCATTAAAAGTAGCAACCTTGTCACATTCCTCATCCGAAGGAATCAAAGTCTTATAGTGTAAGTCATCTATTAGAAATAGATAAGAAGAAACATCTCGAAAATACAATGTTGAAGAAACCATAAGATATGTGGAGTTCCATCTAGTTTAAACATCAAGAGGCAATCCCCTTATAGAACTTAGCCCTTTCCCACTTATAATATCACAAAATTGATGTATATGATTCGAGCTATTCTTAATGTATTTAACTAACTCCTTGATGTTCTCGATAATTGGGCCAATATCTTTAAGTCCATCTTTCACTATAAAGTTAAGAATATGTGCAGCACAACACATATGAAAAAATTTACCATTTAAGATGAGAGCATTGGTTTTCATAAGTTGAATTCTAAGTGTCCTTACAATACAATCATTTGTAGAACAATTATCTAATGTCAAGCATGATAATTTATTCTCAATATTCCAATTAAATATACTTAGAGTAATATTGTCAGCTAGCATTTGGCCAGTATGGGGAGGATCAACATTATGAAAGTTAATTATACGCGATCTAAAAACCCAATCAGAGTTAATATAATGTGTTGTAATAGCCATATAACCTAAATGCTGGTTGGATGTCCACATATCTGCTGTGAGAACAATCCTACTAGTAAGGTCCTGGAATTCTTTAACGATCTCATTCTTTTTTCCATTGTACATTTCCATACAATCTACCTTCACAATGTTAAGTAATACAATCTTGAATTCGGGTCGTAGAATCGCACAGAACTCTTTAAAACCTCGTTGTTTGACAACATTAAAAGAATGATCATGTAATAACAACATTTTTCCAAGGGCTTCTCGACTCTTTTTTTGTTCAAATTTAAAAACACCAACACCGGTTTTTGTTTGAGCATCAGTCCTTAAAAAAAGTTTTTTTTTTTTTTTTACTTATTAGTGCTTGGTTTACTAAGACACGATTTCAAGTGTCTATGCAGGTGTGAAGTTCCATCCTCAGGTCTACAGACTAGAGATTTCTTATAATATTTGCACTTCTTTTTAACTTTAGGGACATCCTTCCCATCTACTTTCACAGCCATCTCTATCTTTTCAAAGTGTTCCCAAACCACTGATTTGAGCATTCTTGCATTAGACTCATTTGAAATTACTTTATCATTGGGAGAGGGGATGGTTGTAGACCTGAGTTTGGGCCCTAACCTATTACTAAATAGGCAGGGCTTGAATAAGCAAGGGAATGTATAAATGCATTGGGTTCAGATTGATCCAGTTCTTGCTACTCTGACAGTGACACCCACCGATCCCAGCCAATGCGAGTAATGGCAGTAACAAAGGAAATCTACAATACTGGAAGTGACTCATCCAACCAGGCTGGGAACGTACGATTCCTACCACTTTTTATCACAGTCAAAAAAAAAGGAAAATTTGTCACCTCGTTAAACTGCAAGGATTATAAGAAAAGGAGATTTTGTCAAAAGCTACTATCAATCTAGAAATGTCCAACATAATTGTCTGAATCACTTCATTTGCATCACTCAAAACGTGGACTCTTTTCCATGCCTCTTTGTTAGGCTTTAATCAATGCAATGAGGACATTGCCCTCTTTTCTGCCTCCTTAGATGTGGCCACCCCCCTCCTCTAATGTCCCCTGCACAAATTATAGACCCATTAAACCATAAAAGATAATCAAATATAGCATTACCATGCGATCCTCTGTTAAAGGTAGCATCGGAAAACACTTGCTCCACATCTTCTTTTTAATTATCTCTCCAAACCTAAGATCCTTACGTAATTGCACATCCCTAATCTCGAATTTATCACTAAGTAGGCAAGCATAACATATTTTTTATTCTTTCAAAGATACTCAAAGGGTTCAATTTAGCCCCTTTAAATAAATATTCATTTATTGCATTCCAAATAGCTAGCCCCCCAAGAAGTAGCTATGACCCAAGCTACTTGCCACCATTTGAAAACAGCAAGATTTGAAACATTATGGAACATGAGCCCAAGATGAGATTTTATTGTGGTCAACGTCCACCCTCACTCCTGAGCGGTCATAATTGTGGTCGAGCCCTCGCCCTCACAATAAAACTATTATTGTGCCGTTTCCTATCACCAATTGGTTTTTGGATAAGTGGTAGCTCAATGGGGTGTAAGATCTTACAAGTGGTATCGGAGTCTGGTAGGTTCGGTGTTCAAGTTATGGGACACGCATTTGGCGAGTTCGCAATAGGAGTCGCGGGGGTGTGCCGTTGAGGGAGGGAGGGAGGGATTGTTGAGGTCAACGTTCACCCTCGCTGCAGAGCGGTCATAATTGTGGTCGAACCCTCGCCCTCACCATAAAACTATTGTTGTGCCGTTTAATGGGGTATCACAATGGAACAAAGCATATTCAACTGATTCATCCAAACTATAGCAGACAGGGCACAAAGCGTTACAGTGTGCAATCTAGAACTAAGGAAGAACCTTACTAGAATCAAAAAGTCTACTTGGACAAACTTTTTGGACATAATTTTGGACAAACCCTATGGTATGGCTTGAATATCCCCTATGATATTCAAGCCATACCATAGGGTTTGTCCAAAATTCTGTCCAAAAAGTTTGTCCAAATAGCACTACTCTACTAGAATAACATTCAGCCGAAAAGGCACAAAACATTTTCAGCTTAAGGGAGGGGAATTTCTCAACTTTCCAGTTCACCATTCTAGTATTAGAATCCAAATTATTTATAGGTAGGCATATATAACTTTATAGGCTGACTTCGTTGTTAGGCTGTTACTTTGGAGTCTCTAATACCTATAGACCAACCACCTTCACCACTTGGTTTACATAGTTCACTCCATTTGATAGTATATATGTGTTTTCTCAAAAGTTTCTAAAATGTGTATCAGTAGTTTCTGTACTTTTGTTAAAGAGTTGTAAAACCGACGTATAAATCGGAATTGTGGAAGCAACAGATTTAATAAGTGTGTTCCTCCCCACTTGAGAAAGAAGAGGGGGTTTGCCAAGATTGAATTCTACTTTCATTTTATTTATTAGGGATTTGAAATTGGTGCTTTTCTATTTATTAAAAAACACTGGGTTTCCCAAATACCTTTCACTGTTCTCTGCGAATCTAACCCCGGGCCTATTTGGGAAACTTACTAATATTAGTATAGTGAAGTAAAGATTATTTTAGAGAAAGAATAAAATATAAGTAGATTACGATGGTATTTTATTTTTAGTTGTTTGTTATGAAATATTTTTGACTTTTTGTATAGAAATGAAGATTTTTATTTTTATTTTTTTTTTTATTTTTATTTTATTTTTTTGCCTTTAATGGAGAAAGGAGGTTGCTTTTTGACTTTTTTTTTTTAAAAAAGACATGAATTTTGAATTAAAGTACTTTTGACGTGACTTTTTTTTTTTTTTTTTAATGAGGACTTTATTTCGCTTGACTCTATTAAAAGAGTTGCCAAATAGAAAGGGAGGCTACAGTTTTACATTTTTTCCTACAGGTATCTTTGCTAAAATAAATATTAGACTTCTTTGAATTAACTTGTTGGCCTGATAGCATGCAATAGTCCTCAATGATATTTTTAATTACTAAGCTTCCCTCATAGAAGTATTGCAGAAAATAAAACTATTATTGGCCAAAAAAAAGGGATAAACTAGGAACTTTTGTTGTCACCTTACCTCCATGGGCTGCACCAAGATAAATAGATAAGGGGATAATGGGTCTCATTGCCTAAGCTCTCTCTCAACAAGATGATTTTACCAAAAGGAGATCCATTGAGAAGAATGGAATAAGGCATGGATGAGATGCATTCTTTTTTAATTCTATTTATTTCTTTATGAAACTCAAAAGCTTGTAAGGTAACTTCAATATAGCGATCCCATGCTAATAAGAACCACATAGGAATCACATAAGAATCATGCTCACCATATAAAATGTGACACCTCGGAGTCCTACATCAACTACAGAAAGGAAAGTGAATGGGATTATATGTAGAGCTTACAACTTTACCTTGCATGAGGCTTTTTGATGGATTGATACCCATTAGAAGCAAAACCGTGAGGCCCTCAAATAAGTCCACATAGTTTTTTTTTTTTTTTTTAATAGTAAATAAATTTACATATAGAACAACTAATGTAAATAAGCCATAGAAAAAAAAATCATATAAAAATCATGCCAGACTTATTTACAGAAAAATCACGTAAGTAATAGCATAAGAACCTACATAAAAAATCATACTCAAATGAGCTCACATATATACTCAAACAAATACATATATTTATAAATAAGAAAAATAAGAGAGTCCAGGCCTGGCTATTCATGCCTAACCCTCAAATTTGCAGGCTTTCAAGAATTTTGTCCAAGACCAACTCTCGGACTTTTTAAGAAAAACAAAAGCCCCAATTTTACCCCAATCTTAAGGAGTTTTTAAGGGTCGGGCCAAGCTACGTACGTGAAGGCCCTAGTTGACGGCCCTTATATATTCCACTTTAATCCAAAATGTTTGAGTTTGTAAAGCCAATTTTTTAGGGACCGAAAAGACATATATTTGAACATTATAGTCTACAGAGACTTTCAATAGGCAGACACAATGCAGACATATATTTGAACATTATAGTCTATAGAGACTTTCAATAGGCAGACAAAATGTAGAGTTCCTTGTCATTAACAAGGGCATTTTCGAAACGAAAGAGGACAAGTATAAAGGGGCTTGCTATTGGCAAACAAAATAATACTTTTTCCCACACAAATTCTCTCCACACACATCACAATAATTTAAAAATTACATTATTTCTTTCCACACACACCAAAAATCTCCATTAAACCCATCTCTACATTTTCCTCTTTCTTCCCACACGCATCGTCTTCCCTTTCTCTCCACACACAAATCCACCGAACTCTCTCCACTTCTCCGGCTTCTCTGTCTCTCCAGCGTTCCCAGTCCTCTACACCATCTCCTATTTCAAAGCTAAATCTCTATCTTCACCATTGTCATTTCATTTTTCTTCACCATTTATTCTTTACCATTTTATCCATCTTAGATTAACTTTTTTTTCATGAAAACTTGTTATGGGGATAGATTCTCATTCAATGTAAGATTTTACAAACAATGGTAAAGTTTTTTTCATGCATTTGGGCTGGTTTTCATCCATCATCGCAACCATTTTTCACTCAGAAATCGCGACTGTTCGGACCTGAATATCCGAACATGGTCAAATTGTTCAAACCTTAACACCCGAACATAGTCCATATGTTCGGACCTTAACATCCGAACAAAATAATATTGTTCGGACATGAACATCCGAACAAAGTCCACTTGTTTGAAATTGAACATCCAAACAGCCTACTGCAAAAATCATTCATGTTATCCTACAATGTTTATATTTTTAGTTCAGATATGGACCGACCGAGCCCTTCTAGGGTGCGACCTACCGCTTCAAACAGAAGACGTTGCCATCGAGTGGAAGAATGTTTCCTCATCTGATAATCTGCCTGCAAATGAATGCCCCTCTAAATGTTCCGAGGCCGAGTGATTATGCATGCCACATACAACCTCCAACATCCAATCATCATTTGATTCTAACTTTTTGCCCCTTAATGCGAAAGGGCATCCACATTTTTTTAAACCTATTTGTTTGATCCTTTTTTGCTTCTGGCCTTGTTCATGCCTATATTGTCCGCTTCTCTCACATGCAAGGAGTACTCTAGCTTTGACACCTACCTGAGCGGCATTTGAAACCTTTATGACAATGACAAAACTGTTTTTCCTTACTACACCACGAGCCCAACTAATCAACGAATCCCGTCTGTGAAATATCTACAATAAACAAATTTATTACGAATTTAGTAACGAACAATTGTAATTTGAGTAATAAATCCACAGTAGGTCTTACCTCTTGAGTTATAAACTCATTGGTATAATCCATAACAATGTCCGATCCGACCAGACTTTCCTATGTAGAGACCTGCAGAAGAAATGTTCGGAGTCAAACTTCTAAATTAAATATACTGTTTGGATACACAGGTCCGAACAAACTGATTATGTTCGGAACTTTAAAACCGAACATATTGCATATGTTCGGAATTCAATCTCTGAACAAAGCCATTTTGTTCGGACATAAAAGTCCGAACAAAATCAATTTGTTCGGACCTGAAATACCGTACATATCGGGAACTCTACTACTTCCCAGGTGAGAAAAAATTCACAAAAATAGCAAAAAATACGAAAAAATCACATAGAAATGGACCTTTCCACTGCTGCTCTGATTAAGATACACGACTTTATTGTTCTTTTCTTCCTTCATTACACTAGAAAGATCTAATGAAAAATGTTAAGTACAAGAAGAAGGAAAGATGAAGAAGATGGAGGAAAATGAGTTGGCTAAGAACAGAAAATGGAGGAAGATGAGTTGCTCAAAACAACATTGAAGTGGAGAATGAGAAGTGGAGACTGAAATGTGGAGAAGATGAGTTGTGTTTCGGAGTATGTTTAGGAAAGAAGATCAGTTGTGTGTGAAAAGAACATATTTTTTGAGTTTTAATGGGAGATTGGGTATTTTGATCATTTTATAAAGAGGTTAAAATATAATTAAAAAAATTAAATTTAAATTTTTTATATGAAAAAAATATTATTTTGTGTGCCAATATCAAGCCACAGGATAAATCCCATAGTAGCATTTTTGTTTCTTATTCCCTTCTATTTCTTTATCCAAGTTCTAACTTGGAAGTGTAGAAAGTGCAGAAGAGAGACAGAGAGGAGAGAGAGAATGGCAAAGTGGTCGTCTTCTTCCACAGTCAGAGATACTCAGGCACTCATCCAGTCTCTCCTCTCCACATATTCTGCAACACCCACCAATCTCAAGGTCCATCTCTCTCTCTCTCTCTCTCTCTCGCTAAGAAAAGAGAGGCAAAACTAACATAGCTTTCTTTGTTTCAGATCATTGATCTTTATGTGATCTTCTCCGCTTTCACGGCTCTGATTCAGGTATCCCATCTGTCTATCTTATTATTATATCATGAATCTGCACCCATTTGTCTCCTTTTTTTTATTATTTCTGATCGTTGATGTGTTGGTTGTAGAATAGAGATTTAGAGAGATATTGCCAGTTAGTATATGCATGATAGGTGTTTGTGACAATGCCTGATACTAAAGATAAAATAGAGGAGGAAGAAGATGTTTTGTTTGAGGAAAGCCAGACTCAAAATGTTATAATCACCAGTTCAAAAGATAAATAGAAGAGGAGGAAGATGATTTATTTTTTTTTAAACACCAGATTTCCTAATCTCTCAAGTGACCACATTTTTTGTATATATTTTTTAAAGATTCATTCATGTTCTGCCACAATTTAATCTGATTTTAAATTTAAAACAACTCTCAATAACTAATCCTCTTTTTTTTTTTTTGTAAAAATGTTCCCCACAAGTGACAGAGAATAAATTATAAAACACTGAAATTAGTAATGGCATTGAAGGGGTAGAGGGATGGTGGATGTGTGATCTCATTTCTTAATTGTCTATTAATATTGTCATTGATTTTTTATGAGAAATGGGTACTCTGTAGTCTGTATAATTGCTAAAAGGAAGTGTCTTGCTGCTGTTTCAAGAGAGCTATGGTGGGAGAGCCATTGAGGGTATGCTTGATTGGAACAATTTGGGGAATTTATTATGGCTGTCTCCTCCAAATTCTCTCTCCGATGCTTTTGTACTGTCACAAGTATCTGTCTCAGGAAATCATAATCTTGGGAAAATCTCAGTTTTTTTTTTTTTTTTTCTTCTAGTTTTGGGGTTTCCTCAATGTATTATTGTGGAAAACAAAATTAATTTTTAAAATGGTTGAAAGTAGTAAGTAAATCAATTTGATCTACGGAGCCCAAAGTGCACTGGTTTCAAGCCATCTCAGATGAAAGTGAATAGCCACCAAACTCAATTTGAGTGTAGGGCTGATCTCATCTGAGATACAGGATTTTATATCCATTGATCTTGTTGTGTGCGTGTGTATTTCAATCACAATATATCCATTGGATTTGAAAATCCATCCCTTCCCAGCCCCTAGCTGATCTGAACTGAATAAATAAATACAAAATAAATGTGAAATACTGTTAAAATGCATTTGTATAGTTTTTTTTTTTTTTTGTTCCAAACTTATAATTTTGGCAATATCTTGAAAATATCACGATATCATCCCGAAATGAAACCAAAATTTCATTTCGGGAAAATGAATCGATATTTTCATGACATTTTCGAAATATCGCTGATATTTTTAACGGTGCTTCCATACAAAGTAGGTTTTTGGAATTCCAAAATTTGGAGAACTTGGAAGGCTAAAGAAGTCATTTCATAATACTAGCATTTTGAATTCTCCACATCAAAGGGGAATTTGATAATTTTTGAGGGTGTTGGATGAGGAGAATGCCCTTCCGCCCTTTTGGAATTCCTGTCGGAAGTGCTTGTAATCGAAGTCTTATGGTTTTGCTACAAGTTGCATGATGTAATGGTTGTGTATGATGTTGACACACACAATGTCAAAATCTTGGGTGCTTTGTATCTTGTGTAGGATATAGAATATATATAATGAGATGTGACTCCCAGTCCCAGATATGGATACGGATATGGATATGAACACAGGAATGAGCTATGATGCCCAAATACATCATGGATATAGCAGGGACACGCCATGGACATGGTAAGGACATAGATTTTACACATAAAAAGTAAACTGTCGGATACGATACATCATAGTGTGTTGCCTATTTTGAAGTATCCGTGCGTAATAGGAAACAAGGATCCAGGATTCGGCTTTGCATTTTTTAAATTCTACAACGCCCATACAAAGTTTATTGTCCTAGTTTTCTCTGTAAAACATTTATGAATTAATAAAATGATCATTGTTTACATTTTTTTCTAACTTTTTTAATGTTGAGAAGCACGATGATCGGATGGGGCTGGTTTTTTGCAGAGAGGAGGGGCCCGGTCAGATCTTCAAATCCCCCTAGGTCCTAGCCCCATGTGGGCCCTACAGCCCGGTGCGTATGGAACTCCAGTGTGCGACGTGCACACTAGATGACTCATACACACATAATGGACTTAGTACATAGGATATGCTAAACTTGTACTTAGAAATACCAATGCAATACCGAATACTAATATGAGTGTCGTATCAGTTCGACATGGATACGCTAGGCATGTACAAGTATCCAGGTATGATGGCTTAAGATGAATGTTTGATTTATTTTTTCAACCAAAGAAGTTAGTCAAGAATTAAGAAGTTTGGATTATTATCCAATGGTTAGAGGAGATACTTTGGTGTATCTTGTTTGCAGATGATATAATGTTGGTGGATGAATTGAGAGATGGTAGAAATACGAAACGTAAAAGATGGCGGGATAATTTAGAATCCAAGGCCTTTAAATTAAGTCGTACAAAAACAAAAATATATGGAGTGCAACTTCAATGAGCATATACAAAGAGCTGAAACTATGAGAATTGAAGCTCAAGAGATACCACAAAAAGAGTCTTTCCAATACCTTGGTTCAATGATTAGTAAGAATGCAAAGATTGAAGAAGATGTAGAGCATAGGATAAAAGCGGGATGGTTGAAGTGGAGACTTGTTTTTAGAGTGCTTTGTGACCAGCACATGCAAACAAGATTGAAGGAAAAGTTTTACATAACAACAATTAGACCAACTATGACCTATGGAGAAGAATGTTGGTCAATCAAGAAGTAATACATGTACAAAATGAGTGTAGCAAAGGTGAGAATGTTAAGGTGAATGTATGGTAAAATTAGGAAGGACAGGATCAGAAATGAGTGCTTTCAAGAGCATTTAGGGTAGCATCAATAGATGATAAAATAAGAGAAACCAGTGAAGAAAATGTTTTTCTATGCAGGTTAATGGCCCACCAAGGGGAAGGGATAAAGATGGTTTGGACATGTCCAACACCGACCATCAATGGCGTTGGCGAAGAAAAGTTTTTCTATGCAAGTTAATGGCCCACCGAGGGGAGAAGGTAGGCCGAAGAGGACATGGATTGAAGCAGTGAAGTTGGGTCGTAAGAAGTGCAACCTATCCAAAGATTTGGCTTGGGATAGATTGAAATTGAGAAATATAATTCATGTAGTCGACCCCAATATAGTTGGGACAAGGCTTTGATGGTGCTGGTGGTGGTGATGGTTGGGATGAATTATGTAACAATCCAAAAAAAAAAAAAAACTCTTAATTATTTAATTGCTATATTAGGATTATTATCTTTCTATTTTTGCTCTTTGTATTCTTGCAATTAAATTAGGATATGCTATCTCTATTTTTGGCAATTGTAACCCTATAAAAGAAGTATTAGGGATTGTATTAGAGAGAAAAGCAGAGAAGAATAATGGATTTTCAGCCCAAATGTGGAGTGCCCCCATCGGCCATGTGACCAACCTGCCCGTTTTTGTTGCCCGTCATGGTTCAAAATAACTAGTGGCCACATTATCAGCCATAGTGGTTGAGGCTGCTACGCTATTTTGAAAATAGCGGCACTACGGTCTAAAACAGAGTAAAGCAAAGTAGTTTTAATTTCAAACATTATTTTTTCCTATTTCTTCTCCTCGATAGCCTTTCCGAAAGGTGTTTCTACCCTACATGGTTCCAAATCACTAAAAAAGCCACAAGATTGGCTGCTACACAAGATTTGAATTTTTTTTACCACTTGAAAAATTCACACGTTATGTATTGCCGCAACCGCTATGTATTACCTACTACGTAGCGTTTTGGCCACTGGCTGTGATGCATACATACCAGCCAACAGTTTGCACACCTACACGTGTAATCCTGTGTGTGGGTAGAGATGAAGCAGTTCCTGTGTGGGAAAGAGTTAGTTAATAAAGTTATATGTAATGATTGGGCGGTTAGGAAGTTATTAAATTGTATTGATGGTTATGTGGGTAGTTTACTTGTCGTGATTGTATTGGTTATCATTAAGGAGGTAGTTGTTATGTAATCTTTAAATATGAGTTAATATCAAGAGCAAAAGGCATGCATTTTCCCCAGTCCAAACTGTGTCTTCCATGTGAAGATCTGGAGGCCAGTTCCCCTCAAAGAGGACTAACCTATTAACAAAACTTCATAATTTCTATCTTCTTCACCTTCAAACCAAAAGCTCTGCATCACTGCTATGCCCACCGGAACCACTATTTTGATCCTTGTCACTCACCCCCCCCCCCCCCCCCCCCCCCCGCGATCAGGTTCTGTAATCTCCTTTTCTTGCAAGCCATAAACCATCTCCCATTGTAGAAGCAAAGAAGAAAGAGATAAAATGCATCGTCAAGAACCTCTATCCCTACTTTTTCTTACAAAACAAATGAGACAAAGGTTGCATATATTTACAGTTTTGCCAACCCAAAAAGATAGCCAAAATAAACAAGGTCAAAAGTTTGAATTACTTACAGTCATTACCATCGTACCAAGGCAACCGCTCTTCACTTACTTTATCAAGGAAGAGAAGCACATGGGATTAAGGAAGTGGGCAAAAAGTTTGATGAAATTACAAGCCTTCCATTGAGCCAAAAGTTACATCCAAGTGTGCAAAAGTTTGGTATGTATGCAGGCATGCCATCCGAGAAGAAGGGGGTTAACAATGACCGCCCTTAATCAATTAGCCGAGATTATGACAGCTCGGCAATGCAGAAATCAATCATGGAGTAAAAAAAATGATGTTGCATCTATGAAACAACAATCATGCACATGTTTGGTCCCACCACATAATGGAAATAATTCGGCTGCAAAACCAAGGACGTCATCATTGCAATTGCAATGTTCAACTTTTGATGGGACCGATCCAGAAATTTGAATCAATGACATAGTAAGCTTCATGAACTTCCATCTCGTCCCTAAAGAGCAATGGGTAATGGTCGCATTATTTTATTTGGAAAACAAGTGATGTAGTACGGATGGCCCTCGCCAAAGATGGTAGAATTGGCTCCAAACTCAGATGAATCCCATTACATGGCAATCTTTCTCAGAGTGTTTACTCACCCGATTAAGACAGACAGAATTCGAAAATTACTTCATGTAATTAATGCAACTCAGGCAAGCAGATAAATATCAGGCTGAGTCTTAGCATATTTGTAGTAAAATAACTGATATTCCTCAAGATAGACTGATGAGTGCATTCATTGGAGGCCTCGAAAATGAATTGTGTGTGTGTATATATATATATATATATATAGGGAGATGCTCCTATGAGAGCATCTCTCACCTTATTATAAGAGATAAATGTGGAAGCCCTCACATTTAAGTTGTTGGCACTGGATATGGATGTGAGGGCCTCCACCTTACTCTCATTGTAAGGTGAAAGCATCTCTCATAGGAGCACCTCCCATATATATATATATATATATATATTTATATGTTTAAAGTCGGCGACCAAGAAATCTCTTTGATGCTATGATTTTAGCCCGATTCTTTGATGGCCAAAATTATATTAAAAAGTTTGCGAAAAAGTTCTCGTCTGAAAAAAGTAACACTGCTCTAGGCTATTCTGCATCAAGCTCAAGTCCCGGAGCAGTTTTTTCTCAGTTTTTTAATGCTCCTCTGTCCCTTGAAGTTGACCCTCAACCTAAATTGAAGCTTCTGACTTTCAAGCATATAAGTGAGTGCCCTGAACATCAATTATTTTCTACCGAAGGCAACCTAACAAAAGAGGAAAAGGCAATTGAATTTGGAGAAGGAAAAATTGGAAGGCAGAATTGGCTATTGATGCAGTAAATTCTGACTAGGGAATCTTGTTCAATGCCATCATGAAAACTACTTCAAAGCAACCAGTGGTCAAATTGGTAAACTCAAGCGATACTTTTATATTGAGAGCTCAACTTGCTACATGTTCAATTTGTGCCCATTGCAAGCTTCATGCTATAATTGCAAATGTTGACATTCTACCAAGCTTAACAGAATTTGATCGGTCTAAGATGGATGCTGTGACACTATTACTATCACTGAAGCAGCTTGTCCGAGGTCATTTCGTGTAATTGATTCAGGTGGAAAGCTTCAGTCGTCATTGCCGCTCTACAAATCTAAGTGTGCTTTACGACTTCTCAACCTTGAAGAAGGTCGCTTTCAAGATGGGTGGAATGCAACAATCCTCCAAAATCTAACTATTTAATTGCTATATTAAGATTATTGTCTTTCCATTTTCAAAAAAAAGGATTACTGTCTTTCTATTTTTGCTTTTTGTATTTTTTGCAATTAGATTAGGACCTGCTGTTTCCATTCTTGGCAATTGTAACCCTATAAAAGGGGAATTAGGGATTCTATTGAGCATTCGGAAATTCATCAGTAAAGTTAATGCTTGGAGGTTTTGGTTTTCTCAAATGATCCGAGGGAAGAGTCGGGTTCCCTTGAATTATCCGAGTTATCCTTTTATTTTATTTTTTTCTCTTTTACTTGTGGTGGGGTCGTTACAAATTATAGGATTTAAATTTTGTGTCATGGGTTTCTTTCTGAGCTATTGTGGGAAGGAGGCCAAATTGTTATATGAAAATCATGAACAACTGTATAATCCATAGTTGCTAGCCTGAGAATCAGATGTGGAAAATGATGTAAGAAGTTGATGCGTGCAGCTCCTCATTATCACAGATTCACAATAGATGTTAGAAATCCTGCATCTTTGAGGGGAAACATGTTTGTTGAAAGTTTTATATCGAAAATGACCTTTTCAGACAGTGTAGAGGTCTTATTAAAAGTTTGAAATCTTGACCCATATCACGAAGTTTCACTGATTGAATCTTTTTTCAGAAGATTTTACCAATAAAACAAAGTTAGTAGACTTTTTTGTGTATGTGAGTTTACTTTGGGCCTATAATGAGTGGAAAGTAAGGTAATTGGTCATGACTCAAGCTATATATTTTATTAGATTGGATTGGTGGATAATTTTTTTCCTGCCATTATTTTCCCCTTTGATAAGGGGTTTGCTTCTTTATATATATATATATATATATATATCAGTAACAAGAACAATTTTATTAAAGAAAAGAATCCAAATACAAGAAGAAAATTTGAAAAAAAAAAAAAAAGGAGAGGGGCATGGGTGTAAGCACACCCACACGTCGGCACCCACAAATACAGAATGTCTCCCACACATGAGAAGTTATATCCACCCCTATTGGCAGACCTAAGCACATGAAGGTACTCTACCTGCAAACTTGAACACAACTCCTTGATCTCATTAAAATGATACTGGAGTTTGTTAGCATCTTGAGGTTTATTTTAATCTTTAATGGCTGAATAAGTTGCGAAATAGGACATTTTGAAGAGTTACGTTGTTGTTTCTTCTGTTATTGATGTTTTTCTTTTCTGTACTTTGCTGTGTGCTTTTGATGGCCTAATAGATTGCCATTACTAAAGAACAATCTTCAAATACAGTGAGGAAAAGAAAAATCTTCCAACCAGGGGTTATAGATTAAGTTTTGGTGAGTTGGTGTTAGATATTAGCTGCAGCGTATGTGATATGAAAGACTGCCTTTTTCGTAGAATGCGGATGAATATATTCTCTAGGCACTTTGATTTTGGATATTTTCTATTGTTGGTAGAGTTCTTGTGTTATTTTTTACAGTGGTGCCTGCATTTTTACTCATCACCCTTGAACATGTTAACATTACTAAAGAATTGACAGTCATGACTTTTGACAGATAAACATTTTTGATGAATTTTAATGATTCATGTGCAGTACTATTTTCACATAGGATTCAAGCTTGAGATTTTTGAAATACTTTTCTTGGAATTTGGATCATAAGATCTTAACTGTAAAGAGGGGAAAAAATGAAAATAAAAATGGTGCTTCACTTCATTTAGATGCTGATGTATTATTTTATCATGCAACCCCAGTAATACTGCATATTATTATTATTATTATTATTATTATTATTAGTCAATAACAGCTATTCGTCATGGTGGTACTCCCAGGTGGTTTACATGGCCATAGTTGGATCATTTCCATTCAATTCTTTTCTCTCAGGAGTACTGTCTTGCGTAGGGACGGCTGTCCTTGCAGGTAGAACCTTTGAAGATTTTTTTCAGTACACTTACAAGTTACAGAAATGCTTAGGCCCACAGTTTTTTTTTTACTTGGATGAGTTAAAAAATCATCTCAACCATCCCAAAAAATAAGGTGAATTCATTTTTTTTTTTTTTAAATTATGGTAAGACACTAGGGTGTCGGCAAACTAGTGAAAACATGGCCTTCGTCAGTTATGTAATGATTTTTCAATTGATTCCTTGATTTTATGCAATTATGCAGTTTGCTTCCGCATTCAGGTCAACAAGGAGAACAAGGATTTCAAGGTAATAAACTTCGAAAGATTGATGTCCTCTATTGAAAATAACATAATTGCACATTTAAGGTTATCCTCCCTTGTAGTTGACAACAGGCTTCCATTGTTGTGCAGGATCTGTCACAAGAACGTGCTTTCGCTGATTTCGCCCTGTGCAATTTTGTGCTCCATTTGGTGATCATAAACTTTCTTGGATAATTCACATCAGTTACTCGTACTGGATAATTTTTTTGATGAATGTCCTGTGCCGCCATAGCCAAGGTTTTTTCTCTCTTTTTTCCTTTATTTTTTTCCTGTGACGGTTTATGGATTATGAGAAATTCTTTGCAGCTAGGTTAGGACCTGCATTGTCTTACTAGTTACATTAAGTTATTTAGCCTCCAAGTGTGATAGAAGAGGGGCCTGGCCTAACAAGGGAGGCAGGTGGTTATTTTATAAGCAATTTTACAGGAAATAATAGTATGTTACATCTTTCTTGATTCTCTCTTTCTGCAATGACCAATCTGCTTTTGCACTCCCATCAATCAAACTGTGCATGTGGTGTTTATGGCCCAGGCTAAACAAGTATGAGAAATCCGCATTGTGAGCAAGCTCCATTTTCTATGGGGCATAAACCAAAGCATGGGCGATTCTGAATGATTTGTGGCCCAGTGAAAGTCAAGGGTTATTTCCATATACTGCGTACCTTTTTTGCTTATTTGAATGTATTCAATTCTTATGTATTCTAATGCAAATAAACCGGCACTATCTGATTTATAGGCAGGCCTTAGAGGCTCCAAATTCCAATCACCTCAATTGCATCATTCTAGAACTATGAGATAGTTGGAAAACAAATTTTGAGTTATGACCAACAGGCCTAATTGCTGTGGCTCCTCTTCTCGACCTTAAAAACCTTAACAAGTTTGGATGTTTGAGAATCGAGATCTTGCATCTTAAATCTTATTGACCTTTAAGGCCGTCTTAGTTGGAAAATATTCAAGGCCCAGACTGATAACTTTAGAATACAATCTAATGGGTTAAATTATTCTTTTGACTTCGCCAACAAAAGAAAAAAATTACTCTTTTCAATTTCACGTTTGGATGTTTGGAAATATATGGAAATTACCCTTTCTATTGCTCGACATATATACTAGGCCTTTCAATATGGTACTCAGATGAGGGGGCCCGGCACAGCCCTGCCTAGCCCTCAAAATCCCCTTAAAATGAGGGCTTTTATTTATAAGAAAATGCCCTAGGGACAGGCTTGGATAAATTTCTTGCAGATCTTGAAATTTGAGGGCTGGACTTAGACAGCACTATGCTCGGCCCGGTCCTGGCTATCCTATTTTTCTTTATTTTATATTGAGAGAGAGACGCACACACTAAAATGCCTTTGTAATAGTTTCTTAACAGTCAGTTATGTAATATACTTGAAGCATATGAAGTAAGTGTTACATGAGTGTTTCTAATCTCTTTCGTCTAGTTTTGTTGCTTTTTATTTAGGTTTTTTTATATTACTTTTATATATTCTTGTTAGTGCGAAAGGGGGTGTACTCTTGTTAATTAGGATATAGTATTTCTTATTTGTGGAATAACTTGGGACGTCAACCAATTTATAAAGGTAGTTTGTATGTATAGGTAACCTTGAGGATATGGGATAATAATTCTTGGTTTTTTAAAGTCTAAATTAGTAGTCATTTTTAAGTGACTTTGTTTTTATGATTGGAATCAGACAAGAGTTAATAGAGACAAAACTGTAAGTTTGACACTTGATGTAATGTTTTTAGAGACAAGGAAAAAATAAAATTTAGAGACAACCTCTATTCTTCCAACTTCTTCTTAGTGGGTCGGATAAGATAAGATAATGCTCGGTTGACACTCGATGCTTGATGGCAATATAAAAGAAAATTAAAAATTGATTTCTTTGTTTTTAAGCCCTGAGCCTTGCCCTCACTCAAAAGGTAAGGGCATAGGTAATGTAGGCCCTTTGATAGCTTTAGCTCTCTTGAGCCCGGCCCTGCATATAGTGAGGGTTTACCCAACCCCAGGTCTGGCCCCTTGATGCCCTAATATATGGGTACATCTCCACACCATTGTGCATATCCGAGTCCTGGGTTGTATGCGACGCAATGGCAAGAGTCCGAAGCTTTGTAGTCACTTAAAAAGGGATCTTCCCACATTCATTCCTAGCCAAGTTATAAAAGCATTCTCTCTCAAGTGTCTAGAGCAAGGTATAATCAACCACCTAAGATTTAATTTCACAAGAGGGAGGGTGGGTGGGTGGGAAATTATATCCAAAAAGGTTTATGAATCCTTCTTCAATCCACCTCTTTACCTCATCTGTTCCAAAGTAACAACCCCATCATAAAAGGCAACTGAGTTCATTAAAAGGCAAAAAAGAGACCATCCAACTGAGTGTACAAAATGGCTACACAAGCCTTCATTATACAAGAAGGCTGGCATAGTTCATTCTTTGTGGCTAATACTAGGGTACATATGAATACAC
This sequence comes from Camphora micrantha, assembly GCA_003546025.1. NCBI lineage: Eukaryota > Viridiplantae > Streptophyta > Magnoliopsida > Laurales > Lauraceae > Camphora > Camphora micrantha. The sequence goes on along the minus strand of QPKB01000003.1, from coordinate 23,403,431 downwards.
GCCTTCAACATGAAACCCAACAACTGCATAAACCAATGTTGTCCAAATCGAAAAGATTCGCATCGAAACCCATTTATAAGTGAATCTTAGAATTAAGTCATGAATCTTATACTTGCTTTATCGAATATTGTAATTCACGAGACTACTGAGCAGGAATAACCATAGCTGAAAGGTTTTTTTTTTTTTTTTTTTTTTTCTTTCTTTTTCTTTTTTTTTTAAATTTTGTTTTTAAGAAAGTTATATAGTGGTTGGTGAAACCTCTTTAAAAAAGAAAAAAAAATTATGCCATTTTGGAAAGGTTTTAGAGATAAGAGGCATGTGACTTGAGCATTCAACTGTATATATGAGATTTTGTTCTACATTTATATTTTAAAATTTTTTTTTTTTAATTTTTCTTCTCTTCACTAATTTTTTTTTTTTTTTTTAACTTCAAAAGACATCCTAACCATGTAAGGTTAATTATTTGAATCTTATTTCCAGAAAAATTATTTAAATAGGAAATAAAATAAAATCAACTCATTTATTTTTCCTAGTAACATTGATATCTAAAACATATTTAACTATTCACGTATATTATGATATATTATTAATTGTTAATTTTATTTAATTTAAAGAAAACCCAAAAGTAATCAATTCAATTTATTTATTTATTTATTTATAGTAACATTGATATCCAAAACATATTTAACCATTCATGCATATCATTATGATATATTAATATATGTTAGTGTTCTTTGTATGATTGTATCAAAGTCTAATTTTTCATTGTAATTATACCGCTATGAATGAGAATTTGATGATTTATGAATAACTATTTATTTTTTATCATTTTTTGAGGAAACCTGCAATTCACAATACAATTCAATTCATCCCCTCAAACAATTTGACATACGATTTCGATTTTTAGAACAATGCAAAAACCATTATAACTATGTAACTTAAACGATCAATGTATTCCTATGGTTCCTATTCCCTTGCCTTAGATTTGCATATACTTAACCAATCACCACCCACTATTTTAGTTCTTTGTTTAATTCCACAGCTATGGCTAGAGGACAGGAAGAGCTCAAAGAAAGCAATGAGTGAAACTACATGGTAATAATCTATCACAATTTAATGATCAAGCAAGCTGTAAATAATTAAACATCTAAAAAAAATTAAATATTTTTTTTATCAAATTTTATTCAAACTAACTACTCCATCTGAACCAAAAACAAACCTTCAAACACCATGTTGTAAAATGGCCGTTACAGTCTCCACAGCTCAGGTGTGACTTTGGCGAATGTGATGAGACTTTTAAGGTCAATTACAAAACTGGGAGTTCCTTTTCAGCACCCACCCAAAGAAGAGCTGCCACGAAAACTTAACGTGCTGCAACAAACAGCAAATCTCAGGCAAACCCATGAAAGTAGACGAAGCACCGAGCTGTTGTGAGAACAGCGGAAGGTAAAAACAAACAATGCCATCTTTCGACAACAGAGAACAGGCCTCCTTTACTCTCCCAAAGTCATTCCAAATCCAAATTTGTAGTCTTTCTTCGTGTGATCGATCTGCAAAACACCCATGTACAGGGATTAAAGCTCAATGCCAAGAATGCTTTCATTTATAGATCACAAGGGGCTATGCACCTTGCGCAATGATCAAGTGGGTGCTGCAATAAGAGTACATGTGCTAAGCCAAAGCATTATGCAATGAGCCCTGTCATGGATAACAGGGATGGCAAATGGCAGCAGTCAGGTTAAACAGGTTACCGGCACTAACATATCCTTTCAAGGAGATGGTTTGGTTGTGGTTTTGTAGGGTTCAAGGCAGATACGGGGTTATAAATTTTGACCTGAGTTGAGTTCAGCAAGTTCGGGTTTTGGCTGCCTCAACCTGCCCCACCCATTTACAACTAATTATGTGTATTGTTAATAAAATATAATACACAGTCCACATAGTTCAGTTGGTATTGGACATTTATACGAGTGGCAGATTGACTAGGAATCCTCAGTGCATATTAATTTATATTTATATATATATATATATATATGGGGCACCCTCTATGCACCCTTATCCTGTGAGCTCCGTGTAACCTCCCTTGTGAGGCCCTGAGGGAGCCCCAACAATCATGGGGAAGGTGGGAAATCGATAGACCTGTATAGAAACCACCTGTGTGCAAGATTTCAAGTCCATCAAATCATCCCAACCCCTTGATCGATGACCCTCAAGTTTAATTGTGAGGGGTTGGATGGATCATATTGGACCACACAAGTTGTCTCACACAGTGCAACCGGCATGGGTCAGACCCTGTAGTGTACACACATAGTTCTTATAATCTTCTAATAGTTACAATAGAAGACAACGGGCATCAAAACAGACACCACCAATCATGGAGCAGGTTTGGTACCACATGTCATAAACCCGTCACAAGTCAGGTCAGGTACGGAGCAAGGCAAGTGTACTCGGGGCAGGTTCAGGTTTACACAAACCTGTTGAGCTGTTGCCATCCCTTAAGGATGGGAGCACCCCAAAAAAAAACCCTGCATCATATGACCCAAACCTAAAGGTCTACAAATGTGGATCACTGTCTATGAGTGTCCATTTGCAAGCCGCCAGTCTGACAATAAGGATAAATCCAGTAGGGGAAAACATTAGGTCCTGGCCATCCCACTACCATCCAAACAGAAGACATCATTTTTCTCAATCAAGCATATCATATGACGCGTCCATTCAAGTCATTATATTACTAGCATTGCGCTCACCTCTGCAGAAAGAATAAAATTCACACCCATGTTTAATCGCTCTTCCAGATAAGCTGCCACACACCCATTGGAATCAAGCTTTCCCCTAAGACGGCACTGCAACAGCCACAATTAACGGCATAAAGAATTGAAGAACTTAACTAATCAAGAATAAAGTATACAAAGTCAACATAATTGATGATGGAAAATATTCAACTATGCAACTGCGCACCGCGCATCCAGACTGCATGTGCATGAAATTCAGATGTGGGTCCTGCCTATGGACCAGTCCAGGACGGTCCAAATACACAGTGCGCAGGTGAACATTTTCCAATTGATGATCAAGGAACATATTTCCTTTTTCTTAATCTCAATGTGACCTTGCAGTTCTACTTGTAAATATGATGCCATCAGGAAGTCCAGCATAAGTGTGTCAATATTTTTTAGCATCTAGGCAAAAAATTTTAAATGATTTGAGATTTACTTTCATCTTGACAGTATCTTGAAAGCATATTTTCCAGATAAAGAAATGGATGAAGCAAACACCACATTTTAAATATTCTCCATAGATTTAGTTTCAGGCCAACAGCAACTGCTATGAATAGTCACCACTCACCAGATTGAAAAAAGGAAGAAGCAAACACCACATGTCACAGTACTGTAGTACTAAGCTATCAAGAATCAGGGAACAAGGGGGAGAATAGAAACGTAACATGTCACAAGGATATTTCATAGACACTCTAGAAAATATTTTCTATGATAACTATGGTTCTAAATAGTTACCATAACAAGAGAAAGATCCATATGGTAAGAAATGCAACCCAACAGAAGTTAACCTTCTTATAGGAGCATGCTTAAATTCTTAGAAATAAAATTCGAGTAGACTGTTCCTTCTACTAGCTAAAACTGCAACCAATTGCATATTCTCTATGTACTATCGTCAGATGAGCTGAGTACATAATTGGTAAATAACATGATAACCATACCAAGTTTAAATATCCGCTGATACATACCATATCAGCCAATTATTGACATATCCCAATACAATAAGTAGGGTGTATTTTCAGTTTTGAAAGTGCCAGTACAACAAACACTATCGGCTAGTCAATGAATTGTTTGATTTTTTTACTACATCCAATATTTTCCATCATCAAATATTATGTATGAATATTTAACTTACATTAGCAAGAATGGCTGCGAGTGGCTCAGATCCAGACTGCCCACAAGCCTTGGCTCATAAAACACAAACCAGAACCCACAAGTCTTGGCTAATGCTCTAGCCAACCAAATTGTGAGACCATTAATAAATAAATCACATGCATCTGACTTACCTTAGTTTAAATTCCAGTCAATAGAGTGAATGAAATGAGTGGGCCTACACAGATTCAACAGCCTAGATCCTTTAGGATTAACTAGCGATATAGTATTTGCATGACATTGAGGGTCTGATGGATAGAGCTACTAGTAAACAAGCCAAGTTGAGCCAAGATTTAAAACAGAACATACCAGCTAGAGATCAGCTCAAGCTAGGGTACAATAAATCAAGACAAGCTACAGATCAACTGCCTAGCCATACACCAACATAAGCCCTTCAGCACATGCACCATGAATCGAAACCCCCTCCACTGCATGGATTTCTCTGCTCTACTAATCTGCCATCTACCCAAACCCCCTCTCCAATACTCACACCCATATTGAAAACCACGCTTTTTGTTTCCTCTGTGTAACCACCCTATGTCATCCATGATCTCGAAATGAAGTTCAGTTGTCAACCCAGAAAGCAAATAGAAGAGAACCATTTTAGAAGTCTTCAAATAATTTACGAAATGATTCATGGAACATCCTTTGCACAGCATGACATTGCCTGTTGTTGGGTTTATTTGCTTGGGACATGGAAGAAAACTTTCATCTAGTCTCCTCCTGTTGTGTTTTTGAGAAATGCTTACAGTTATTTGCCACCAGTGACATACAGTCATTAGCCTATGGGCTTTTCTATATTAACATGATCATTACTTTAAGGATCCAACGAGGAACAGAGGTGCACAGTGGATCACTTATTCTTGCATTGATAGGTAGCTAGTGTTGTGTGTACACACTCTTTATAAACTTCCTTAATAGCGATCGACAATACCATTCAAAAATTTAAAAAAATAATAAAACATAGCAACTGACAATTATTTTTTTAAAAAACTCTTATTTCCCCTTATTTCTTTCACTTCTTTCTTTTCCAAACCATTTGTGGAGCTTTCGGAGATTGTGCTAGAGATTCCCAATCATCTTTTTTCACCAAAATTCAAGTGGCTTGCAAGATTTTGGTGGATTCTCATATGAAGGCTTCTTCCCTCAACCACAATACCCTTATGTCCATACTCTACTGTTTTAATTAATTCATTCATCTTGATGTAGTAGTAAATGTTACTTGAAAGTTGAAATTCACTCTCAACTTGGTGATTATTGAGTAATTGAGTACTGCACTACTACTACTAGTTTCTTGACGTTAAGTGTTTAACACTAATGGTTAGTTTAAAATTATGATTGCAATGCACACTATAAAATGTGATATTTCAACTTATTTTAATATATACATGTAAATATATTTAATTCAGAATAGACTATACAAGTTTCACAATGTTATGACTTGGGCGTACCGATATTTTGCTTTAAAGTGTTTACTAATGGAAAATAAACATTGTTTTCTAGCATTTTATAATATTATGAATTTTTGGATATTTTTTTGGGGTAAAATAAAAATTTGCACCACGATAGACCGTGGTGGCCAAGAACGGCAACGTGATGCTGCTTCATAAAGGTTTTAGGGTCAACCACGATGGCTACTGCGAGCACAATTTCAAACCATGGGTAAATATGCATGCAAGTGCGCGCGCACATGTATACATCATCAAAGTCTTGTCCCAGCTATGTTGGGGTCCCGGCTATAGGAATTTTTGTTTCTTCATTCCAATCAATATCATGAGCCAAATCCTTAGACAAGTTGCACGTCTTCAAATTTATTTTTACTACTTCCATCCACATCCGCTTTGGCCTACCCCTTTCCGTTTGTGGGCCATCAACCTGCATCGCCAAGCTTTTCCTTACCAGCTTCGTTGTCAACTTGCATTGGACATGCCCAAACTAGCCCAAATGGGTCTCTCTAATCTTATCTCCTATTAATGCAAACTCTAAATGCTCTTGAAAGCGCTCATTTTCAATTTGATCAATCCTAGTTTTACCACACATCCACCTCAATATTCTCATCGTTGCACATCCATTTTGTACATATGTTGCTTCTTGATTGGCCAACATTCTGTTCCATAGGTCATCGTCGGTCTAATTGTCGTCCTATAAAATTTTCTTCCAATCCCGTTGGCATGCGCCGATCACAAAACACTCCAGAAGAAAGTCTCCACTTCAACCCTCCTGCTTCTATCCTATGTTTGACATCTTCATCAATCTCTCCATTACTAACTATCGAGCCAAGGTAACAGAATGAATCTCTTTGTGGTATCTCCTGGGCATCAATTCTTACAGCATTTCCAACTCTTTGTATATTCCCATTGAAATTGCAATCCATATATTATGTCTTTGTACTGCTTATTTTAAATCCATTGGATTCTAAAGCCTCACGTCATTTCTCAAGTTTTACATTCACAACATCTCTTGATTCATCCATCAACACTGTATCATCTGCAAACAACGTACACCAAGGTACCTCTCCTCTTGAATATGAGTAGTTAACTCATCCATAATCAGTGCAAAAAGATAATGGCTTAGGGCTGACTCCTGATGCAAGCCTATGGTCATCGGAACTCATCTGTCTCTCCAAAGGCAGTTCTCACACTCGTTACTGCTCCTTCATACATGTCTTTAATCATTTCAATATAACCTCTCTGAGCATTTCTTTTATTTAAAACCCACCAAATTAAATCTCTAGGTATCCTATCATAAGCTATTTCTAAGTCAATGAAGACTATATGCAATTTTTTTCTTTTCGTTCGATTAACATTAATTGTGAGAAGATAGTTTCCATAGTTGGCATGGACGCAAATTGATTTTCAGATATCTTGGTCTTCTATCTAAGTCTTTACTCCATTACTTTCTCCCATAACTTCATGATATAACTCATAAGTTTAATCCCACGATGGTAGGTACAGTTTTGTATATTTCCCTTGTTCATATATAGTACTACGACAATTCTTCTTCATTCATCCAGTATTTTCTTCGTGTAGCCTTTTCTATCTTCATTTGTATCAATAATTCTTCACTTCCACCACCCAAATTCTAAGGAAAAAAGTATGTTCTCCTAACGAAGTAACCTCTTGTTCTTATATATATATATATATATATATGGCCAAGGCTCTCCTAAGCTAAAGCTTAGGATAAAATTATGTAAGCTCACGCTTGTAGGGCCCACCCTTGGTCCATCCAAATGGACCAAACACATGACCGCCCCTAAATTGCACGCCCACGAACTTTTGGTCAAATCCGAATTTACTTGACCGTAAGATCGACTGTGTACCGATCCAAATGGACTATTGACCATTAAACTTTTGGGGCCCAGATGGAGATGATAGAAACCACGGTTGGGGTTATTTTTTACACAAAGAAGGGTCCCAAGGAGTCCTTGAAATCCCACCTCCAATCCCCACCTCCATGTGGGTCCTCAGGTGGGCCCCACCACACACTTGAGCTTACCTTATCCTAAACTGCAGCTTAGGAGAGCCGGCCCCATATATATATATATATATATATATATATATATATATGCGTTATCCACAACGCACCTTTGATTGTGCTCGCCCCTTGTGCATCTCATTGAGGAGCCCACCAGATGGGCACTACCTCTTTACAAATTTTAGGCCCATAAGATCATCCAAACCTTTGATCCATGGCCCACCAATTCAATGGTTTTGTATTAAAAAAAATCAATCGATCCAATAGTCCAATCCATTAGGGTCAATGCAAACCCTTGGATCGAAGACTATCAAGGGGGATCCCTATGTGGTCCACTCAAATGGGTAATCAGGTGAACCCCACTATGAGATGCGTGCACATTGGACACGCAGAGAGAGAGAGAGAGAGAGAGAGAGAGAGAGAGATGAGCTCAAAACATACATAGAAAAGAGATAAATGGGGGCAGGTGCTCTACTTAAAAAAGAAACATAAAGTCAAGGCCCAAAACATGCAGAGAAACTAGGAGTACCTGTCGGAGTATGTAATCATAACCAAAGCTGGAAGTTATATCTCTTGTCATATGATTGTACATCAAATCAGATGCTAGAGAGACCTGTGATGGATTATGGAAAACATGAGACACGTGATAGACATTACCAATAGATATGTCAAAACACGAAGGTAGATCTTCACCAGTCAACTTCCTTACCTTCTCCGATACCTTCTGCACGTAGCTCAAAGCAATTATCCCAGTGCTTGCGATTTGTCCTGCTGCAACCTGAAGTTCCTCTATAGTTAAAGCATAAACCATTGCTCTATATATTTCATCTACTGCAGTTAGAATTCAAACAAGAAAAAAAAAAAAAAAAAAAAAAGCCTCAGCTAATCTTTCCCCATATTTGTTTATCCATTTCCAAATATCCACCACATTATCTGTTACATCCAATCCATCTCCCAATCACACGCGTGAGAGAGAGTACGAGGGGACACTAAGGACATGTTTGGACGTGGAAAAATGTCATGAAAGAAACTTCTTTCTCTAGAGAAACCTCTTTTCCTTTGTTTGAATGCATTTAAACTTTAAAGGGAAAAGGTATTTCTCATAACTACTTTCTGAAAAAGGTAGAACTGCTTTTCTCCTCAAGTGAGTGGAGAAAATGGAATTTTCTATAGTGAAACTAATATTTCAATATCAAAAGTCCTACCCTATGTTTGGGAAGGGGGGGAGATGGGGGGGAGGGAAAAAAAGGGGGGAAAAGTGAAAAATTTTTTGGAGGGTGTTTGGAGAAAATGGGGGGATGGAAATGTTTTCAAAAATTGGGGGAAAATAGTGATTACCACATTGCCCTTTATATATAAAAGAGAATTTTAAAGTTTTTACAAAAGTAAGGGCAAAACGGTAATTTTCTCTCTATCTCACAAACAAACAAAACCCTACTTTTCCACTTTTCTTCCCCTACTTTTTGTGTAAAATTAATTTTCCCTCCCCTCCCCTCCCCTCCCCTTCATTTTCCTTCCCCCTCAAATTTTCCCTCCCCTCCCCTTCATTTTCCCAAACAGACCGTTAATAATTACTTAAGGTTAAAATGATTTTATCACCATTCAAAAGAATTGATTTTATCCCACATAGCTCTCCTTTCAAATCCAAACACTGTAGAGAATAACTACTAGAGATATTTTGTAGTTCTCTAAAGGGATTCTACACCCCTAGTTTTCTCCTCATTTCTCTGCTGGGTTGCAAAAGGAAAAACAGTTCTGTGGTCCCTTGTAATTTGTATACTGTAAAATATGTACAATCTTACCATTAAAAAAAAAGTAAAATCTTGAAAAAAAAAATAGTAAAAAAAGAATTAACTGGACCAATGTAATGAGTTCTCATAATATGGAAGATCAAAAGCCCGAGTAAATTCCATATGTGGCAATCAATGTCCCACAAACTATCAAAACTCATTCTATATGATCCAGTACTAGCTTTTTAGTTTCAATTTGTGAAAGTAAAAGCAAACAAAACTGATATCAAAACTAAATTAGACAGTTCAGGCAGCAGTAAGCATTGATCATTGTGAAAATTCAAGTTGAGTATGTTATTTCAACCAAAATCACACCCTGCAACTCAACCAAAAAGCTCAATTTGATCAAGACTAAATTAACTTGCTGGAGACTAGATCAAATGGCTAGACCCATCAAGACTCGATTCACTTGGCTTGATTCCCCAGACTGCCTTAAACTCAAATCAACTTGGTGAATTTCTAAGTCAATTCAGATTTTGAGCTTTCAATTATCTCTACTTAGCCTGATCTGGCCCATTAGCGACCTTAATATTAATAAAGAATCATCTGTATGAGGTGGACCTATATTGGGCATCCAAATGAGCCCTACTGAAGACCAGTGGCCCATGGTTTCCAAAGATGACCCCGAACCTCATAAATGAATGTTTTTCTATCTAATTCAAACTAAATAAGCGAAATAATCATGAATTAGATTGACTAGGATTCAAATTAGTCAATTTGAACCTACAGTAATATGTCATGGAGCCTGCAAATCAAATTTTTACGTGGGTTGCCTTCTAGAAAAAGTGACTGATCATACATGGCAGGATAAATGGAAGCCACCCTATCCTTTCCCTGAGATGAGATGTGAGATCACATTGAAAAAAGATTGCTCTCAATCCTACAATAATAATACTCAGACTAGTTAGGATTCTTAGAGAGTGGCCTTGATTCAATAGTCAACCTTGAGAGATGGAACCAACAATGCATAATTTGAGGATCCATGGGAGATTCCTATGTAGCTTGGTTACACATAATCAATTTTCCTACAATTTTAGATTTTGATCATATGGTGTTTCCACACATCTTACTGTATATCAATAATAACAACTGAACTGATCCATTCTCATATAAAAGCAATGCCTTTCTGGAGTCTAGTCAGAAATTTAGCAACAGCACATGCATTTTTCGGATTTTTTTTCCCAGATGCTACACCCATCCAGTCATTATTACGCACAACATTTTTTTCACTGTGGATTTATGCCGCTTGTTCAACTTTGGACAACAGGAAGGTGTGGTAGATTTGTACTACTCAACATTCAATAAGAATAAAAAAGGAACGAAAATCACTTTTATCACTCCTCTCAGACAGCAGAATCGAACAACAGCAATGCAAGAGCAATGCTGATTGGTACCAACATAACAAGCAAGAGCAATGCTGATTGGTACCAACATAACAAGTAAATGGTAGACATTCAAAGGCCTCATGGAACAGATAAAGGATAGAGATGAAAGACATCATACCATCTTATCTGTGTTGTATCTTGCAGCAAAACCAACGCCAGATTTTCTTTGATGGCCAAGCCAAAATGCTTCAGTGCCTAGAGATAAATGCGGAGAGACACTCTGGAAGACAACTTTCAGTAAGATGTAACAGTAAAATGACATATCTCTAAGTGAAAATATTTATGGTCCCTTTACAAAGGAAAAGCATCCCTATTTAACTACGTTCCAACACCTAAGATCTCATTTATGAAATGTCATGACCTAACTACAGAGCCTGTATCCATGACCAAATTTAGATTATAGGATCAAACCAGGCCGAGTCAGACCTAAATAACAGACCTGAACCCAAACCCAGTGACGCCCAAATACCTAAACACTAATACAGTCAGGGATCAAATATTCAGCTCATTAGGTACCAAGTCATAAGGACAGAACGTGGATCCGAGTTTTATTTTAGTCCATGCAGTGGACCCAAACGTTGTCCCAAATAAAAACTGGGTTTGAATATTGAAAGCATACCCCTTTTTTTTCAATTCAAGTCCTTGGGCATTCAAATATTCAGGGACACACTTTCATCTCTAATAGGCCATCCCTTGTAGATAATCTGATCGCCAACAATAAAAAAATAAGGCGGATGTTCCCGGAATTTACGACCATCTCTATCATGATAAATTTTTAGGTTAGTTAATTAATCAGAAAATCAGGCAGATGTTCCTGAAATTTATGGATATCTCTATCACGATATTTGTTTAGTTTAGTTAATCAAATTTGAACAAGTTTTTGAACAAACAATACACCAACATTAATAGGCGAAACTAGTAGCTAAAAGGCTCTCAGCAAGGCAAACCCTAGCATGGTGAGATGATTCATAAGGAGACTGTCTGTGACAAGGTAAGGAAAAGATGTAAATTAAACCCTGTCAAAAACTTGTGTACAGGTTGAAAGATGGATGCTGCGAAATATGTTACCATATAGGATTTGGGTATAGACTCTGTAGCCAATCTTTCACTTCAGAGTTAACTTGGTATTCACATTGTCCCTCCACGAAAGATATCTTGAGAACTGGATGCTCTGAAATGTGTTAACACTGTAGGATTTGGGTAAAGGCTTTGCATCCAGTCTCTCACTCCAGAGGTATGTTAGTATAAACACACTCCCTCCATGAAAGTGATCCGGATTAAAGCTCAACTTGGAGCTCCCAGTTTGAACATGCTGGCCAATAGACAGGCGACAAAATAATAATAACAATAAAAAATCAATAAATAAAAACCTAAGAATCAGATTCAAACCCTCAATGCTCAAACTGCGTTATGGAATAGACTCATAGCACTATGTCAACCCCAGAACACACAAATCAAAATTATAAGACCTGCAGAGTATTCTAGATAGATGCAGCTGTCTAGCTGAAGCAAAGAATTGAACAGAAATTTATAATTTATTGCATACCTGTATATAATTGATGCCATAAAAGGCACTGTTCCCCATCTGGAACTGAGACCTGAAATCCTTACCCTGTGCAAGGATAACGAGGGAAAGAAAGAAACAGTTAATTACAACAGAGTACCAAGGAAGCTTTCAGCTCACTTACTGATGTAAATCAGACACTTAAGAGAATGCTCGACCGAATTTGGCTTGTCCCAGGTAAGTAGTAACCAGCTGAAGCAGATAAAGTCCAGGCCCAGCCAAGCCAGACCCAGTCCAATGACAGTGCCCAGCAGTATCAGGCCCATAAATTCCAATCAGGTTCCAGTCAACCAGGACCACATCTGGAACTATCGTTCTACCACAATGAGCGGTCAACTAACTCTTTTCTTGATCAAGGTTTAAAATAGCAATCTAAGTCTGAGTCACCAGCACTTAATAATTCTTTCCTTGATCAAGGTTTTAAAAACCAGCCAAGCCTGAGTCAACTCAGACTCAGCCCTGACCTAGTCAGGTCCACAAAAACTCGGACCTGACTCGATGGGTCTTGGTTGCATCCCATGCGACTCGAGCGAGTCCCAACCATGGATGAAAATACGTATTTAATCGCCACTCGCATAACTAAGCAACATGAATACATGTGAAAAAAATGATCATTACTATTATTTTCTATTCATACAGCAATAAAAAGACTTCATACAATGAGGGGACTGCTACGCACCTTTATCTTAGTTACTTTTGCAAAATAAATAAATAAATAAATAAAAACTCATTTTCTATCATTGTCCAATATTCTAGTATTTTCTGGAATTTCTTCATAATTTTTTCAAAACGCACACCTTGGTCCCAATGGACTCAGGTGAGTTAGCCAAGTCCACATAGTGACGGATTGGGCTGACCAAATAAAGCTTAGTTATTAAGCTCCATTTTCAGTACATTTTCCTTAATATAATTACTCAGTTGCCATTTTAGAAAACAAAAAAAAAAAAAAAAGGAGCAAGAGGGTCGTTGGCTTTAGTTTGGGACTCTGAACTGAAAAGCGCACACAGGACACAGCAACTAAAATGGAATAGAAGTGAGAAACAATCATGGGGCGTTGATCTAACAGGGTTCTTTGCAAAATCATCATATGAAGATTTTGTAACTATGGGCCAAGTTTAAGTAACTGGGGCTCTGTAAAAAAATCCTATCTTTTTTTTTTTTTTTTTTCTAAGCTTTTATTTTGGACTCAACCAAACTCGGCTGAGTAAAGGCGACCCAACTAGGACTCAGTCCTAGGGGTGTTATGGGTTGGGCCAGGCTGAGGCATATCCAGGTCTGGCCCAACTTTAGAAACACAGCCATGTATCTGGCACAAGCCCGACACAGGCCATAAGTGTAACGCCAAAGCCAGGCTTTCTAGCAATTGTTTGGAAAATTTTATCACTAAATGACAAGCACTCCATATTCGGGCTGAGCGGAGCCTTGAGCGTTCTATCACTTAATCCAAGCCCAGACCAAATGTTAAATGGGGTCAAGATAATATATTCAGGCCCAGATCGCGCCCGGGCTGGCCCAGCCCATGAGCAGCCTTAATCAACTCTAACTGAGTTGAGTCCCAAGTCCGGTTTCTTTATCCTTGTTGTTGATGCTATTAAAATTTCTATATAAACTATGAGAGACTGATGTTTTGATTGAAGAAAGTAGCTAGATGCAAGATAGATTGATAGCTAACATTAGAGTTACAACGGGATTGTGTTTTGCTTTCCTTTTTAAAAAGATGATTTCTCTATTTCAAGATGTTTGTTTACTCCTTTATGGAAAATGTTTTGCAAATTTTTTATTTCCATTTCAGTCATAGGGCCTTAGGGCCTGTTTCTTTACGGGAATTCATAGAAGTCCTATCTGCAAAATTTTGAAATTCTCAGATGTGGTGGAATTCCTGAATGCTCCCTTGTACTTGAGCATCCAGAAATTCCACCAAAAAGCAAAGGGGCTAGAATTCTTGGAATTCCAAAGGTCATTTGAGACCTTTTAGATGGCTGGAATTTTGAAATGCTTGTGAAGAAACATGACATTTGCCAGGAGACAAGATGTCACATCATGTCCAAAAAACTCCAACATGGCAAATTCTTGTTGGAAATTCTAGTAAAGAAACAGGCCAAAAGTGCTAGTAGGCAGGCATGAAAATCACGCCAATAGGTTGCTTAAAGTATGAACTTCTAGCTTATCAAGACTTTTATGCTTGATGCTATTGGACATATAGAAGCTTGTGGATCAAGGAGAACATTCTGAATCAAAGAAGCTAATCGAATAATCAAAAGTTTTGCAAGTTATCTTTCTGCTGTCCTTTGTTACTGACTGCACCATCAAACGCAGGTTTCCTTCATTTCTGACATCAGCCCTTATATTAACATGTCCTCTTTAGGGCTGCGTGGCTACACCTGTATTTATGTCCTATTATAATCTTCAGCTAGGATGGACTACAGCCCTGAACTTGATTGGTCAAACTCTGCAACATCTAATCCTGTACAACTTAGGACACAATTTAAAGTGTGATTTGACATTAGGTCTGAAACTCATACTAATTACTTTCTATGCAACAGGGAACTGATCAAAACCTAGCAATTTCATTTGAATCCTATTGGTTCTAAGAAGTTTGCATTTATGAACCCCCACCAATAATGGTTTAATTTTTTTTTTTCTTTTTTAGGTTAAATTTCTACATTGTGTCCCAAATCTGAAAAATCTGCAACTTCAGCAGGACTGTTGCTATTGTGAAATAGGCATTGCTTCAAACCTCATGAGATTTACTCGACACTTGGTTTTGTTTGCAAAGTTCAGTAATGCACCTAAAAAACAATAAAACCCTAAACTGATTTGAATTCTAAGGGCCTATTTGGGAACTCTTATCTAATTGAAATAGCGTCGATTCAATTAGATGTGTTTGACATAGCGCTGTTGCAATTAAGCCCTTTTACAAATACTGTTTGGTATGTCTGATTTAATTAAAATGGCGAACTTGTCATCTATTAAAAGCTATATGGGCAAACTTGACATATGGTAAAAGTAATACAGGGTTACTAGGCAGACTTGTCAAAAAGAAGAAAAAGGAAAAGAGAAAAGTTGTCTGACAGCTTTTAGACGTTCATGTCTATTTTACCCTTTTATTACTTTTTGAAAAAAGAGGCAAAAGGCCTTAAAGCCGATTCAATCAAATATTCACATGAACTTTTCCAAACAGTCTAACTTCAATTCAAATAAAGCCAAAAAAGTAAACTTGTTAGACAGCGCCTAAACCTAAAACTGAACTCAAAAGTTTCAAGTTTAAATTTTAGAAGAATTGCTCTAAAAAATGTGAGTTTTTCACTATTTTAACTCCTATCTGAAGTAGAAAGTCTTAAAAAGTTCTTACGTAACACAAATTGGATAAGACAAATTGATGTCTCTATGTAGTGAAATTAGGAGTCAAAGAACCCAAGTAAGAGGCTCCAACAAACAGATGAAAGATGCATCTCCAACAATAAGATGAAAGCCTTAACTAACATAAAATAGAGATCCAGCAAAGTTTGTCAACTGCTAGATGGCATACAAGGTGACAGGTTACTAACAGATTTCGCAGTCAAATTTTCTGCTTAATGGGCATTATGTTCACTGATTGGAACCAAATGAATCTACCAAACAATTTTATACTTCTGGCTACATAATACAGATAACAAGATATGATTGTAGAAGAACCTGTAAACAAGAAGCTCAAATTCATTTATCTTTCAAAACAGAAAAGAACAGAAACGAAACTTGCATTTACAAAATTCAAAATAAGATTTCTCTCAACAGCAATTTTTTCTACAAAAATTGGTGAAGATCAATATAAAGTGGAATGAAGTCATGTGTTTAACAGCATACTTACCAATCTTATTTAAAAAAAAAAAAAAACATTATAATGGACTGGACGACGGCAACAAACTTCAAAAGACATGGGCACTTTTACTACATTAAAATAGAAATAAATAAATAGCTAACCTTGTAGTCAAAGTTAAATGTACCCTGGGAGAAATGTGGCTCATTTTGAATCTGGATAAAAAAAAAAAAAGCAAAAGTTAAACACATTTTATACGTGTACATATATATAGGGTCACCCTCTCCATGTGGACCTAGTGCGGACCCCTTGTGGTGCCCACCTAGGCCATGTCAGTTCATGGGGAAGGTGGGAATTGATAGATCTCGCTAAGACCCACAAATGTCCATTTAGATTAGGATCATTCTAAACCCTTGATCTATGGCCCTCAAGTTTAATTCTTTTAGAAAACAACATTTTTTAAGATTTCAATCCAACTAAGAGTAACATTTTGATGGTGTCAAATTTGGGCTCGTGCCAACTAATGGTGGGGTAGTGAGTGTAAGGGAGTTGGATTGATCTTAGGGGTTCCCATGTGCTGAAAAAGGAGTCATCTCGAATGTCTATTGCTTGAGGATTTATCATACAGTATATATAGCAAATGACCTAGTATGCTCTCTCGCTTGAGGATTTATCATATAGTATATATAGCAAATGACCTAGTATGCTCTCTCTCTCTCTCTCTCTCTCTCTCTCTCTCTCTCTCTCTCTCAGGTTTGCACTGATCCAAATGGATTGGACCATTGAATCGAGGATCAATCTTTTTATATGTATAAAGCCAATAAACTTGTGAATGTAGGGGTTAGAGGCATCAAGTTGACTTCAGGTTTGATATATGGACTCTGGAGTGGTCCCACTTAGGTCTTTCGATCCCCCTGCCACATGATTTGTACGGTACCAGGTGGGCCCCAACAGCTAGTATGTACCATAAGGATGTGGATGTAAAGGAGCACGGCCCTATATACAGTGAGAATTCCTCTCATGGTATTACAGTGAGAACTTCCAGCAAGCCCACCTTATGATCCATCTGAACCATTCACAAGCACGGGATACCCCCGCCCGCCTCCCCAATAATCATCGGGCTTCGGGGTTTGTACCCACCAAATGGACTCGACCGTTGGATCGAGGGTCAATTTTTCTTTTTAATATAAAGTCATTAAACTTGTGGGTCATGGATCAAGGGGTTAGAGGCACGAATTGACACCTTTTTTTATGTGTCCCTCATGAGTGGATGTTTCCATCCCACCCCCATGATTTATGGGCATGGGCGGACCTACATACATAGATTTTGGGGCAGCAGCCCCGCTGGACTTGGGTCCACTTCCAAAACATAAATGAAAATCTTGAGTCCACTTGCAAAACACACATGAAAATCATGGGTCCGACCCCAAAACCGACATGAAAATCCTGGGTTTGCACCCCAAAAACCAACTACCTGTTTGGGCCCACCCCCTCAAACTAAAATCATGAGTCCGCCACTGTTTGTGGGGCCCTAGCAGCCCTGTGTGCCTGGTACAGGAATATATATAAATGGTAACATGACTCAAACCTGCAACCTTGTGATCGCAAAACTGTGCACCTTCCAACTGTGCACTTATCATCAAATGATACATTCTTCCAAGAAAACAACAAATACCTGGGCATTGACTTTCAGAGTAAGGTTTTCAGTTAAATCACACTTGACTCTTGCATTGAGCCTTCCATCAGTCAATATCCTCCCAACCAGCATCAACTGCAGAACACAAAGAAGAAACTGCAGTTAATGATATAGAGAAAAGGGAAAAAAAAAACTATTTCTGAAGTGCTAGATTATCCTCTCTCTCTCTCTCTCTCTCTCTCTCTCTATCGGTGAGCGATGGCTCTTTTCCCATACACAGCATGTGTATTGCATCCGAAGTAATTATCTACCAGGTCTACTTGCATTTTCATAGCATAAAAAGCACTCTAGCTAGACAAAGTCTAACCATTCTATTGGATAACTCTTCAGAATAGGTATGCTTTGGGGAAAACCAATATTAGATCAGCGGTTCTTTTTAGAAGAAATCCAATAGAGAGATAGTGATTGTGCAAAATACATAAACATTAGGTCATTGCCCATCTATTTTAGGACCCATCATTTGATGAATGAAAATTTGTATTTACAGGAACTGTTACAGATTGGGTAAAACAATATACAAGGGACAATCAAAGTAGTTTTCTCATATCTTAACCCTCAATAGATTAAGTAAAACTGCTAGAAAAGCTACCTTCGGGTCCAGAAAATTAGCCCCAAATTCATAGTGTGCGGTCGGGACTTTGATGGTGTCCGATGATTGCGAAGGAATCTCAGCAGATCCCATAAAAACACTAGCACAAGGATAATGAAACAGTCAATTATTATAACCAACAGTAAAAGAAATCATAGCCACTCAAATGCCAATATAAATGGAACATACCTATGACTCAGTGAGAATTTTGGATTTAGTCCTTTCGTAAAATCGAAGCGCATGCCCTCAAAAAGTTCCGGCTTCAATGACACTACACAGACATTTTTTTTCAACTTAAGATTCCACTTCAGTTTATTTATGAAATAGATATGATAAGAACATAGTTTAATCTGCTTACAAGAATACTGTAACAGTTTCTCCATTCAGTATATTACACTGCACTTGGGTATTTCAGGTCAAAAGTAGTATTGACTAGTTTGACAAGGCATATAAATTTCTCTATGCATTTAACAAGGCATGGAAGTCGGAAGACAATATCAACTATACACTTTTCATGCGACAATTCATACAACCATGTTCTCTATGCATTTAATTAGATCTACGGGTAAACTGATTGCAAGGTAAGTGAGTTATGACTTATAATTATACACACAGGGCCTAGAGAAACAAATTTTCCTAGGATAATTTATGCAAGCCAATTTGCTCTAAGAGAAATACTGCATTCTGCCTTTTAAACTCCAACCCAACATCATTGTCACTCACACTAATTTTGGGGCCAAGTTCTTACCATCATCATTGTCACTCGCTAATTTTAGGACCAAATTGTAAGAAAAAAAGTACTAAACCTGAAGTGATTCCACAACGTACACGACCCAAAATGCATACACCTCTTCTATAAAATAAGGACACCCCACCAACCATATCCTAAAAGAAACGATCATGTGCTACCCACGCTCATCCAGTTTAACCTATGCGAGCCTAATTTTGCTTGATCAAATCCTCTGCATAGAAACTGTCCCAAATTTTACTCCAGTCTTTTTCACAGAAAACATAACAATGTATTCCACACAAGATCAATCCAACTGCTCATGTCACTGGGATTAAGAAGTGAAATTTGGGTCAGAGCCCAAAGGAGCAAATCAGATCACACAAAAGGTGGGTGCCACACAGATCAAATCAGCTTTTAGATGTTTTCATCACGACACATTGCGTCTCTCACTTCACTTCTTCTCTCTTTCACCACCAATTTCTCCTTTGCTTGAAATTTAGATTTGATTCCCATTCCAAAATCTAAAACAATCCAAAAGTCACAATCTTTCGTCGAATTCTTTCTATTTTGCATCAAAAAATGAAAGGAATCTCACCAAAACAATCAGCAATTGCATGAAAACAACTACAGAGATTCTTACGAGAAAGGAAATGAAATGAAATGGAAGATTTATCGACTTACTTAGGGCTTCTCGTTGGATTTCTTCATAAGGAACGGGGCAGGGGAGATTCAACCAGTCGACCTTCTCCTCCTTCGCCTCCTCCTTCGAGTCGGCGGGAGGAGCGGCGCCGGCGGCTGAAGGAATGACCGGTGCCGGAGGGGCGGAGTGGCTGACGGACGACCCCATCCCCGACGGCAAAAGGAAGATTCTAGAAGACGAGTATCTTGTAAGAAACAGAAGAAGAAGAAGGGTTCTCGTCCTCTGGAGCGTATGGAGGAGTAGGAGACGAAGGGTTTTGGAGAGGGTTTTCTTCGTATCTTTGGGCGTGAATGTGCGGTGGACCCCACTTATGTTCCGGGTGATCCCAACCGTCCATCTGTAGACAATGCCTTCTGTCTACTGACATAATCCGATGGTAGGGCTGTGAATGGGCCAGGGTTTAGGCTATACTTCTGTGGGCCTAGGTCTAGGCTGCAAGAGGATCGAAGGGCCCGAATGAGTTGAGCTGGGCACCAACCCTAGTGTGAATCCAAGCGTAATTGTGAAGAGCCATTTATTTATTTATTTATTTATTTTTTTTTTTTCTTTTTGCTACGGGAGGCTTCCTAACTCTTTGGACTGGACAAATCTTTTTGGGCCCAGAGGGAAGCCGAGTAAACTCCCATGTAGTCTCAATGTGGTCGTATAGTTTCGAACCTACAATCTTCGGGTGCAAACCGTATTTTTAGGCCGACTGAGCTCCCCCTTAGGGTTTAAAAAGTCATCCCTTGGGGTTTGAAAAGCCATTTGTTTGCATGGAAAGTAAGAGTTGACTATAAATTCATGCCCAAGTGATTAACATGAAGATTAAAGGTAAAGTCCAAAATTATTTTGAGCATCAAATGGCATTTCAGATGATAATAATAAAATTAGAAAAGATGGAAAATGAATACATGCCTTTATAAAGGTATGTTTACATGGCTACATTCTATACTTCATCCTTCACTAGCCGAGTGGTCACGACCACGTTCCTCCCTCTTCCGGAGCTAGAGGTCTTGGTATCTATCCCCGGTTTCCCTTTCTTCAGGAATCGAAAGTTGAATCCGCTAGTGCTACCATCTTGGGACCACAGGGGTGTTTACCCAAAGAGATTAATCCAGCTCAAAGGATTGGAAACTCTCCGATAGCTAAAAAAAAAAACCTTCATCACTCGACTTCATGTCCTTAATATCCTTCATGGCCTTTATTAATACGATGACGTTGAATGGTTTAAATCATGAATTGGGAGCCCAAAAAAGTGCAGAAAATCAATTCTATAGGTTGGAAATTTTTGGGCTGAGTTTTACATATTTCTTAAAATCTACGTAGATTTAAGATATTAAACTAAACATCTAGGGATTAATTAGTTTAATAAAAATGAAGATGAATTATTGGATCATGGGACTTCAACAAAATGAAAGGTGGTTGATGGCAATAGAACCAGGGACCTACACGGCTACACCTCTCCTTTTTCTTTTTCTTTTTCTTTTTCTTTTTCTTTTTCTTTTTCTTTTTTTTTTTTTTTTTCTTTTTCTTTTCTTATGAGAGAGTTCCCAACCCTATCGGCAGGACTAATCCCTCCGGGCTCAGAAATAAGCCGGATAAACTCCTCTTTAGCCTCAGTGTGGTAGTGCAGTTTCAAACCTACAATCTCCAAATGCAAACGGTAGTCTAGGCCGACTGAGCTACCCCTTGGGATTGTTTACTACCTCTTCAAGTGTGTAAATTTGAGGTTGAAATTGAATCCCATTTCACACAACATTTAAGGTCAGAGTCCTCATGTACAGAGCTATATGGACCTAGACCCAAAGCATCTTCCGTTCCAACTCAGCAGACACCAAGTTAGACCCAAAGTGAAATGGGTCCAAAACAAGTGGCCAGACTTCATTTTCACAAGGACAAGGTCGGGTCTTAGAAAACGGTACCCATTGCCACTCCTATATACAGAGATCCCTTAATTTTGAAGATGGCATAAAACTGGTGTGGATGAATGGTCTAGATCTAGTTGAATTGTTGGAATATTTGTGTGGCCTGAAATGTTGACTGTAGTTGATATTTGATGAACCAGTTGTTGTTGAGGGATAGGCTTCCATGTGATTTTCCCACCATTCAAGCTAGGAATTCATTTGCTGTTTGCATTAACAAATTTGGATGGTCTAACTTGTGGGCCTCATTGTGAAAGGAGTATGGTCCAGATATTAAATTAAAATGAAGTTGGCAATACTACAAACTTAATGGATGAAAATGGACTGTTAAGTTCAATCTGTTGATGACTTTGGGGACTATACCCCTCACAATCTAACTTCCTGATTACCAATTTGGACCGACCTGATCCGACTGGAACCTGACCCATTTCCGGTTTTTTTTAAGGCTGTTGTAAACATGCCAGGTTCATATTATCAGTATTATTGGCCATTTCAATGCATGCCAGAGGCATCAATGGCATCATGCAATTCCAAGGTTAGTGCTTTCCAATGAGTCCTTAAAACCCACAAAACATCTCTGTTCTAAACTCACCACAGCAAGAAATAAAACAATACAACTGTCTGTCTTCGGCTAAAAATAAAATTTGCAATATAAATGAAAAGTACTCAGGGTTCTTCAAGAATAAAGGGATATGTATATGTAAATGAAAAGAGCAAAGGGTTTCCATATTAGGGAAAATGAGGATTAAAAAAACAGTGTTGAAAGTTGAAAGGTCTCCTCTCCCCGTAGCAGTAGAATAAAGAAAGATGATACAGAAGCTCATGATTACAAACCTTCTCAGATTGTGCTGCCAAGGCTGTAAGGGCACTGATGATTCCACTTGTAAATGTGCCCTTGTCTCCATCTTGTTAGTGTCGCTTATTCTCAGCTGCAGAATAAATCAGAGAGCCTGATATTCACCAGAAGCCACTTACTACTTATGGGGGCCATGTGATTGGTAAGATTATACCTCTCATTTTACTGTAGGATGGATACAAATGAGTGAAACCCAGGAATTTATGCCTACATGGTAGCTCATAGAAAATAACTAGTCTTGGTAAGTCCTACCATCTCATCAATTATTAAAGAAGAGGATGTTTGCATCAGTGTCTTCTAGGCAAAGGGATTCCCACCAAGAGATGCAACTCGCCCTGGTGAAGGGATATTCCTGCCAATTTAAAAGCATTTGTAAGATTTAGATAGTCAGTATGGCATCTCCATTTTAACAAGGGTCAAATGATGCACAAGCACAAGAACATGCTCTCTCTCTTCTTCTTCTTCTTCTTCTTTTTTTTACTAGAAATGGTACAGCCGAGGCCCATTGCAGTAATCTAAGGTATTCATCTGGTATGTACAGTCATTGAATGTCATTCATAAATCATAATATATCCTGTCAAATTAATTAGATGTCTGATAGGTGATTCGCAAATTGACAGTCACAGCCAAGGATCCAAACTTAATAAGGTCAAATCGGACATTGGAAGAAGTTTTTGGGAATCAACAGCCATCCCCTATAAAGCCATTTATGAACAATTTGGTTCACCAAAAGATTGCCTCATTATGCAATTTGCCATGCTGGATGGTATGATTGGATAGGGATGTAAATCAGACAAAAGAAAAAAGGAAAAGAATGGAAAAAGGAGTGGGGCTGTAAATGAGCTAGTTGAGGGCTGGATCCATAAGTTAGAATAACACATAAAAATAAACTATATCATCATTATTAGCTGAGTCTGCTCCATCATTATAATGTTCAGTTCCATCAGGTCTAGCTCCATTTGAGCAAGGACATGTCTGGTTGTCCAAAAACAAATTATATACAGCCCTAAGATTGAACACAGTATGTTACGATTTAAGAAATAAACATACTATAAGAGAAAAACTTACGGTAATTGAGAGGTTGGTGCTTGATCCGCCATGAATAAACCTCCTATAGAATTTGCAAAAGAATCAGATTGGTTTGAGAGGGTAATTTTCCATCATTAGTATTATTATTCAATACTTACCGGAAGGAACAGCATCCATATATGATGTCGCAGAACCCCGTGGAAACCATGTCTCGGTAATGCCACCAATGAAAGCCACAGGCAATGTGGGATTTGGTAACGCTGCTTGCAAAGAGCTCATGTTCAAGAACTGCTGCATCAGGGAAAATAAGGGTAAATGGCAACTACTACCAATCATTTGCAAACACATTAGAAATTCAGCCCATTATTTCCAACCTTATACAATGCTTCACAGCAGTAAAATATCAGGAAAGGTGATGTGGAGGACTGTGTGGCCCACCTTGGGGGTTTAAAGGGGCCCTCATCGATATACACATACAGGCTTCATGGAAACACATATACAGACACGGAAATTTTATTATGTGAACCATCCTCATAAATTCTGTGAGAATCAGTTAGTGGGCCCACATGGACCAACCTATGATCAATCTACCAACTTCCCTCTCTAGTCACTTCCCTCCCGTGAAATGGCTCTCACCCCATTTTGACACTCATCCAACTGTTACCATTGGATTGAACTGCCCATTTCTTTTATCTGTTTTCAATGTTGATTTTTGGCACCTCGAAATCCATATCCTCACAGCCCTTCTAGATTTTCATGCGAAGCCAATGGGCAGTTATCCCAACCATAAGTCTGAACTGAAGGACTCTGTTTCATAAAGACCATGCCCCAAAACAGCCCACATTGGAAGATCCCAGCCGCCACATTGGGATCTTTTGCATCATTGTCTATCCATGGTGGATCATTAGATCAGTAGCCTATATAAAGGAACCATGGACCTAACTCATACATACCCAATAATCATAAAAATAGGAATTGATTAAAAAAATGTTAGCATAAACCGAAGTCCAGACTCCTAGCAAAGGCTAATGCATTGTCCTCATTGTCGTTGACATCATCTCTCTCTCCTCTCTCTTGTCATCATAGTGTGTGCCCATGTATGCCTGAAGGAGTACACAAGATAATTTTGTACATATAAGGATGAAAGAACACAGGACATAAAGAGACAGACTGAACGGGATTATTAAAATCCTACTCCACTCATACACTACAAAGCACTTCCTGATCAGCTCCATCAAGGCTCAAACTAGTACCCTTCTTAATGTTATTAAGGATAGGCTGTATAGCAGCATCAAATGGAATATCAGCCAACCTGGAAGAGCAATACACCAGAAAAAAGGGAGCATTTAACAGTATTTGAAATCTGGAGCGAGAGTTCTCTTTTTTGGCCAAGCAAGTTGGTCGGTCTCCTAGTTTGTCCCCCTAGGATTAGAGAAGATGAAGTGCCACACGTCTCCAATCATGGTTTTCGTGGGTCAACTAGGAAGTCAACTCCACCTGTCTGCATAAAGAGCGACTAGGTTTGGGTAGAACTCAGTTTGGATGAGTTCCGGTTGAAACCTGGCCAAACTGCCCAGTTGACTCACAAATCACCTTGACTCACCCGGATTTGGCTAGATAGCCTGGTTGTCCTAAAGCTTATCTATCCTTGAATAAAACAAATGAAAAATGTGTATAAGCCTTACATTAATAGGATGGTAGAAGTTAAAAGTATACATTAATGAACATCAAAAAATGAATTTGCACTTCATAAGTTATCTGTGCATTTTTTAATATTTACATTTTTTTTTCTACACTTTAGTTTAGAAGTCAACATTTACAATACAAATATTTCAAATTTACTGTACTGCCCATCTGGTCGACCAACCAAGTTTACTGGTCGACACAACCTGGTAACTAGGTGAGTTTAATCAGCCAATTAGGTCAAAAAACCATGGCTCCGATACTGCAAATATAATGGGGAAGCCTTCATGAGTAATTGCTTCATTTATTACAAAGCCCACACTACTATTAACATGTACGAACACATGGTGCTGAAAAAGATTTGGCTTTATATAGAAATGAGTGGAGTAGTTCAAAAGGGGAAAATTCCGAAAAAACTTTAACTTGCAAAGATGACCTATGGCCTGGATAGATAAGGTTTTGATGATGATGACAATGATGAAGACAGAAACTGGACAGTCAAACAAGAAAAACAACCACAACTCAAGCAGAGAAAAAAGTGGAATTTGTTGTCTCAACTAGGCATTCCAATGGTTCTCCTGCAACTATCTGATTACCTGCATAATACAAATGGGGGAAGAGCGGATATTGAACACCCTGGATCCAAACTCAAGCCAAGAGGTTCATATGGATATGAATGACAATGGACCCCTGTTTACCTTCACCTGGTTGGTTACCCAAAGAATTTAAGCCCAAAAAGGAAAGGACACAAACCAACCTATATCTGACCTGATCTGACCCACTACATCCCTATTCAGGACTCGACTTAACTAGATGTTAAGTGAGGTGAACAACTACTTGAACTAGCTGATTATTGGCCAAGACTTAATCGCTTGAGTTGCCAAGACTCGAAGAGCTTTTACCCCTTCTTTTTCTATGAATTCCATGAGAGAGAGAGAGAAGGGGGGTGGAGGAAGTGTCTTTGTTATTTTCATTTAAACAAAGTTAACTCTCCTTACGACATTTTTTTTTTTCTTGAATTGAAGTGCAAATGGCCCATCTATCATGATGAAATACTAAAAGCTCAGTTCTTCTTCACAAAATCAGTTCTCTTTTAATGTTTAAAAAAAACCATTTATCTTTAAGCTAGCTTGACACAACATGAGATCCAAGTCAGCTTTTAAGGTTTTCTGACTCATAAAAATTACGAAGTTAAATGTTAGGATCTTTTGCCTGAATTGATTAGTTGCTTGTGCAAGTAACTTAAAAAAGAATCAAATATAGAAATAAAATCCCCACTATAAGCTGGCAGCATAGAAGAAAATTGTAATAGAAGATTTTTCCATTAAGCATTCACCTTGGATTACATGTACCGACTTTTTTTTTGGTAGAGATATGTACTGACTTAAAACAATCATACATATATCAATAGCTCCAAATCAGATGTCACATACCATGGTGCTAGATTCCAAATCAGAATCATATGGAAGATCAAATGGATTTGTAGATTTCTGACCAAGAGGACGAGGCAGAGTTACGCCCTGTGAAATGTGAACCAGTTCATGCTTTTGACAAAAATTGAAACTAAATCACTTCAATAATGTGTAAGTACAAGCTTGATGCTAGAAAAGGCTACTAACCATTGAAGGAAGTTCTGAAGGAAAGGATGACCCAGCTATAACATCATTAAATGGTAAACTAGGAGCTGATTCTTCTATGGTTGATCTTTGAAACCCAACTTCGCTGAAGTCCTGTAGACGTGAAGAGGAATTAGGACATATAGCATTAAAGAAAGATTCTCATTTAGACAATATAATCCAGAGTGGCACCAACAAAACCTTGGAACTCTCAAAATGATCCCCAGATGTAGGTGTATAATATGCTGGAATTTTTGGTTCACTCTTCTGTGGCAGATTCTCAAAGGAAGCAAGAGACAGGTTTACAGAAGAATCCTCAAAAGCATTCCATGACTGCTCAGAAGTACATCAATCAATCAGATTCATTATAATCGAGGCATACCAACTTAAAAGGGCAATCTGTAGGAATGCAACAATACCATTGTACAGAAAGGCTACATCACATTCACACATGTACTTCAGTCCAAAACACCATCACCGAAATCATAAGCCCCATCATAAATGGGACCATAGCCCAAAGATAGATAGACAAGAAAATACTGAACTCTAGGTTATAAACATTTGTTGAATCTGGGCAGTTGATACTTTCCAATACCAATCACATTAATTGACCATTTGATAACTACATTGGTAATAATCATTCATTTAGTATTTCAGAGTGATTATAGAACTGCTAGCCTGCTCTCTATATGCAATGGAGCCCATGATTTGGTTTGAGGAACATACATGCCACACGTACAGCAGCAGAAAACATACTTCTGTACATTTCATTCCATACGCATACTGTTGTACACACTCATAGTCTTTTTTAAAAATAACAAAAAGGTACCAATATCACTTCCATAAAAATAAAAATAAAAAAGTTAAGTCCAGTGAGGAGTATTACTATTAGCTCCCATTGGCAGTAATGAGACCAACAAACAACAGTCCCACCTCAACCATCATATGCTGTGATATCCCGAATTGTACAACCAATGGGAGCTCATACTCTCATAGTCCCCAGTGGACTCCCAAACCAAAGCTCAAAAAATTCTATTTTCAAGCATCAAAAATTTTCCTAGTCCCTAAGTTGCATTGTGAGATTCCTCACCTGGGAAGTTGTTAGATCATTAGATGCTTGAACTTCACTGGCACTCCCATGCCATTGACTAGCTGCTGAAGGATAAGGTGTGGAATTTTGAGCCAAAGACCACTGCGTGCTACTTACAGATGAAAGTGGGGCAAGGTTTATTTTGGACGTTCCATTCCCTGAAGTAATAGAGGAGGGTGGTTCGTGTTTTGGTTCAGAAGTAGATGTATGGAGAGGTAAGTCAAAAGTAGCCCACCCTACGTTTTCTGATGAAGGAGCCGTTGGTTTTGTCTCGTAATCTTTTGCTGATGGATGTTGAGTAATGTCTGCAAATAAATCTATAGCTGTAACTGATGATGGGAGCTGTATAAATGATGGATTGAAATGATCCTGGATCACAGCACTGGGAGAAGCAGATGACTGCATTAAAGGAGGAAAACGTGTTGTCCCTGTCTTCTTGGTTACAGTAGGTTGTTCAGGCTCTAATACATTATCCAGTAAGCTACCCAAGCTAACTGACTTAGAAGACAGGGAGTTGCTATTGAAGGATTCGAAGCTTTCTGTAGATGCTGTTCTCTGAATAACGAAAAAATAATTTGCCATTCACAATCATTGATAATACAAGACTTGGCTTACATTAAAGAAATGAGAGAATAAAATGAAATAGAAGGTACTATATTTTATAACCCTCAACCAGAGAGTATGCATAGTATACCCTTACATTGAGTTCACATACTTGTGAGGCCCATGACATTACAATCCAGACCATTAATGAGTATATGACAGGCCCTGCCATGATAGACCATGAAAAAGAAAAGATCAAGATACAGAGATTCAAATTTTGGCAGTTTGGCCCTCTCCGCGCTGAGTGTGGACTCCTGCTATTTTTCATTCTTAGCAGACTATTTGCAGGTGATCATCCAAAAAGATAGGAAAATTTAGTAGGAGTGATTTTTTGGGGATGGTCTATCCACTTTTGAGCCCTTTAGATCAATGCTCTGGATCATGAAATCAAGGGACTAACTTGAACATCCCAGTCATCCGATATTTAGCCTTCTTTACATTGAATGTGAAAATTTGTTGTAATCCAGGAAAGACTGGAATGGCAAAACATAATTCATGTAGCTGGCCCCAACATAGTTGGGACAAGACTTTGATGATGGTGTAGTGCAACATTTTCTGTGCCATTTCACATATTGACAATGAATATGGCCTAGAACACATTGCACCACAAATAATTTAGTAGAAGTCTTTCTTTAGTCCACATGCAATTGGTTAACTGCCATCATTCAAATGGATGAGATGGCGTCATTTGAAAGATTTTTGGGAATGGTCTTCACGTTGTGGAGCACTTCACATCAACAATCCCAAGTCCCGACCACAGATTCAAGGTGATCTTGTAAAAACTCAAAGGTGCATATCCCCAGGTCAAGTGACTAACATCAAGGAAAACTGGCATGAATAAGATGAGTAATGGTAAACTTTACTTGACTCATGAGCATGTAAGCCCAACTTACCTCTCTCTTTTCATTGGTATCAGAGTACATATTAGCTGTTTGGCGCCTTAAATCTTCAACTAAGATATCTTTGCAAGGGTGGATAGGAGGGCTGCTAAATACGATGTCCTTCTGAAACCTAGGTGACTGTGCATCATATCTGAATGGGTCACCTGCGCTAGACACTGAATAATCTGAAACTCTTCCAACAGAGCCTTCATTGGCAAACCTATCCTCAGACATTTGCTCCACGGATCGACCTGGACTATAAACAAAGCTAGTTATCTTCCCTTCATAGTGACCACGATCTGAACCGGGCTTTCTCGTAAGTACACCAGGTTTTTTTCCATAACGCCAATCTTCATACTGATTTTCATAAGGAGGACTCTGAGAATAGGAATGATATGAACTGGCTCGTCTGGTGTCATCTTCATTGTTTCTCTGGCTCTGTCGGGACATGATAAGTTACAAAATTAGTCCAGTTCACTCATGCTATTAGATAAAGTGGTGAATCTGAAATGGAAAAAATAAAAAGGCAAATCATAAAACCAACAAATAATCTTGCAGTGTGAACCCTAGTTAAAAAGCATATGGTTTAGAAATGGATTGCCTGCATGTCTCTTGGTGGCTTGTCAGAGGACCTTCCCCCAGCATATTTTCTATCCACATATACATTCTTTATGAACTCACGGATTCTATCAACATTGCTGTGAGAAGACAACATGGTGTAAGAGAACTTTATATTTGCAAAACGCCAATATACCTACAATTCTAAGTAATGTGCAGTGAAGTTTTTACCTGCTATCAGGCAATCTCTGCTGTCGCATATCCCAATCCTTTAGAAAGATTTCCCTAGCCCGCTGAAAAGGGTGAAATATCTCATAAGCACAAGAACTAGCAAACCAAAGAGAATGCATGTAGCCAAATTGTCTTACCTGATTGCCGCCTTTCTGAAGAGAATCAACTTCTTGCGATGTGAACTTAGCCATTGACACAGACTTAACACGGTGTGTAAACTCACGACTGCGCAGTGCAAAGAATACTAATACATCTAAGCCAAGAAGGTTGAACAATTTAAGGGAAAGCACATACAATCTAATCATCAATGCCGGATGACACGGGGTAACTTTTTTAAGACATCATGTATAAAACTCATCAGAGGTTCCCTAGGTTTTGAAATTTTGGAATTTACAGCTGGCCGAGTCGGAATAATCACACACTAGTCCCAATAACATTTGAAGAACATGAAAAATAGCAAAACAAATATCTAAAATATAAAATATAGTTCCATAAATTTAAATTTTTAATATTTGTTGTGTTTAATATATTAATAATTAATTTAAGTTGTTATAGGTACCCAAATTTGTATTTCATTCAGTTGGATGAATAGTACACTATCATCGATCCTCGAATGGTTGGATCTTTAAGGAAAAAAGGGCTTTGGATCTTCAAGAATCAGCGAAAAATGTCAATAAGAGCCTCCAAGAACTTTTTCTAATAGAAAAAAATGGGAAGTAAGTGCATTTAGGGCCAAAAACCATAGGACTCAGCCAAGTAGGTGACTCAACAGGTGACTTGACTCGGGCACCTACTGAGCCCAGGCCAACTTGGTCGAGTTGAATCGGAATTGGCCAATTTTTAAAACTCAACATAGTTTCCATGGATATAATCAATAAATGAATAAATAATCAGATAGAATCACAATGCTTAGTAAAAATATAAAGCTGAATTTCATTTTGTAGCTAAGAAAACATAATTTGGGGCATTAAGTATCATCATCTTTGTTGAATCCTCATCCCATTTATCTGGGGTCGGTTTTGTGAATTCTACTTGTCAACTCAACCCTAACCAAATTCCAAACTCAATTGAAGCTCAAAAATCATATATAAGCCCACCCATCCAACAAAGTGAAATTGTTACTCTTGTATCTTTTTATATATTTATTTTTTGCAATGGTCGGTTACTGATGCAGGACAGACCCATGGTCCCCATGGGTCGACCCGCCAATGGGCCCAGCCCATCCGTCTCGACCAGTTCTTTGGGCCTAGCCCGCCTATCTTAGCCTACTTAGAGTTTTATTTATTTATTTATGTCTTAAGTTGTATTTAAGTGGATGTTTTAATCCTGACCATCATTGCATTTGAATGGTTCAGATTAGTTTAAGGGTTAGTCTTTTATCTATTTAAGCATTATAATGCCTCATTTGGCTTTAATTATTGATTAATGAAATTTCTTACGAGTGATTTTGGGTTTTCCCAAGTTGTCTCTTCTTCTTCGCCTGCGATGGGGAGTTTGGCGTGAGGCCAATTATCAGACGAAAGCCTGACATATCCCTTCCACCATCCATCTCTCGTCTCTCCGCCTCTACCAGTCCCCCACCTGGTACCCCGCTCCGCATTAATTGGTATCAGAACTGAAGATTGATCCACCCAGATTCGAGATTCGGCAACCCATCACCATGACGAGTTTCAGATCCACTGATCCTGCACTCTATCATTTTCAAGGTATTCATCCAGTTCCCTTTGGTTGATTACATCTCCCCATCCAACTCAATCCCTGCTATTAGAGAAAGCCCGTCCAACCCCTGTCAATCCCAAATCCCTGAGCATCAACACCACAAATCCATAATTTTTTCCAAATCCCCAGCCCAAATCCCTAAGCATTAACACCACCAATCCATACTTTTTTCCCAAATCCCTAAGCATCAACACCCCAAATCATATCATTAGATGAAGATGATGAACATTATGTCACTATCTTTACCAGAGGTTTGAGACCAAGTATACGGAATAATATGAAAAAGGAATGCAAAGATATGTATGAAGCATTTTGGAAAGCTATCCGTGTTGAGCGCTTGATAAAACGCTATCGCCTTCGAAAAGCTAAGATGCAAGAAAAAAGAAATCTCTGCAAACCACAAAAGTCTCAGTAGTGGAACCACTCAAGGAGAATGCCTCAGGTGAATCTGATGAAAATGAACATGAGTCTCGTCATTCTGACAGTGGTGTTCAGGTAGTGCGCGTGGAACAAGAAGAAGAAAACATCAAGGAGTCTAATCATCTAATGGATCCCATTGCTAGTCCAACGCTAAAAAATGAAATAAAACAATGAGATGAAAAGGCCATTGATCAAGAGATCATCAAAGAAGATCACATCATCGAAGTTCCACATATTGATTTCATCTTCGGAGATCGACCATTACTACTTGGAGATTCAAAGCAATTGATACTCCAAAATTGAAAGCATCTAATGGTTGGATCTCACATCAAAGCATATTTTCGTTTTCCGAAGCAACATTACCGCACTTCTCCCTCTACCTGGAAGATCATATTGAAATCAAAAGCATTGAGTCACGCCTCCAAGCGATGCAAAGAGAAAGAAGATCAAGAAGAACATCGGGGCTTTGTTCGCTTGACTTTCGATCCCGGAGGACTTCTATAGAGCTCGTGGTCGAGTTCTCTCCAAGTAGGGGAGAGTTAATGCAGGACAGACCCATGGTCCCCATGGGTCGACCCACCAATAGGCCTAGCCCATCCCTCTCGGCTAGTTCTTTGGGCGTAGCCCACCTATCTTAGTTTATTTAGAGTCTTATTTACTCTTTTATGTTTAAGTAGTATTTAGTTGGATGTTTTAATCCTGGCCATCAACGTGTTTGGTTGATCCAGATTAGTTTTAGGTTTTATTATTTTCCTATATAAGTGATGTAAAGTCTCTTGGCTTAGTTAGTTATTAATTAATGAAAATTTCTTACGAGTGATTTTGAGTTTTCCCAAGTTGTCTCTTCTTCCTCGCCCGCAATGGGAATTGATGCAGAGCGGGGTACCAGGTGCGGGGCGGGTAGAGGCGGAGAGACAAGAGATGGATGGTGGAAGGGATATGTTGGAAGGGATATGTCAGACTTTCGTCTGAAAATTGGCCTCACGCCAAACTCCCCATCGCATGCGAAGAAGAAGAGACAACTTGGGAAAACCAAAAATCACTCGTAAGAAAGTTCATTAATCAATAATTAAAGTCAAATGAGGCATTATGATGCAGAGCGGGGTACCAGGTGCGGGGCAGGTAGAGGCGGAGAGACGAGAGATGAAGGTGGAAGGGACATGTTAGACTTTCGTCTGAAAATTGGCCCCAAGCCAAACTCTCCATCACAGGCGAGGAAGAAGAGACAACTTGGGAAAACCCAAAATCACTTGTAAGAAATTTCATTAATCAATAACTAAAGCCAAATGAGGCATTACAATGCTTAAATAGATAAAAGACTAACCATTAAACTAATCTAGACCATTGAAATTAAATGATGGTCAACCTAAATACAGTTTAAGACATAAATAAATAAATAAAACTCTAAGTAGGCTAAGATAGGTGGGCTAGGCCCAAAGAACTAGTCGAGACGGATGGGCTGGGCCCATTGGCAGGTCGACCCATGGGGACCATGGGTCTATCCTGCATCAACTCTCCCCTTCTTGGAGAAAACTCAACCTCGAGTTTTATAGATGTCCTCCAGGATCGAAAATCCATCGCATGAATCATCGATTTTCCGGTTAATCTTTATTCTCTACACAAGGCTTGAAGGCTTGACTTGACATTTTCTTCCAACTTAAATGAGGCTTGACACGCTTCTTCTTTTGGTGACTGGATTTTGCAATGATGCGAGCTCGAATGAAGTGATGCTTTAATTCTTGAATACCTACCATTTGCACACATTCTCCAGGTAGAATAGGTCGATCTCCGAGAACAAAGTCAATATGAGGAATTTCGATGATGTGATCTTCTTTGACAATCTCATGATTAATGGTCTTTTCATTTGATGGTTTAATTAGAGTTTTCTAGAGGTGGACTAGAAATGAGGTTCAACATATGATCAAACTCCTCATTGAATTCTTCACTATTTGCCTTTTCTTTTTCCACTTGCAATGGCTGATCAACTCTGTCAAATCCTCTAGTTTCTGGTTCTTGTATTTCCATGTCAACTTCAATCTTTTCTTGAGCAGATAGAATGACTTCCACTTTTACTTGATCCTTTCCCTCAATATCAACCCTGACATTTTCTACAACATGAGCTTTTGTGGTTTGAAAGATTTTTCTTCTTGCATCTTAGCTTTTCGAAGGCGATAGCGTTTTATCAAGCGCTCAATACGGATAGCTTCCCAAAATGCTTCATACATATCTTTGCATTTCTTTTTCATATTATTCCATATACTTGGTCTCAAACATCTGGTAAAGATAGTGACATAATGTTCATCATATTAATCTAATGCACATTGTGCTTGTAGGCTTGAAAATTCATCAGAATATTCATGAACTGTCAGCTTTCCTTGACTCAAATTAAGAAATTGATCAAAGTAGGTTTTATTGTCAGAATACCATTGTCCATATTTACATGCATAGATGATTTTTTGGATATCATTGTAGATTTTCAATAGCAGACTTTCTTCTGATTCCATATTTATGTGATGCAAGATAAGTCAAATTCAATGATCTTCAAAAACAAATTTAGACTGACTAGATGTGTAGATCTTATTGATTGAAGTTTGTAGATGAAGACAGATCGACAATCGAAGTCCAGATGGAGAAGATATCCCAGATTGAAGATCACCAGTTGAGATTGAACCTTCTGATGTTAGCCAAATATGCTCCCTGACTGGGCTTGTTGCAATGGGTCAAAACTTTTTTTTTTTTTTAAGTTATTGTTGACTGTAGTTTTGGATTTGGGCCAAACTCAAACTCAGTTGTGCTGCTAGCGGGTCGAATTGACCTGAACTAAAGCCCACTGTTGGGCTCAACACGTGCTACTGGTTGTAGCCAT
This sequence comes from Camphora micrantha, assembly GCA_003546025.1. NCBI lineage: Eukaryota > Viridiplantae > Streptophyta > Magnoliopsida > Laurales > Lauraceae > Camphora > Camphora micrantha. The sequence continues at coordinate 23,368,331 of QPKB01000003.1, read as the reverse complement.
GCAGGATCTTTTGCATTGAAGACCGATGCCCTAGAGAAAGATAAAGAGGTCTTGACCCTTTCTTCTTCATTTCTATACCTGGACGAGGAGATGGTGATTGGAGCAAGAAGCTGTTGCTTCCTCTTAGCGGTGGCCGGTGCTAGCGATGAGGACGAACGGTTTGGGGTTTCGGAAAAAGTACGATTTGGGGTGTTGATGCTTAGAGATTTGGGCTAGGGATTTCGGAAAAAAGTATGGATTTGTGGTGTTAATGCTTAGGGATTTGGGCTGGGGATTTGGAAAAAAGTATGAATTTGTGGTGCTCAGGGATTTGGGATTAACAGGGGTTGGACGGACTTTCTCTAATAGCAGGGACTGGGTTGGATGGGGAGATGTAATCAACCAAAGGGAACTGGATGAAGACCTTGAAGATGATAGAGTGCACGATCAGTGGATCTGAGACTCGTAATGGTGATGGGTTGCCGAATCTCGAAGCTGTGGATCGATCTTCGGCTCTGATACCAATTAATGTGGAGCGGGGTACGAGGTGCGGGGCGGGTAGAGGCGGAGAGACGATGGATGGTGGAAGGGATATGTCAGACTTTTGTCTAAAAATTGGCCTCACGCCAAACTCCCCATCGCAGGCGAGGAAGAAGAGACAATTTGGAAAAACCCAAAATCACTCGTACTAAAGCCAAATGAGGCATTACAATGCTTAAATAGATAAAAAACTAACCCTTAAACTAATCTGGACCATTCAAATGCAATGATGGTCAGGATTTAAACATCCACCTAAATACAGCTTCAGACATAAATAAATAAATAAAACTCTAAGTAGGCTAACATAGGTGGGCTAGGCCTAAAGAACTGGTTGAGACAGATGGGCTGGGCCCATTGGCGGGTCGACCCATGGGGACCATGGGTCTGTCTTGCATCAGTTACTCTTAAATCATAAAGTCGATGAAGTCGATTTCCTCTCTCCTTTTTTTTATGATAAACAAGTCGATTTCTCCTTGATTCTGCAGAAAGTATGATTTTTCAAACGGGGAAAACAGCACTCTTGAATTCTATAATTGGAGTAAATAATCACAAAAGACACGATGGATTAAGGAGACAAGTAGAATTCTAAAAGAAATGATGACATGCAGCCATAGGCATGGTGCTTATGGCAGCTAAAACTTGATTTATCATGTGCAGAACCTAGCTACCATTGCACGATCAAACCCACTCATCACGTGAGTCCTCTGCATATAACTGTCTAAATTCACTTCAATCAGAGTGATACTAACCAATGGATTGATTATGGGTAGAAAACATAACTACATTTCACACGTGATCAATCCAATGGTTCGCGTCACTCCAATCAAAGTGAAATACAGAACAGTTGATATGCAGAGGGGTCCATGTGATTTGAAGCAGGTTCAAATGATCATTTCTCAAAATACAGCCAATTATGATGAGGAGAAAAAAGGAAGAAAGACCAAAGGTAGAGAAAACTCGCGCAGTAGAAATTTGAAATATGAGATTTGTACAATTTCCTCTACCCTTGGTTCTCTCCACATTTTCTCCTAGTCCAAATGAGCCCTAAATGATGTAGTGACAAAAGACTACATATATTTTGGAGCTTACACTTACTGAAATCATCTTAATAGACAAGATTTAGTGGAGAAGTAGGACTCACAAAGCCAACTCCAAACTGAGGATGATACCGCGATACTTCTAATTACTAGAAAAACTGCAGTATCTAAATGGTACTACAGTTACAACTTCAAATCTTGACCATATTCCAACCTAATAACATTTCAATTTCACCCTACTGCAGTTCCAAGAAGTAAATTTCTACAACTGAGCAGTTTTTCCACACAAAAAACATACAATTGAGATGACCCAACAAGAAACTTTAATTGAACAAAAACAAGAAACACAAAAAGAAGTAAACTTACTGTATTCCACTACAAGCAATACATATGAAAGTCCAGAAATTCGTACACACATACTGCGGACCCTGCGAAAAAAAACAAAAAAGATTCGATTTTTCCCTAAGAAATCAGAAAAAAAGAGAACATCATAGAATCACCAAATCGAAGAGAAAAGAGAAACCAAAACTCCAATCAATAGCGAGAAGTAGGAATGGTGAGAAATACTCCAATCAATAAAGTGGGGGGGAGAGAGAAGAGAAATACGAGGCTATTGCAGTTGATGCATCTTCGATTGGGAGGCAGTTTCATGAGTCCTCTGATGATCTTCTCGTTCCTTTCCTCTTCTTTTCTACTACTCATTTCTGCACAGAGAGAGAAGGAAAAATCGAGTCTTGTGCGATGATATTGGGGGGTTTTAGGAGAAATCTATGGGTTTGGATTCGAGTTTTAGAGTTGAAAGATTCAGAGAGAGAGAGAGAGAGAGAGGGTGGCAGCGGTGGTGGAAGAGAGAGTCGGAACAGATGGATTTGGAGGATTTGTATTCGTCTTTGTATTTTGCTTCTAATGCAGTTTCTCTGCTGTCATACAGCAGGAAGCTCTCTGGGGCTGTTTAGCAAGGACACAGCTTGGTGTGGTGTGGGGCCTACTGGTAACTAAAAGGAACCCAAGTGTTGGTTATGACTTGTGATATGGTAAAAAGAAGGGGGGAAAATTTTAAATAAGGTATTAAGTTTTTATTTTATTTTAAAAAAGGACAAAAGTTTTAAAACTTTTCGATTTAGTCTTTAAAGTTTTCTTATAAGTTTTTCAATTAAAAGACATCCGGCCATTTGAAGGCATTTTCTAGTATTTTTTTCTCAATATTTTAAAAATACACAAATTACCTTTCATTTAAAAGTATGACATGGTTTAAGTAGCCCCGATTGTTGTATAAACATTGGTTGTTCTTGATCACCTTGAGGACATTGGTAAAGGAAATGAAAAGAATATGGAGGAAGTGAATGAAAGTTTTATTTCAATATAGGGCAATTTAGGTATTTTAAAAAGATTTGAAAAAAAAATTGCCGAAAAATAGTTTTAAATAGACGGATGTCTTTAATTGAAAACTTCCTGTAAAACTTACGAGCTAATTTGAAAAGTTCTGAAACTTTTGTCCTTTTTGAAATTTTCCCTAAGAAGAAGTCACTCTCAGAAATATGGATGTTGCCATCCAAATCTAAGGTCTTTGATGTTTTTCAGATGGATAAATGAAAAAATCCTTGTAATAAATCTTGTATATGGTTGGGTCATTTGTCCCAAAGAGCCATCAACTCTATCTTCTGTCTCTATCCGAGAAGGGTCCTTTCTCCGGTGGGAGCGAGCCGCAGTTCTCTTTAAGAGGTCCTCCAGGCTTCTTCGAACCTCGTCTCCCACTCCTTGCATATGTGATCGCATGTGCAAGTTCTCATCACCTCGCATGTATGAATTGTATCTTCTTAGAAGCAAGGATACCATAAAAGCCTCTATCTTATATATGACTGGAGTGGATTGGATTTTGGACACCAGCAGCAGTGATGGTTTTTCTGCAATGATCAGCCGAACAGTGTTTGGTTAATTGTAAATCTAAGATTGGAGTATGCATTATGGGTGATCTCAGTCGTTCATGGTCATGTCTCAGCATGGGCATTCAATAGAAAATATATCTTATTGTGAATGTGGTCGGCAAATAGGCAATGATGTATAAAATAAGATTGATTTGGGAATGATTGAATCATTTTCTAGGGCAATATTACTTGTCTTGCAGACCACAAGGAATTTAATAAGAATAAAGTAGTTGACAGGGAACTGAACTTTTTTGCTTACCAAGTATGCTGATCACTAATTTATGTAAGAACAAATTCCATTGTACGTGACCTCCAAGATGGACCCAAAACAATATTATTAATCTTCCTCACACTCCAAGGCAGAATAAACAATGAGAGAGAGAGGCCATGTTCAAGCTTTTTTTGCTAGAGGGGATGATTCTAGCATCCTACAAATAGATGGATCCGGATTCATGCTTTGTCCAAACAGTGTCGCCTCCCGATTCGTCCAAACAGATTTCAAATTTGGATATAACAGAGATCCTCTTCTACAAATAGATACATTGGGGGGAGAATTTTCTCCTGCTAGCAAACTGTAAGGAATAGGATAATCGGATGGAGATTATTTTTTGCATTACTTTGTTTATCAATTAACCTCTTTTCTCCATCCCATTTTCAATAATAGATATGCATCCAAATAGGCCCCACGAGTTGAATTACAAATCGTAGTATGCAGCCTACTCATAGGTGAAACAACTTTTTAATGGAAAGTCTCAAAATAGTATAAAATCTTTAGCTCATTTTCAAAAAAGTGCATGCGATTTGAATATTTCAAAATAGTATAAAGTTTTTCTAAATTTCTTTTAATCAAGTCCTCACCATTAAAAAAATCTTAAAAGTGACAAAAATACCTTTATTTTATTTTCCAAGATTTTTCCTTCAATAAAGCATTTGAAAGAAATGATCATGTCCAACCCAAATGGCCTAATGGGGCCGGCTTTAGCCACCTTCATGCGTGAATGAATAGTTAAAAAAGGGTTTATATGCATTCCAAATGACTGAAGAAATAGCTTCATTAAATGGCTATAATCATCAAAATAAATTTGAAATTTCAGCAATATGACGACCCAAGGAAGAAAAAAATGCCCTAAGACTAATTATGGCATTCTCCTAGGTGACTGAACCATTAAAGGAAGGTAACCAACCATCAACATATGATTAGTAAGGCCCATAAAGTGATTTTTGGTTAGGTTTTGGGGACAAAAGAAGAGAGAAGACAAAATTTGTCATTAGGGTATTTTTGTCCTTTTAATTTTTTTTTTTAATTTTGGGTGACGAAAGAAGAGAAAAGACTAATTATGACATTCTCCTTAATTGAAAGATATGTGAAATTTTTATATACTTTTTTGGAATATTTAAATCATCATGTACTCTTTCAAATGAGTGAAAAGTTTTATGCTTTTTTTTTTGAAATCTCTTTTTTTTTTTTTTTTCTATGTCAGGCCTACTGGTCGATGGGTGATATTTCACTTGGGGATCCAAGGATCGATCCCTCAACATGTGCATCAAACACAGATGTGAACACCACTCAACGACAAGTTTGTTGGTAAAATCTCCCTTCACTTGGGTTGTCAGTCACCTGACTAGCATGACAGCGTGGATAACATCTATAATCACACAACCCACAACTTAGCTCAAGCTCATACTGCCCTAATCGAGCTTGATAGTCCCTAATCGAGCTTGAGTCAGTCTTGAATGAGCCAAGCTAAACAGTCTCTAATTCAAAACTCAAGCTCACAACTCGCTAAATTGGAGTTTGATGATTGGATCCCTTTTCAAAGCCCTAATTTTGTCCTTGTGAGATATTTTATTGGGAAATTTTCCAAACGGTAGAACACTTTTGCCTTGTTTTCAAAAAAGCATATAAAAATTTGAATATTTTAAAAAAGTATACAAGTTTTCTATATTTCTTTCATTAAAGTCATCTTCAAGACAAAAGTTTGAAAAAAAAAAAAAAAAAACCCATTTATCTTTTTTAAAATTTTTTTCTTTATTAAATCATTTATGAAAAATGATTAGGTCCAACCCATATGAACTAGTGGGGCCCACTTCAGCAAATCAAAATGATTGATTTTAGGGATAAAAAAAACCTATCACAAGGGAAAGGTACTTTCGTTAATTTTTTAAAAGTTTTTAATGGAAAAGACTTGATTGAAAGAATAGTGAAAAACTCTTATGCCTTTTTGGAATATTCATATCTTAATGTATTAAAAAAAAAAAAAATGAGCCAAAAGTTCTATACTTTAAAGATATTTTATTTTCAAGAAATGCTCGCACTAAAATGACCTAGAATTTTCATTCACAGCCATCCACAAAAAGCAAACCCCCTAAAAGTAAATCAGGATCCTCAGCCCACGTGCATGGCATGATACCCCACGGTGATACATGGAGGATCGTAGTTAGTCCACTCACGAACATCGTAGGGTAAAACCTCATTAAATTCGAACTCCCCAAAAGTCCTCACCATCCAAAAAGGGGACCGTCCAAAATGGAGGTAAGTAGAGAAAATAATTGCTTCCATACAAGAAAACTCTTCCAGTCCCCTTCACGGACTTATATAGATGCCATCATGATTAAAGTTTTCTAGCACCAAATACCATGCATATGAAAGTAACATATAACCTAACGCAATCTTTAAGTCTTCTCTTCAATGTGTGCTGGTAATTGAAGTCAATGGTGTAGGAGTCAAGAGTGTCGGTGGCCTGCCTTTTGAGTTTCTATTTGAATCAAAGGGAGATGGTAGGGGTGCTCATGGGCTAGGCCATCCCGGCACAGGCCCGTTTAATAATGGGGCCGATCTTGGATTAAGTCATAGAGAGCCCAAATCCCAGGCCAGCCCGGCCCGCGTAATGAATACATGTAATTTACTTTAATTAGTTCAAACAATTGCTTGAATGCCCACGAAATTGATAAAACACCTAGTTCGGCCGGCCTGATTGATTAAATGGGCGGGCTCAGAATTGACTTTTATGGCCCATGTCAGGCATGGACCTGGTTCAGCTGTTCCTAAAGTCGGGCAAGGCCTGAATATGCCCTGGCCGGCCCTAAGAGATGGATGGAATACATATACAGGCCTTGTTTGCTGCCACCCCACGCCCCCACATGCTCATCTGAGAATAATAATGAGACTCCGGGATATTTTCCAAAGAAAGATTTTTAAACTCAATAATTAACAACTCATGATCAAGTTTTGAAATATTATTAAAAAGTTCTCCTTTCAGAAAAAAAACAAAAAAAAAAGGTTGTTCAGAACGAAGAAATTGCCCTTCTATCCAATATCACAAAATGTCTTTCTATAAAAAGCTCCCTTTCCCTCCCCTGCATTCTCAGCTTAAGCTTTGAAAAAAGAATGCTGAGAATTTATGGTTGAGCTTTGAAAAAGAATGCTGAACATTTTGGAAGCATTCATCTTCTCCTTCTCTACCTATCTCCTTTTTATTTAGTTTCAAAGAAGAGATAGGCGAACCTTTTCACTGATTCATTTTGAAGACAATACTTTCCCGCGAGCAAGACCACATATTGTGAATATGCAGCCTAGCTCGTGGAGCCCACTTGAATGCATTTCAATCATTGTGGGTAAAATAGATGAAAAGTCCTATTTGTGACTAAGGAAAAAAAAAAAACAGCTCAATGAGATTATCCTATTCCTCCATCTAAAAAAATTAAAATTTGATGGTCTATGAACCATAGAAAAAAAAAAATATTTTTTTTTTTTCAGATTTAGTCCGACAGTGAGTTAAGATTTGATGAGCATAAAAATGGGCATGACACTAGATAATGGAGGTATGAGAATGTGAAACTGCACTGATCAAAGGTGGGCTCATATGCAGCGAAGGTTCTCGTTCATTTTGAATATTTAGATCCTGCTTTTGTCTGTCTACATGAAATAGAAAACCCACACAGCTCACAAACTACAGCTCTCTTTCACCTATATGAGCGTAGTCATATGTTGTTTGTCTTGTTATAGTATCTGTAATGAGCAAGGCTCTCCTAAGCTTAAACTTAGGATAAAATCTTGTAAGCTCATACTTGTGGAGCCCACCTTTAGTCCATCCAAATAGACCAAACACATGAGCCCTCTAAATTGCACATGTCCACCAACTTTTAGTTATATCCGAATTTACTGGACCGTTGGATTGACTATGTATCGATCCGGATGGACTATTGACTATTAGACTTTTGGGCCCATATAGAGCTGATAGAAATCACGGTTGTGGCTGATTTTTTACGAAGAGGAAGATCTTAGGGAGTCCTTGAAATCCCCCCTACCCCCATCCCCATGTGGGTCTCCAGATGGGCCGCACCACATACTTAAGCTAACCTTATTCTAAGCTTGAGCTAAGAAGAGCTGGCCCCATTGTAATATAGGAATACACAAAAATGTGATGAAACCAAGGAGTCACTCTATTGTCTTGTTTGCAATGAGTTGAATACTTGTAAAAGCATGATAAAATGGGATGCAACCGACTATAACAATGACTACGTTGTTCATGGATGGATGTTTGATGCAACCATCCGGTCAAAGAAATCAAAGTGATGTGGTTACCTGTATCTACCGAAAGTGAGCCCCAAAACCTGTGAACCAGGTGGTCTGGGCAGGAAAGTTATGACGTTAGAACTTACTCATTTCTCAACCACGCACATGAGTTAGGAGAACAATTTTACTAATAATTGATGGAAGTGAACAGAGTTGCATACGAGCATCCGATTCTGCGATTACCCAAAAATTCCGACCCAAAAAAACTCAGACTTGGATACTATTTTAGGCTCTGATTCATAAACGGGTCCGGTCCGGAACCTAATTTAGGTCCCAATTGATAAATGGGTCTGATTTCAGGTTCATATAGGTTCCGACCCGTGGACTCGGGACCCAACATATGAATCTTTGATATTGTAAATTGTATCTCGAAATAAACTTTTTTTTTTTGACATTTTTATGTATAATGCTGGAGGTAGTAGACTTGATGTACTGTTATAAGTTAAATGATATACTTATTTTAAGAAAAAAAATTGAAGAGCAGCTAAAAACAGTTTTTGAACTAGATCCAGTTCTCTATGTGGATCCGGCTCCGGAATCGGATCCGGGTATTTCTATCAAAACTGGGTCTGAAACCAACAAAACAGATTCCGAGTCAAAACTGGATCCATAACCGAAACTGTCATCTAGAAACGGATTCGGGTCCGGTGTGGTTCCGACCCAGAACCGTTCCATTTGCAAACCTAGAAGTGAAGCATAATTTTGAAATCAAGTTTAGAACCACAACAGGTGAGGACCACCAAATCTTAAAGAGAATACATGACAGCTTATACGGGCATGTTTCTTTATTATAATTTCTTATAAGAATTTGGTGTGTTGGAAAATTCATGACATGATGAGATGACTTGTCCCCTAGCATTTGCAAATGCCATGTTTCTTCACCAGAATTTTAAATTTTCAGTCACCTAAAAGGTCTCAAATAACCTTTGAAATTCCTTAAATTCCAGCTCCTTTGCGTTTTGGTGGAACATCCAGATACTCAAGTGCAAAGTAGAATTCAGGAATTCCACTATGTCAAAGAATTTCAAAATTCTCCGGAAATAAATTATTTGAATTCCAGTAAAGATGCGGGGTTGTATTGGTTTCCATCATCTTGCTGTCTTGGATAGAATCAAAAGTTTATACTGATTAGATATATGTGGAACTAAACTACAGGGTTCAAATGTGAAATCCAAAATGTAGAAAAATATATCAATCCATGAATAGCAAAAGCAGCAGAACAGTTTCCTCTTCGGCTACAAAAATTAAATATGTCTTCGACAACCAATTTCATTTCCTCATGTAAAAAAAAACCACTACTGCTGTAAATAAAAATTTCATCAACTGATGCTGTAACTGGAAATTTCATCATGTAGCAATCGCACTATCGCAAAACACATTCTTTCGACTGTAAGATAGTAGCCTTTGGAGCCCAGATTATTCTGCAAAATTTGTATGAGATGGGACATCTAACATGGTCAAACAGACGCACCTTGTTCTTTGTTACTGCCATCTTGGCCGCTTTCACCACCATCCTCCGTTACATCAGGTGGACCCGCTCCTTCGGGTTTTGCAGGGCCTGGACCAGCTGAAACCTTCACCATTGATGGCCGCAAAAGCCTATCCCCGAGTTGGAACCCCTTGCGGAATTCTTGGATTATAATGCCTTCTTCAAACTCTGTAGACTCCTCCCGCATGATGGCCTCATGAAGCTTTTACAGAATTGTAAAGCTTGTTAGCATTAGAGAGATTTGATGAGTACATAAAAGTAAACCTTTTGTGTTTTCCCCCCCCTCTGCATTCTCCTAATTATGGATATCGATGCAAATTACATTAAATTATAAATCACACAAGAAAATATTAATACAGGAATTGGTAACCTGAAATGAACAGAAGTAGAAGTGACAGTAGAATTTGTTGAAGAGAAAATGACGTGGATACTCAGATGATCCATTTACCTGATGCACATAACCACTCCAAACACAGCAATATCAATCTCAATCCAGCATCACCACATAATAGGCCTGATGAGGACATCAGAGCTCATCCACACAAGTTCTACAATAGGAAGAAGACCAAGAAGACAGATGCAGGCTTCTTTATGGTTAGCTAACCATTGTCTAGTGTTGGACAGTGATTCAAGTGAAGATCCAGTGTTGGATCTCAACTTCGACAAAAATAAACAGTTGGATCTAGCTTGATTTGACATTGGGATGTGCCAACAATCAGAAAGACCCCACATTGGGATGTAACACATGGGAGGGACCAGCAAAGAAGACAAACAGGCATCGAAGGATTAGAAATTAGAGTGGGGAGGGGGCACTCAAGTTGACCGTACAGGTCTAATGGCCACATGGGCCATACGGCTAGGCATCCGAGCCCACTTCTTTTTCTTATTTTTTTCTTCTTCTTTTTTTTTTAATTGGAGTTATCATGTAGGGACCATCAGTTTTGTGTAAGTGTTTTAATCGTAGCTGTTAACTTGTTTCCTACAGTTGAGATCAAGTCTAGGATTAAGTTTTCTATATTTTGAAGATTTGTAAAGACTCTCTCACAATTAATGATGATGAATGAAAAGAATTGGAGCTTTTGGCTCTCTCCTGTTATAGGATTTGGATTGATACATCAGCATGAGGCTGCGAATCCAGGTAATCTTCTACTTCTTCGCCTTTTTCCATTATTAGGTTCTGATGGTTTTCTCCATTCCCAAGTTCTGCCATCTTCATCAACCCAAACTACAACCAAAGAATCCTAATCCACAACCATGACATCCCCAAACTATATTTTTCACATCCCATCAAGTTGCCCAAATATCAAATTATCAACATCATCATCAAAGCCTTGTCCTAACTATGTTGGGGCGCCCAAATATCAAATAATCATCCAAAAACAATAAATCAATCAACCATCAACCCTAAATCCAAATCCTCCCATGTAAACCCTAAATACATTGTCTGATCCACAACACCAAACCCACTAGCCGAACATCATTCCCAGCCTTATCCTACAAGCCGAGCCTCTTAGAAGCCCAAACCACATTGGCTGAACCACATTCTAGCGTTACACATCAACACATCATAGCTGAACCCCTATGCCCCAAATCCTCATCAAACATAAGATGAATCCTATGCCCCAAATCCTCATCAAACCTTCATTCAACACCTTTTCTAGCTTAGTTGACTACACCAAACCCTAACCTAACCCCGCTGAATTTCTCACAAGACCAATCCTACATCAGCCGAGCCCTACCCTAACCCAAACCAACCTGTCAGAACCTTTGTCAAGCCCATATTCCACCTGTCAAGGCCCTTTTAGGCCATTCCTCACTTTCCCAAGCCCTATTTCTAGGGTTTTGACCTATTTGAACAACTCCTTTGAGCTGCTGATATTTTTTATATTGAGTTGGTTTATTGCTTATTCAGACACATTAAATTGTGGGAAATATTAGTTACAAATATGAATCCCTGTTTGTCAATTTCAGACATCTCAATTCTGTTGAAAATCCATTTGAGCCCACCCAGCCTTTGTGAAATCCTCAAGAGGGACAACAAAATCTGATTGTTGTTGGTTGATCCCTAAGCTAGTGGAAGAGATAATCGTCTATTAAGACTCTCAACTCAGATTTGAGAGGTCCACATTGTGGGATTGTGCCAAGGCCTAGATTCATCTCTAATTCCCGAATTGAGATTTTATTTAAAAGGTGAAATCTGATCTCAATTAAGTCATCCAGGTTAGCCTTGCATTGTCTTGCATCAAGGCCCCATTGTAGAAGGGTTATCATCATCACTGAAGTCTAAGGAACTGCTCTTTAGGTAAACTGGCTCTGTAGATTTGGCAAATTTTCAGGCGAATGATTGCTTGAGCTTAGGATAGGCACATGATGGAGTACCAATCCTCATCATCCATGGTGTATGACCCGAAACCGAAAGTCCCATCACATACATGTTAGGAACCAGAAACCATCCAATAAATAGATAAAATGAGAATTGATCTACAACCAAACTCAACAGACAGATGTCCACCAGTCAATGCTTAGATCATCCAACTAATCAATTTGTGGGGCCACACGACATATAGGGGGTAGGATAATTTTCATTTTTCCCAACCATGCATCATATTTGACTACAACATATGCATGCAAATGGTTGTCATTAAATTTAATATTTGAAATCTGTGTGTCCAACTACCATCATTCCCAACATGCGTTGCAGTTTGGCAATTTTCCCATTTATCCAAAATACACATAAATACTAGCACAAACACTGCATTGTGAAGTAATCTCATTATGTTCATGTCCCAAGCCCAGATAAAGGAGAGTTAGCATTAGATAGGCAGTCAGCTGTTAGAAAAAAAATACTTAAACATGAGGTCTACTTAGGATTGGATGGAAAAGTATAATTCACAAATAAGTAGGATAAGGCTCTTGCAAACAAGTGGGATAGGGGCTTTGATGATGATGAGGAGGAGGAGGACTGTGGAGGCTGTGTTTGGCTTCATAACTACACAAATATGCCCAGCCTGTACTGCTGTTTTGTGGGGGAGTTGGCCATAAATTCTAATTCTTAATTTTCCAATCCAAGTAGAAAGATTGGATTCTTTGAATTTCATCAAGTGCTCTGGCAAAACATTAACTGAATGCTGATTTTTTCATGTTATGGGGTAATAACTTGCTTTCAAAAAGCCTTCATCAAACACTTATCTTAAACATTGCTGAGAAAGCATAAAAACTCACCATTGGATCAAAGGGTTTCCCTACAGTCTCCACAGCAACAACGCCCAGTGAGCCCAAAATCTCCATAAACTGATTAGATATGCTTTGGTAACTGCTGTTAATTTTCTCCTCTCCCTCTGTCTCGACCTTGATTTGAGTTTTAGCTCTTTCAAAATTGTCCAATACAGGAAGTAGATTCTCAACCACTTCTCCTTGCATATTGGTTACAAGCGAAAGACGTTCTCTTTCAGTCCTCTTCCTGAAGTTATCAAAGTCAGCACTGATTCGAAGAATCCTATCCCTTTCCGATGACAGTTCTTGAGACATAGCAGTGACTTTGTTCTCAAGAGATTTCTCCTCATCTTCAATGGATAGGAAAAAGGCTTCTATCTCAGCAATGGCGGAGTTATCATCATTCGCCAGTGCTTCTTTGTACGACTGAAGCGAAGCTATTATGAAAGAAGCCGGTTTGTCTTCTGCATCAACAATGCCACCATCACTTGCACCATTCTCAACATCAACTTCATCAGATGAGCCATCCTGATAAATAAGTATGTTAGAATTGAAAGGTGGGATGCATGTACTGAATACAGGTGTGATACATTTGGACATAACTCATCTCACAATTGATTTGAAAGTTATGGCTGGAAAATATGGTTCTCAATTCTGCTACATATTTGAGCGAGTGCAGAAATAGAAAATCACATTGCTCAGAATATTCATGGTTTCCAATTTTATCACTCATAACCAGTATTGGCTGTGCCTGTCAGCACTAATAATAATGGTCAGATTTTAAATAGATGCAGATTGCAATTTCTATGCTGCATCAATAGTATGATGGAATGGACTGCTCCGCAGAAATATCTCATGTAAAATAAGGAACAGAAAAAAAAAAAAAAAAAAGAGATAAATACAGCTCATGAGTTCTGGATAGAAAAACAAAATCAATCCAAAACATTTTTGTCAACAAATGACAGGAGCAGCCCATATCATCTCTTGAAAATGGAGAAATTATCTTTGAAGTCTACACACACCAGGTTCTAGAAATGTAAAGATAATTACTAAAAGAGGACAGTTTTAGAAGAAAGGGACCCATGGATTACTTGAGTTTCCATTGGTTAGCATGGCCTCCATCACACACCACAAATTAAAGTCTTTCCAAGTCTGCAAACCATTAGCCTTGCAACTGTTCAGTAGTTAATTTTGCCGCACCACTAATGCCTAGGTATTTTAGGTGTATTGGTTAGCAACTTGAGACGGTATCAGGACCAACACGTTCCGGGTTCAAATCCACGCAGGGCAAAAGAATGCCCCATGCCGCATCTTATGTGCAGGCGCATGTGCACAAGGCAAAAAGGCTCCATGCCGCGTCTTATGCAGGCGCGTGCTTCGAGTCTAGACGGTGTCCTGCCCGATGGGGGTTTCAAGTAGTTACTTTATGCACCTTTAACGCCTACGCATTTTAGGTGCATTGGTTGGCAACTAGAGAGCGACTATTTTTCATTCCTAAAATTCTTATGTAAATGTCCATTGTACACCTTCAAAACAAAATCAGAAATCAGTTGGCGACATGGCCACTATTTGGCACATGACATCAACTCCTCTCTACAACTCTTCTCTTATGTGCTGTCCTGAGGCAACAGAGACTGCTTATAGGGAGCACAAACATAACCTACATAGGTTCAACCCATTCCCCACCCTACATAATGTTGGGTACATCTTATTGTAGAAGATAAGGTGGATTTTACATATACACTTTGATGGGCTGGGCTTACATATACACTTGCTGGGCTGGGCCTAGTGGGCCTAGGCCACCTTATCTTCTACACTTATTCTTACCAACTACAATAGTCCAAGGTACTAGAAGACCTCTCCACAAACCTTCTATTAGCCACATCTTCAGCGCCCTCTTTACTCTTTATAATTCTTTATCTCCTTTGTTTTTTTTTTATTAGGAATCTACCTCCCTCCACCCTCAAGGAGGAAGATACAAGGCCACTGTACAGAATAATACAAACATATGGGAAGGCAGCCAGCGTAGACAGATAACAAAAACAGCGGCAAGCCAGCAACAGGCTTTCCATGCCTAAATGAAAGCTAAAAAAAACAGCCATTGGTGTCTAAACTAGCCCAACACTAATGGTCCAAAAAGCACAAAAATAGATGCACAGTTGCACACCACCACCACCACCATCAGCAGCAACATCAAAGACTTGCCATGGGAATTCTGTTTCTCCATTTTGGTCTATTCTGGGCCAAATTCTGAGATAGGTTACGCTTCTTCAGATCTAACCTTGATACTTCCATCCATGTCCTCTTCAGCCTATCCCTTTTCTTTGGCAGAAGCACGGACACAAGCACACATACATAAATTTTAAAGACAAATCAGACTTCTATGAAATTTTCTGAGGGCCTGTTCGTTTCTTGAAATTGAACACCTAGGATTGATTTTTTTAAGTGGTTAAAAATGAAGAACCAAAGGTAAATATTAAAAAAAAAAAAAAAAAAAATCAAACAACCTCCCCTTTAATGGAAACTAATTCAAGGGAAGCTAGAAAATGAATATGCAGCCAGCACCTTAGTAATTCAATGCCTAGGAAAGTTAAACGTCCCATCTACTAATCGACCTTGTATCCTTCATCCCTAACCTCATATACTTCACTCCCCACCTCTTTGATAATCCTTCGGTGAAGCTCATTTCACCATGAATTTCTATGTATTTATTCCAACAAACATGCCCTAAGCATTCCCATTCATGTTTTGCAAAAAAAAAAAAAAAAAAAAAAAAAAGAAAGATAAATCCTCTCACAAACTCCAACTTAAGGAATAGAGAAAACTTCAAGACTTACAGATGAGATAAATAATTGGCTTTCGCCCAAAACTTGGCATTCTACGTAAACCATGCAAGAAAAGACCCCCCTACATTAGACCCAACTTCACAAAACAGAAAGTCAACCTTTAAAAAATTATTTAATTTCTTCAAGCACAATCTAACAAACAAAGAGTAGCGAGGAGTCAGTTGAAAATCTGCAAAGCAGCTATCTTCAATATTAGTCTCCACTAACCCTAGTCAAGGGGATTGGCAGGATGCCCAAGATAGAATGATCATGCCATCGCCAATTTGTACTGCATAGAAGAGCAGAAGATACACAAAGAAATCTCAATTCTCAAATAAAAAGAGGAAGAAGACAAAACTATTGTCTAATGGATAAAAGGAAGAAATACACTGAAACTCTTTGTGTAAAAGAGGGAAGGAGGAGGAAAATACTCTCTTGCAATTCACTTTAACATACTTGAAATACCATACTTAAACACTAACTGTAAACTCTACAAAAAGAAAAGCTATTTCTCCTAGACTAAAATACCTATTTCAAGCAATTGAAAGTTTCCTATTTCAATCAAAACACAAAACACCCACTAAATACTTAAATAAAAAAAATAAAACATGATGAATCCTGATATACAAATGATTTTAACAGTGCACTGAATACATTCAAGCAGCAAAAACAAATATCTGGGATGCACATGAATTTCAGCTCTCTTATTGAACCTATCTAACTTCATATAACCATATATCCATCAAAACCATGCAAATTTCTCTCACAAAATAATAATAATAATAATCATTTATCTTCACACTTCTATCCAACTAAGATGAGAAATCCAAAACACATAGGCCAATTAACAAGAAAAGACACCTAAATTTTTATTGGAAAGATAGAAAATTAAGATATTACTTTGTATAATATGGAGTCACTTTCTGAAAAAGGCGTGGACTGGCTTGGTGCATTCCAACATCTCTACGGGATATGGTAAAGGCTTGGAGACCTGACCCTTTTCATGGTTGCGGTATTTTTCTTCAGAGAATCATTCCTTTTGCTATCCTATGGTCTATTTGAATTAAAGAAATGATAAGATTAGGGGTTCATCAGCTTCTAGCGATACTCTTCTATATGAACCCTTAGAGTGGTGAAATGGGCAAGATTGGGAAGAAGTTCGTCAGTGTTAGGTTTAATGATATTCAGCATAATTGGGAAGCTTGCATGGAGGGTGATCCGCCAAAGATGAGGAAATATGTTTCTTGGTCTTCTGCACTGCACAGTGTTTTGAAGTTTAATATGGATCGAGCAGCTAGAGGAAAGCTAAGT
This sequence comes from Camphora micrantha, assembly GCA_003546025.1. NCBI lineage: Eukaryota > Viridiplantae > Streptophyta > Magnoliopsida > Laurales > Lauraceae > Camphora > Camphora micrantha. The sequence continues at coordinate 23,351,436 of QPKB01000003.1, read as the reverse complement.
CCAGTGTATTGGAGGGGTCTTCGTCATAGTAAAGGGGAAGATCTCTTCTGTTCTTGAAGCATGTGGGATCAGACTTCAGAGGCTACAATGAAATGGAGGTTCTGGCTATCTTGGAAGCCTTTCGATTAAATTCACGAGTTTTTCGATATAAGCTTATTGTGGAGAGTGATTCGTCCAATGCGGTTTAATAATTCACCCATAGCGATTCTTAGGCTTGGGGGATGCAATTTCAGTTCAATGAGATTAAAGCGTTGGCCTCAACTATCCAGGTGGTTTTTTCATCATGTAGAGAGATATGTGAATGGCATGGTGGATGTCTTAACTAAACATAGGGGTGGATATTGTTTTCCCTTTGGTAGCACCTATTATGTAATTATTTTTGTTTTGGGTAATGCTCTTATACCCTAGTATTTGTTAGGTAGTTCTTGTGGGGTTTGCAATGTTATCCACATTGGTACTCTTCCCGCTTTGATTTAGTTTCACCCATTACCAAGAAACAATAAGAATAATAATAATACTTACATCACTATCCAAACATGAGCAATTCCAATATAAACTTTAGGATTCAACATCAGAACACACACCTATGGATAAGCCCACTTTCAATGATAACCAAAACTCTTCCATGTAACTTTTCCCACTAAAAAAATATCCCAATCAAGCTAAAATGAATGGAAACCACCAGAGACAAATTTAAAAAATAATAATAATCCAAATCTTCTGCTTCCCCCTTCCCTAACTTTTTTCCTCTGTGATGGGTACTACTTTCCTAAGTACTTTAGACCACATTCACATAATGCCAAAATCAATCCAATCCTGCCCAACTCTCCCACTGAAAGAAAGAAAAAAGGATTTGTGTTTATACCAGCTACGACTCAAATCAAACAGAAAACCAATGGATATATTCAAGTCAGTAAAATATAACGCCTGTCATTCTATGGAAAGTATCATAATTCCAGGTGAATTTACTTGCCTGTTAAATTAAAACCCATATCTAGAACAACCCAAATTCAAAAAAAAAAATAAAATAAAATAAAAAAAACCCAATCAAGTGCTATAAAAATAACAAAGCTGACCCCCACATTATCATCAACTTCGTACCAGCTACTGCATGAAGAAAACGAATCTGCAAGACTCAACTTCCAATCAATCATGAGATAAAACAAAGGAAAAAAAATTCGAAGACATACAATCACAATAACAAGAAAAAAAGACTCTGCAAAAAAAAAAAAAAAAACAGAAGCAAACTTTCAAACTGAAAAAGCAAAATCCCGCATAAATTCTTAAATAGAAACAAATCCACATGTATATTCACAAGCTTCAACTCAAACATAGAGACAAATCAAAGACTGCAGTCAAAATAACAGGAAATATTACCTGGGTCTTTGTTTCTTCAACCTCATCTGTCTCTGTGGTTTCTCCATGTGCAACAAATGGAATAAAAGTAGGAAAATGAAGGCTTTTCTTTGGGAGATGACCAAGTTTTGTTTTTAGAGAGTTTAGGCATCTGGGTCTGATGGAAATGCTCAGAGGCTTATGGGTTTCTATAGATTTGATGTTTAGAACTGATGGGGGTAGAAGCAAAGGAGGCGCTCTTAGGATTGTAGCCATGGGAGGAGGAGGAGGGAAGAAATGGATGGAACTTGGAAGGTTCTTGAAAATGCAATTGCTTCCAAGCAACTTCAAAGACCAAAAAGAGAAATTACCCAAAATAACAGAGAGAGACAAAAAGTGAAAGGAATCGAAGGCTTAGATAGTGTTGTTTGTGGGAGAAGCCAATGATTTGGTGAGAAAAGCTGTTGTTTGGTTGTGAGGATTCTCTTCCTAATTCCGCGGATCCATGAATAGTTTTCTGTACTTTTAGTCGGCCTGATAATGGACGAGGCTGGCCCATGTAAGGACTTTAGCTCATCCCATATTAGACCAGACTTACAAAGGATTTTAGTCTGTGGGGTAGGGTTGGGCCTAAAAACTAAGAGTACTTAGATAAAGTCTGGGCCTGGGCATCTATATAAAAAGCCCATCAGATCGACCCACCTTTGTTCTTTAAAAGTCTATTGTATGTAGTAAATATTTAATAGATAAATTAGATATATGAGCATTGGAGAATGTTTTCCGACGAGCAGACTGCAAATCAATAATTATGTGCCGTCTAGCTCATGGTGGGAGGCGGGTAGATGGAAAGATATCCTCTGGAGAAGAGGGATCCAAGATATCTAACCCACCAGATTACCAAGGTCTTGATTTGATAGACTTAAAGTTTAATATTTTCTTAAAGGAACCGGATCCCCTGTTTGGTCCAAATAGGGAAACCGAGTTTGGACCAATCAAAAGCAACACGTGAGCTTGTTGAGTTTAAAAAACAGTGTTGTCTTTAAAAGACAGCTCCGTCTTTTAAGTACAAAACAATGTATCACCCTCTCATTGGTCCAAACAAGGGATCTAGATTCCTTTGTTAAACTATAGTTCTTCTTGAGATTCAATTCAACAATAAGTGAAGGTGTAATGATTGTAAAATTAGAACTCATGCTAGATCATGAGATGACCATAGTGTCAAAAGGGGTTGCACCGCTTAAAAGTGGGCTCGAGTTGCCACTAGAACCGGACTCTACATTCGGTCTGCTCGTAAGAAAATATTTTCTGGATGAGCATGGTTGCTTTTCTAGATTTATAGCTAAACAACTTTTCAAGATATAATGAGAAATGATGAAAGGGGGCAGACAAGTTAGAGTGTGTCATGTGGGGCTCCTCTTTGAAGGATCTAGGTCATTTGTACTGTAACTTCACTTAATTTTATCTAGGTGCTCCGTGCTCAATGTAAGGAAACTATATAGAATGAAGCATTTATTTTGAGCAAAATAAAATTTTCATAGTGAGTTTGTCAAGGGAACTCACCATGAGTGGTCTGATCTCATAGTATCCAGACCGATTCACGCAAGATAACATGTAGGCTAAATACAAGGTGTTGCCTTTTGCACCACTATCTTTTCTTCTACTCGTGTTCGATAAGTTTGAAGTAGAGTATATATCAGACCACCTAAAAACATTCCCCAGTGTAGGTGGGTTCATCGTGGGTTCATCTAAATAGATTAACCTGCTCTAACCTAATATATGATAATAATGATAGATTTGAATAATATAATTTGAATTTCAATGTAAATGCATACCCGACTCCACAGGGAATGTCAGCTTGCGCAAACCCTCAATTAAGTTGTGCGACTCATTGTGATTGGGGATATGTTACAGTTCTCAACTTCTTCCTTTCTACATGATATCGATGGGATGGTCGGAGTATTAATACAGAGCGGAGTTGTAACCGTTGATCCCTACATATTTTATTACTTTAATCATTCAATTCCATTTGTTAAGTTTGATGAGATATAAGAGCCCTGATTAAATTATGTATTGTTTGGGAGTTTATAAAGAAAATTACATATTCTTAGTTTAATTGTTTGGCAATATATATTCATATATTTATACATGTAGTCATTGAATTTTATGATTGTGGAACCACTTAAGGCCTGTTTAGATAAAACATAATATTTTGCATTACTTATTAATCTCGTTTGAAAGATGAATTGAAGTTGGGAAAACAGCATCTAGAACATATCTAATTAAGGCCACGAAACCTACTTTTTTAGTCCAAAGGCCATAGATACTCTTGCATTTATTTAGGGAATTTTTACAAAAAAATTAAGTTTAAATTATACTTATATGACTTTATGAAGAAAAATCATAAAATGGCGAGATAATTGCTCATACATATTTTTGGACGAAATTACTCAAGTTGACGATATCATCAATCCAACTAACGAGATCATCAACTTAGTTGATGATATTGTCAACCTTCAGCAACTTTTCTTCTTCTTCTTGGACTTTTCTTCTTCTTCAATGGCTTCCATACCTAATTGTCTTAGGTTTGTAGGCAATGATGCTGAGATTTGGCGAGAAATGAATACCCATTTCAAATGAATGAAGAAAAATCAAAAAGAGGTGTTGAATGCATAAAAGAAGTAGGATTTGACAAGTCTTTTACAAATTACATAATGAAGTGTGTTCAATTCGTTCACTATCAAATTCATTCTTAAAAATGATTCCAAGATTTTGTATTAATGAAACAAAAAACACTATTGGAATCTAAAACTCCACCAAAACAATACAATACTCAGGAGAAAACCTTACATTCACTATGCAAATATTGCCCAACATGGCTCCCTACATGTTGCTCATATATAAACTTCAACACCATGAAATCTTCTCAAACAAATAACTTCAAACTTTAAATGTTCACAAATGCATACCCAAATTCATCCTCTCTATCCTCACTCGAAGCCACTGTCAAATAGGAAGAAAATCTCATTTAGGCGTTTCACTGAACGCCTTACACTTTGAACTCAAACTCTCAAAACTCATGCGAAGGGGACGACAAATATGTAAAAACTAAGTACAAGACTCACACACTTAAGTAAGATTGCCAAGCTACTTAAGGAAGACCGCTAAAACACAAAATGTAATGATGCTCATAATCTTTTCATCTGTAGATAAAAGAAGATAAAGCATAGTATCATTTTTTGCAATGAAAGTTGGCGATATTGTCAACTTGGGTGATCTTGTGCAAAGAAATTGTATGAACAATTATTTCATCATTTGGTAATTTTTCTTCATAAAATCATTTAATTTAAGCTTAAGTTTTTCATAAAAACCCTTTATTTAATCATATTGCCCTTGCAAGTCTCTTTATAAAGCAAACAGTTCCATCTTACCATAAACACTTACTACCACAAACAAACACAAATAAACATGTACTTGCAATTATAAGGGAATTAATTTTAGGTCCATTACTTGGACCACAAGTCATTATTTTTCCCGAAATGTGGTCATTATAGGAATTCCGTTTTCATAGGATATAGGCTATTAATTACTCAAAAACCGATTTCTTAATGAGATATATTCCATAATATTCTCTACCTTGATGGACGGTTGAGATTAAGTCAAAGGAAATCCTAACTGGAAATTCGGTCCTCTCTACCTATAAAATATAGCATTTTGTCCATCACAAAGGCTATATATAAAACTCAACACATTAGGGTTTATAGGCAAGGAGAGAGATACCGGAATCATTCACCGAGCCTCTTTTTCGACGGATCTCAACATCAATCAGCAATAGCACCAGACAGCAGGATCGGAAACCTCTCTGCATCAGGATGTCTGGAGGTACTCTTCAATTTATTTAAGATTAAATCCTACACGTGATTATCATGATGTTCAAGATCTTAGGGTTCATATTAATAATAGTATAACAACAATTGTTAACTAATGACGTCTTATCCATTTCCTTTTTGTGCATCTCTCCTTTACAACAATATGCATGTATATACCAATATCATTTTCAACAACTCTACCCTGAAACGTACATACGGTCATCATCTTTCTATCCAGATTTGCAATTTCGAGTTGACCGCCCATTGAATCACTCTTCACTGGAAGCATTTCAATTAATCAACACCATGATCTTTATGATAAACCATAATAAACCCATCACTCCTAGCTTGATCCATTCCAGTCCATTGCTTTTTTTTTCTTTTTTCTTTTTTCCTTTTTATTTCACGGGCAAGTCTAATCTATATATCTTGTACAAATATCCAAAACACAAACTTATCCCGGTTCCTTTTAGACTCAAGAACCAAATCACGACAGCTAAATTGCCATTGCAAAGTGTCACATCCCAGGCCCAAAAATTCCTTGAATAAGGTGGTTTTCGAAGAGTGACACGCGTACTCTAGAGAATTCGTACCTGTTCCCGACCAAGTCCGAATCCACGAAAAAAAATATTACACTTCACGCATGTGAGGATTACTCACTGATACCTGTCAATGTACTTTTAATTTGCGGAAACATTAACATCATCAATATCAAAGCTTGAGCAGTTTATTACCATTCGAATAATACACTTATAATTATCATTAACATGACTAATAATTTAAATTCTTCAAATGCGTTGTACCTAGTACTATAATGAAGAAACTGCTAGATGCTTACTTTAACGTAACAACCTTAATGGCACATATTTTTAATACAAATGCAAAATAATAGCTAATCACATGCAACACCTTAATCCAAGTGCAAGATGAAATATTTAATCTCAAATCCATGATTACAACTCTTGTATGTTCTCCGACAGTCAAAGCTAGCCCATATATATCCTTACTAATCAAATCTCTACTATGGAGAACTATTAGTTATCCTCTTCAGTATCATGGATTCCTTCAACACCAAGTGTAGCACCATGAATACGACGATTAAACAATGTATGAGCAATTAATATTTAACACATGTTATTTCAAGTTCAAATTATTGACAGAAGATTAAAAGATGTCAAATAATCGTCTACTAGACACATTTGCATTATGAATAAATCATGTTTTCTCGAATCATAAATCGATTACTCACTTTTCTAGTAATTTTCCACTCCAACTAAATGTAAAATTTGAGAATTTCATATACCACCAAAATAAGATTAAATACAACATTATAAAATCTTTCCCTTTTAATGGATTGTGAAACCCTTGAGCCCAGAACAATATATATATCACTACATCAGATGAGTTTGATTTCACACATGCATGTAGGATTTTGATATTTCTTATAGGTTAACCTAATGGGTTGTTTGTTTGCTTCCATTTATGTAACACTCATGCATACCTAAATTCGTTTGTTCTCATTTATGCATAAATGATATGTAAAAATGGCGTGTGGATGAGATAGTTTTGGTTTGAGAAATTTTACACTGAAAATATGTAAACCAATTACACACCTGTTTGATTAAGAGAGCGCCGGTACAAACATATAATCGGAACCATTTAACATTTAGTTATGTGAAAATGGTGCTTCAAAATAAGTATGATAAATCTCATTATATATATACATATATGTTTGACATATATAAAATGGCGCTTCATGTATATACTTGACAAATATAAAATTCACTCATGTAGACTTTATGTGTATAAATCACATTCAGACGTTCCATACACAAAAGACAACCAAGGTAATAGGATTCGTTTGTCTTTTACACATGTGACAGGAAGATGGTGATTCTGCATAACTCGGAGCACGTGAGATTCATTTATGCATGCACAAGAGTCACATTTGAAACACATCCCATTGTTTGTTATTTTTATGTTTATTTATATATGAAATTGATCACATCCAATAACTCACGATTTCGCACAAATCTCTTGAGATTCATAATGAATTAAGGCATAAAATTTGATCATCTCTATATTTTTAGTCTTTCTAAGGAGATTGAACGGTTTGGATTGCGAAAATGAGACTCGTAAAAGCCCAAACTGACAAATTTAATAGCTTGTACTTGTTATTAAATGTCTCAAAATTCATCATGGATTAAGACGTGAAATTAGACCCACTGGGTGGCTTTTACATTTTTAAGAGGATGAATGGTTTAGTTTATGAATTAGGGGCTCAAATGAATGGGAAAAAAAAGTAAATGGACAGCTCCCTTAAGCTAAAACTTATCTTATTCTAAGCTGAAACAGTGCCGGTCCTACAAATCAAAGTCGATTATCGTTGTTTTTTTGCATGATGATTGTCTCCAAAATTTAGATAAATCCAATCAGAATTGGATTTTCCAATTCCATCATGCAAAAAACATATATAATCAACTTCAATTTGTGAGGTCAGCACTATTCCAGCCTAGGATAAGGTAAGCTTCAACTTAGGAGAGCCCTTCTGATATATATATATATATATATATATGGAGATGCTCCTATGAGAGATATCTCTCATCTTATATGAGAGGTAGGGTGAGAGCTCTCACATCCTGTTTCTCTTTCCTCCGCCCCACTTGCGTGTCGCCCCCGATTCGTCCAAATTGAAAAGCGACCATGTTCGGACGAAATAGGGGATCGAGATCAACTACATATTACTCTAGCGGTGAAATGCAAATATTTTATCGAAAATTGACCCTAGTCACCTTCGCTCCTACGAGGGCACTTCACCTCACATGAGGTATGAGCAGGGTGCAGCCCCTTAACTAGGTTAAAAAAATAAAAAAATGCAAATTGGAACTACCCAGGTAGGGCCAATAAACCCGGCAAACATGTCCCTCATGCACCATTCGGACATAAATACCAAAAAAAAATCACTTGCCACAATCCTTCTGTCATTTGACTCATTCCCCCCCACCCCCCAACCTGGCCACCATGTGCACTCCCACAGTCCCATGGTCCCCACCTCCTGTCTCGGCCTCAACAACTTTCACACCTCCAACGGCACATCTCCCGCTCCAAACCAAAAAAAAAAAGCACGACATTCAAAACCATCCCCTTTTGGCTTTATATTCTATTCAAAATCCATACGTCCCTTTCACACCTTCACTTTATAACACCCCACAGCAGTACACTCTACAGTCCTCCTCACCTAAACCCCTCTAAAACCCTAAAAGCCTTTCAGTCTTCATCATGGCCCAAGCCCTCCTCTCCTTCAAAACCCCAATCTTCTCCTCCGCATCCTCCCCACTCCTCCCCTCCCGCCCCCTCCGAGCCGCCGTCATCGGCGGCGGCCCAGCCGGCTCCTCCGCCGCCGAGCGCCTCGCCTCCGGAGGCATCCAAACCCTCCTCATCGAGCGCAGCCCCGCCGGCAGCAAGCCCTGCGGCGGCGCCATCCCCCTCTGCATGCTCGACGAGTTCTCCCTCCCGCTGGACCTCGTCGACCGGAGAGTCACCCGGATGAAGATCGTCTCCCCCTCCAACCTCGTCGTCGACTTCGGCAAAACCCTAAAACCCCACGAGTACATCGCCATGCTCCGCCGCGAGGTCCTCGACTCCTTCCTCCGCGATCGCGCCCGATCCAGCGGCGCCGATCTCGTCGACGGGCTCTTCACGGGCCTCGACGTCCCGTCCGGCCCGTCGGATCCGTACGTGGTCCACTACACGGAGTCTGTCGGGAGGACGGCGTTGGCGGGTACCCGGCGGGCCGTGGAGGTGGATGTGGTGATCGGGGCGGACGGGGCGAATAGTCGGGTCGCGAAGGCGATCGGGGCGGGCGATTACGGGTATGCGATCGCGTTTCAAGAGAGGATCCGATTGCCTGAGGAGAAGATGGGATATTACGAGGATTTGGCAGAGATGTACGTTGGGAGTGACGTGTCGCCCGATTTTTATGGTTGGGTGTTTCCGAAATGCGATCATGTAGCGGTCGGGACTGGAACGGTTTGCGCCAAGGCCCAGATCAAACAATTTCAAGCAGGTATCACAATTCTTACTTCTTCTTCGTTTTATGTTTGTTTAGAATTTTTAATTATTATTGGCGGCTTGGATTGAATCATGTTGGTGAAATGGCTGGGCCACCAACCCCTTGGGGTTGGTCCTCCCTCTGGAAGAGAGCTCTTGATATCGGCTCAATTTTTGTTCGTCTGTAATCGAAGGTTGAGTCTACTAGGTGCTATCCTTTGAAATCGAAGGTTGATTACACTAAGTGATACCACCTTGGGGTAGGTCGGGTGTTTACTTGACTATTTTCTGGGCCAAGGAGGGGTGTTTACTCGACTTCGCTATGGTCAAAAGGGTAGGAAGTAGGAGTTATGTGATGTGGTTGCACTTTCACATATGGGTTGGATTTGATTCAACGGTCTGGATTGGTTTTATGCATTTGTTTTTTTGTCATTTGGGTTGTGTCACAAGTTGCAGAGCTTTGAGAGAGAGAGAGAGAGAGAGAGTATTATATACTATGCCATATATACTGTGCATGGCATGTGACGTCTGACACTGCGCACTGCCAGAGGCTGAAAGACGGACTGTATTATATACTAGAATTGAGTCCAAGTCTAATAAGGATTGAAGGTAAGAGTCAAGTCGTCCGTGTGGTTTAACAAGGATACTAGATTCCAAGTCAGAGACCGTCATATTCTCTCCATGCATCCATGGCACAGCCACCTACTTTGTTTTCACGTCAACCCTTTAGACTTTTAATAAGGAATTTTAATATTAAAACTATTTTCTTATTCAAATTGCAAATTGTAGAGTTCACGTGTTTTGAAATTTGAACTGTTCAAAATAAATGCCTTTTGACATTACGACACAATTTCATTTAAATGTCTTTTGGGCTTGTAATAACAGAAAGGCATTTATTTTGAGCGGTTCGGATTTTTAAACGGGTGGATCGTACCGTAGGACATCATGAGTGTGTCCCCAGTTAAGAAAATCGGGATTATTTCTAATGAAATGTTTTTTTTTTTTCTAAAGTATTACAAAATGCCCTATTAAAATTGATGTTCTTTGCCTTCATAGTGATTTGAAGATTGCTTTTCATGTTACTCTCTTCAATAGAGACATAAACTTTTAAAAATCATATATTGATGTGGTTTAAAAGTTCCTCTGTTAAAGAGAATGATGTGGAAACTCTCTCTAAGTAGAGAGCTACAAAATTTTGACAATCATATAAAAAACCATAGAATGTCCTTTGTAGTTTTAACCAGAGATCTAGACTTTTAATCAATCATTTATAAAACTACAGAATGCCCTTCGTAGTTTTAACGTAGTTTAAAAGTCTCACTCTCTATTAAAGAGGTTGATGTGGAAATGTGAAAAACAAGCCTTAGTGGTTCTGTACTACTAGCATGCTCACAAGAAGTGTTGAGTGAGCACCTCCAACAATTTGGACTCTAGTTAGCAATATATAAAGCATAAGGCACTTGTGCTATTTGCTGAAGATGTTGGTATGTGTGTGAATACAGTACCGATCACCTTGAAATCATCAAACTGTATTCTTTTAATCTCTCCATGGATGGAACAAAAGAATTAGAGCTGACTGGATTTCCCTTTTTTTAAGTCTCAACTTAAAGACCGTCTGCCGTGGTTTCAAATCTTGAAAGTCTTGCTAAAGCTAGTGATTGGTTGGTGTTACAATATTCGGACACATCATTTTTATATAATGAAGACATTATGATAAGTCATTTTAAAATAAAAAATTTTCATTTATTTATTAATTGCTAAGATTTTTTTTTAAAAAAATGCCAATAATTGGTAGGCTAATCAAAATATTAATCTTTTTGTATTTATGTTTGGTTAAATTTCACTTTAAATGAATTTAGGCTCATCATCAGGTTGATCACATGTAAAACACGCAAGGGATTGATCCTTGGAAATGGAGATGCCTTGTGATCTCCGGAGATGGAGAAGCCTTATCATTGAACCATAAGTGTTTGGCAAAAAATAAAAAAGAAAAAAAAGGCATTTTTTGCTCCCTTCGTTTTTTCTTTTATAATTTGTAGTCACTTGGTTTACATGTGATCAATCTGATGGTGGGTTGAAAGTAAATTGGAGCGAAATTTGGCCTAAGGTCAACACATGGTGCTGATTATAAAATGTTGGGTTTTTTTTTTTTTATATATATTAGTAATCAAAATAAATATAATTTCTTTGCGACCTTAAAAATATTGAAAGGATGTTTTCGTTGCAATAAAAATGGTGTGTCCAAATCATAAGCGAAGGCTATTAAAATGATGACAAACATAATAAATAAACATAATAAATCTTGGTTTTGATTGGAGAAAAACTTTGGTGATATTAATGCCGATAAAAAGGAGATATTAATTTTATTTAGAGAGAAATCCAAATATATATTTCATCTATTTATTTAACCTTGAAACAGAATCATTGTTAGGAAATCCTAAGATGGTAGTCTTGCTATCATTTGACATGATTTAGAATGGTAAATACAGACCTAACTTTTCTAATATTTAATTTTGGTTAAAGAGAAGCTGAGATGCACCTCATTTGCTTATTTAATGTTGAAACAAAATCGCAATTCAAAAAGGAAAGAAAAAAGGATGAAATAGAATTTTTTAGGGCACGCTTGTGTAACCACCTTTCTGCTGAAGGCTGTGGAAAAGCAGGATATTTTTCTGTGGAAAAGTTTTTCTATCGTTTGGTGCGAATGCTTTTCCATGAGGAAAGGCATCCAAATTGGTGTAATTTTTTGCGATTTCACGGAAAAGTGTTAATATTGGTTGGTGGGATAGGAAAAGCTTCTTTTTTCCATAGAAAAGCGGAAGAATGTAGACTTTCATTTTCTTGGAATATTTTTTCTTATACCTCCTTTGGAAATAGTTTTCCATGGATTTGCGGAAAAAAACTGTGCTTCTACTCCTTTTCCTTGTGGAAAAGTGTTCGTACCAAATGATGGAAAATGTTTTCCTTGGAATGATGTCCCGCTTCTCCTTTTTGTTTCTGTGGAAAAGCGGTTACACAAACGTGCCCTAAGAAAAAAATCCAAGAAAAGTGGACAAGTTAAAATTGATTCAAAATAAAAATATTATAAAACTATAAGCAAGTTGTAATGGAATCCTTAAAGTAAAAATATGGTAAATGTTAAACAAATTTAAAAATTGAGGTTGAAATAAAAAAAAGAAAACATTGTGTCATGCTTGCATTTTTCAATTTCTTTTGATTTAGGGTTTACTTACTGCTTTTTTGGAGCTTGGGGACTGGGGTATTCCAGTATTTTCATCTAGCCTCGATGGGTGAGATTTGTTTTTAGAATTTCCTTTTTTATTGTTAAGATTACATTAATCTTGTTAAGGGGAGCCTTAAGTTTTAGCAAGTTTTAGGGCCAGCTTGGCAGCTTGCTATTAAAGTAAATTAAGAGAGAATAAAATATAAGAAGGTTATGATTGGCTTAGATTGGCTTCAGGAAACCTTAATCCTCTAATTCTGTCTCTAATCCTGCCTATTTCTTTTAGAAATGATTAGAACAACCGAAACTCTCATCATCATCATCATCATCAAAGCCTTGTCCCAATTATGTTGGCATCGGCTACACAAATTCTGTTTCTCCGTTCCGATCTATCTTGAGCCAAATCCTTAGATAAGTCATAGTTCTTCATAGCTATTTTTACTACATTCATTCACGTCCTCTTTGGCGTACCCCTTCCCGCTTGGTGGGCCATCAACCTTCATAGCCAAAATTTTCTTTACCGACGCTGTTGCCAGTCTACGTTGGACATGCTCAAACCATCTCAAATGGATTTCTCTAATTTTATCCCCTCGTTGTTATTACCCTCTAAATGCTATCGAAAGCATTCATTTCTAATTTTATCTTTCCTAGTTTTTACCACACATCCACCTCAATTTTCTCATCTCAGTTACATCCATTTTGTGTATATATTGCTTCTTGATTTGCCAACATTTTGCTTCATAGGTCATAGCTGTTCTAATCGCTGTCTTGTAAAATTTTTCCTTCAATTTTATTGGCATTTGTCGGTCACAAAGCACTCCAGAAGCAAGTCTTTCACTTCAACCATCCTGCTTTTATCTTATGTTTAACATCTCTATCAATCTCCCCATCATTACTAATTATAGAGCCAAGGTAATAGAATTACTTTGTGGTATCTCATGGTCTTCAATACTCATCCTTAATCAGTGTAAAGAGATAAGGGCTTAGGGCTGACCCTTGAATCTGATGCAAATCTATGGGAACTGGGAAGCCCCTTGTCTCTCCACAAGTAGTTCGCACACTCGTTACTGCTCCTTCATGCATGTTTTTAATAATTTCAATATAACCTCTTAGAACATTCCTTTTATTTAAAACCCACCAAATTAAATCTCTAGGTACCTTGTCATAGGCTTTTTCTAGATAGATGAAGACTATATCCAGATTTTTCCTCTTGCATTATTTAAACTTCACTCCTTGAATTGCTCTTTGATTTTGGGAAGCCTTCCCTCTCTTGGATTCTTAATTGGAAAGTTTCTTATTTGAAACTTGCTTGCATTAGAGGTTATTAGGTGTCCCACTTTATGTGGGCTATGGGTCCAACCTTTTGAGCTTATAATGCCAAGTAGAGAGGTGAAAACAAGGATGACGTTACATGTTCATTTTGGGCTTGGTTATGACTCAGGTTTCAGGTCCCAAATCCGTCTTCTAATTTGAAACCCAAATTAAACCCATTCCATTTTAGATTTGAGCCCTTCTGCTTCATTGGGATCTGATTGTGATGAGTCATAAGCCCTTTTGACCGATCGACTCGATCCAAATAATCAAGGGTTTGGTCAAACATATGATCCATTAACATCTGGGCCATCCTCTCCTGCGTTAGCGAGACACCTCCTCCTTGAAAACCACAAGGGATCTATCCCTGGTTGTAGCAATGATGGTTAAAGGTTTTTACTAGAAAAAAAGGTTTGATTCTCTATGGTGGCTTTGCGCTTGAATTGATAAAGTAGTTCTTGCTTTTCAACTAAAAATCCTAATATCAAATCAGAGTTCTAATAGGTCACAGATTTAGTATATTATATATTTATATGGATGTGATTTGACTATATTATCATTTAATTATAGTTCACCCAACTATTATTGCTGTTGTTGCTGTTATTATTATTATTATTATTATTGGAAATGATTGTAACTCCCTCCAGGGCATGTTTTTGTACACACTTTCCCCTTAAAAAATTGTGGAAATTGGAAAACCTTTTTTGCGCTACTATAAGAACAGCGTTTGGTCACGGAAACACGGAAAATGTAACTGAGTTCTCCATGATTTGGTGGAAAACCGGTTTGTCCACACAGACAACCCTTCGATGATTTTGCCTCTTCCCTTTTACCCCCTAAAAATCTGAATACTCGAAAAACCTTTACCTTAATCCCGAACATGCCTTTCTATTGAAAGCCATGATGTGGGAAGGAGCCATGGTAAAGGTAGAGAAGCTAAATGATCATTTGTGTAAGTCTGTATGGGAGTTTCCACATGGGCAACTTCTATTGTCCTATGTAGTGCTCGCCTTTGTTGACCTAAATCGTTGTTTATATGGCAGGCCTTCCCATGGACATGAATTGGACCAAATCTCACTCCAATCGGAATGGTATACGCATAGCTGTGAATTTCTTTTCGGACCCATTTCAAATTGGCCACCAAATTGAAATATTTTGGCTGATTCAGAAATTCCACGAAAATTTTTGGAGTTGCATTTCGAAAAAATATATAAATTTTTTTTTTGTATATATGTGTGTAAAAAACATAAAATAAATATTATAGTTTTAAAATATTATATACTGAAATTGACCAAAATGGACTGACATTAACTGAAATTGACAAAAAAATTGGACGAAACTTTTGTGGGGTGTTTTGTTTTGGTTTTGATTTGATGGCCGAAACAAAAAAATCTTATGGGAATTTTGTCCTACGAAATGAAATTCACAACTATTGGTATAAGTCATTGTGTTTTATACTTTTTTTAAAAGTGTAATTTCCTATTGAGATAAATATTATTTTTTTATGTAATTAATTGTTTATCTCAAAACTTGACAAACCATCCAGAAAAACATATGCATTGATGTGTTACAACATTTGTTTAATCCAATGATTGGATCAGGGCAATAATTGTGATTATAGATTTATTGTCTTGATTTTCTTAATAATTGTATCTATTAAAAATTCTCCAGCATTAGAAATGACTTCACTTAGGTGTGAATTTTGGATGAGTGAATGTTCAAAAGAGGGTTTGTGATATGAATGGTTTTGATCAAGCACAGCACAGGTGGGCCCATGTGGGTTGGCAAAAGTTGTCTGCATGGAAACTCTCATATAGCTTCAACATATTATCACATCTCTAGTCATTTTATAAGCACATGTAGCATTTAGGTGGGTTTACTAGTCTCGCTATATGAAAGAGAGTTTGATGGATTAGTTATCTATAAATAATCTTTTCAATTAAAGAAATCTCCTTGAACATTGCTAGGCATTCTTTTTGTTCATTGTTCATTTTTTTTACTCTTCACTTCCATTGCCTTTGATCGGACAACTATCAATGTTTGATGATGTTTTTTTTTTATATATAGATATGTAACCTATCAAACCCTCTTTTATATGGTGGGATCAGTGGTCTACTAAGATATGTAGGTGGTGCTCACTAATTCCATCATATAAAAGATGGTTTGATGGATTTTTATCTATTAAAAAAATCTTTATACATTGTTAGTTGCCTGATCAAAGATAATGAAATTGAGTGGTAAGTAAGAAAAATGGTGAATGGTTTGCATATGTTGTCTTTGCACGGACACGCAGCAATGTTTAATGAGTCTCTTTTGCTATAGATAAATAACTCATCAAACTCTTTTTTATATAGTGGGATTAGTGTCTCGCCTACATGTTAGATTGTCCTATATAATAATTTCTCTTGCCACATTTTGTTTTTGCATGGTGAGTTCGATTGCACTTCATTTGTTATAAGGTTATCGTACGTTTGGTTTTCAGGAAAAATAGAGAATAAAAACATTTCAGACTAAAGCATTGAGAGCAGTTATGATCGTTTCACATTTTTTTTATCGTGCGGCCAATTTAATAATAAAAAGAAAAAAACGTGACTAAATTAGAGGTTTGTATACATAATACATTATTTGAATAGGTCAACTACATGGCACCTCTCCTCCTTGATGAAGAGTGACTAAATGTGAGCACTTTTCTCATTATGGGCAACTATGTATACCACTTTGTTAGCACTATATACAATTAGGACCATAAGATGTACAAGAAGACCACTTGATCTGACTAATGTTGGACTCAGTTTTGCTGGATCCAATCTGTCCATGCTGCACGTCATTCCATCTGCTATCACTGGTTCAAATTTCACAATAAGCTTACGATGTACACCATAGGAATGATCATGTGTAAAGCATATAAATTTTATTATTTTGAGCATGTCAATCCAACTATGACGACCACTAGTCAAATTTTGGCTACTGAGTACTGATGACTTTCTTCAAATGTGATTTATTATATTATTTTTTAGCTAACACTATGCTATTTTTTAAATCTTATGCTTATCAAAGGTACATGGAGTAATAAATATTAAATTGTATGTTTTAGTTGCTGTGTGCGTGTGTTATTTTCTCTTAATTTTTTTATTCCACCATTTCTGATAAGTAACCTTAAAATTGATGGAATGGAAACAAACCAAGTCAGTAATGGTTCATAAGACTTATCAAAGGCGCATGTCATGTGGCTATAGTATTTTGATTTGGATGATCTTTTGGTAGGAGTCTTGTCCAAGGAGGGGGCCATCAAATAGATTGTCTTAATCACCATCTTTAGATCCCCACTCAAATCTAAATTTGCTTAAATCTCTTTCATCTATGTATTGATGCTTAGCCAAAACTCCTCTTATTTGTGTATGATGCACCATTAGGTTGATGTGTTTTACAGATTAACAATGCAAAAAGTTCGTGCACGTTGTGACAGATTTGATGGTATGCCTAACTATGATTGGAATGACATTTGGCTAGTGGAGCATAAGGTTGACAATGATCGAGTTGTTTGGTGGGCTTTACCAATGGTTTTTATAGGGCTTGACTTAGGGAATTGGACTAAGAAGGTTCTGAATTTAGAAGGAACCTTTGACATTGTCATTTTTGTCACGTTGAGGGGTACACTCTGATTGAAAATAAAATGCCCTTAGAATGGGCCCACCATCTA
Organism: Camphora micrantha; assembly: GCA_003546025.1. Taxonomy (NCBI): domain Eukaryota; kingdom Viridiplantae; phylum Streptophyta; class Magnoliopsida; order Laurales; family Lauraceae; genus Camphora; species Camphora micrantha. The sequence goes on along the minus strand of QPKB01000003.1, from coordinate 23,333,951 downwards.
AAATCTAAACCACATCATTGAGGGCATAAAATAACTTCAATGTCAACCGCTCAAAGTGACCCTCTTCCTTTCCAACATTGGGGAGAAATTACACTTTGTTAGTAGTGGGGCTCATGAAAACTTTCAAAAGGCACTACATTCAGATAAAATGACCATGACGAGAATGCAGTCGTGTAGGATTCTAGTGACGGAGAAAGGAAAAGAGAGCGAGTGATGGGCTGGTTCTGTGACTGACCCCTGCGCTGGTGGTCATAGATCGTGGGAATCCATCTGGCAAAGGTCCTCTTGTCCCAAATGGCTGAGAAAGGACATCCTCTCTTTGTTTGTTTCCAACCTTCTGGGTAAGATCTCCAAGCCGGAGCTTGCAACAGTGTTTGCTAGGGCTGGGAGGATTGTTGACGTGTTCATCCTCATTGATAAGGTGTTTGGTTTGAATTGGGGTTTGGGTTTGTTCGGTTTGCATCCGAGAGAGAGGCAGGTAGAGCTATGGACCTGGCAAATGGGAGATCTTGGGGCGGGAGAAGAATTTGTGCCAGATATGGCCTGGACAGAAGATCGAGGGTCGATGTAGTTTTGTCCTCTAAGCCGATGGAGCATTTCAGATGACAATCTGCCTATGCTGATGTGGTATCCCAATGGGTCAGCAATTCTGCTCAGTCTTTGAAGATTCATCCTAGTGTCAAAGTCAATGCCATAGTGAAAGATGGATTCAAAAAAGGTAGTGAGATTGGACTCCAGCGAGATTGATTCTGAGATTTTCTCCCTGGCAAGGTTTGGTGGGCTACCTCAAATCAGGTGTTGATGCAATTCATCGGTGTCTGGAATGGTTGGGGGCAAAATCCCTGCAAGGCTGAATTTAATAGAGGAGAGGATGGTGTGGATCCAACTGCTATCAGAAGAAGTGGAAGGGGTTTTGTTATTGGCCTTTGATTTAGCTTCTTCTCCTCCTAGCATTTCATGGTTTAGATTTAGCCTCTTCATGCATGGAACCTTACAACTTCAGCAAGCCCAGATTGCATTGGCTGCACGTTGGAAGTCGATCTGGTGACCCTTTCCAAAGATGAGATGAGATTTGGCAGAGTTAAGGTGGAATGGGATGGTTTTAGGGGCGGTCCCAGTCAGGTTGTTGATCAAGTTTGTACTCCATCGAAGCGATCGAAGAAGGCGGCTCCTTCCCGAGCAGGCGAGCAGTGATTCCATCAATGCTTTTGGCTTCTCTCTGAGAAGTCGAGGTTCAGATGATGGTAGAAGGGTTGAAGGCAATGATGTCAATCTCCCTAATCCGAATTTGAATTTTTGCAAACCCGCTTTTGACCCTAGTCGTGTTGGGCTGAGTTGACTGGTTGGTCATGGGATTCTGGATTCTTACTTTGACCCTGATCCATCTATCGGGTTTGAAGATGTTTTTTTCCTGGAGGCCCACCAAACCAAACTTTTATGATCCAGCCCAGGAAAAGCACTAAGCTCTCTATTCAGTATTCTTCTAATGATTCCACACCCAGAAAGAGTTTTGTCTCTCGGGCGTTGTCGTCCCTTCCATCCGATCGATGGTAGGCTCGTCTTGCAACTTTCGTGAAGGCCATGAGGTGGCGAGGGACTGGGGTTAGTAATAGCAATTCAAGGAGATCAATTTGCAAGCTTGGTCTCTGCATCAGAACCAAGAGATTGTCCTGGAGGTGGGGAAGATGAAAGGATGCGATGTCTAGGTCTTCTGATTGGGTTGGCCGTGATCGGGTTGAGTCTCTGGAGGTGTTTTGCTCTCTGAGGAGGCCGTTCATCTATACTGCCACTGTGGGGGGAGCTTTGCGACTCCTAACCTATTTTTTGAAGAGAGTCCTCGCAATGACGGTTTTGATTGCAGTTGCAGGTATGCGGGAGATGAACCTGGGCATCTCGCTCTAGCTTCTGGAGTTGGCAGATGTAGCTATAGAAGCTCAATTCAGCATGGCTGTGGTTTTGTCAGCTATTGAATTGAATATATGAAAAAAAATTGTACTTATAAAAACCCATTAAACTTCGATGCACTCATTTCATACAATAACAAAACACGTGATCAATTACATTAGGGTTGGCAACATGTTTGCATGTGATAAAATCGAATAGTGGGATGTCCTCTGATTGATGTGATATTTTGGGAAGTGAAAGTCCATGGAAGGATAGTCACCAATCTGGTAGGATTTGAGATCAGTAGGGGGCCTGTAAATTAAAATTTAGGGTAACACCAACCTAAAACAACGGGTCGCATTGTATGCGGTGCATAGCTCGGTGTTTTCTTGGATACAGTTCTGTTTGGTTATCTTGAACCTAGGAATTTGGAGTACAGAACATTGTCTTTTCTTAATTTATTTTTTATTTCTTTCTTTTTTACTTAAGTTGGAATTTAAGATGTGCTATGTAGAACATACTCGCAGTCCTATGCTTTGGATGACTTGGATTGGTCCATTTTTTTGGTGGTGGCTATGTTGGTTTGCATGACTGACTTCCAACGGGTTGAGTAGGCTATAGGGTCATTCCAAAAAAAAAAAAAAAAAAGGAAATGCAAAACATATTTGCTCATGGTGGATTTTTTTCTTTATTTATTTTGTTCACTAGTTCAAACTTTGAACTAGCCCTTTTACTTTGTCTCCTTTTCCCGACATTCATTCATTATCCAATTTTCAGTGAGTGCAATTCTTCTTCTTCTTCTTTGCTCCAATTATTTTGTTTTTCGATTTCTATCCTTTCTATACAATTTTCTGATTGAGTGACAGTTACCACTCAATATTGAATCGGGGTAATGTTGATCTACATGATCAAGCTGAGATCAAGACAGGCAGAGGCCAGAGCTAGGCTCAATTTTTAATTAAGTTCGAGCTCAAGCAGATTAAGTGAATTCAAGCTGAGCTTGAGCTTGGCTAAGCTCAGCAAAGTTTGATTTGGGTATTTCACATTATCAATTTATCTGTTCTCTTGAAGGGTTTAATTTCAATATCATCCTGTTGCATACAATGCACAGCTGTCTGCACATCCAAAACTAAACATGCATTGTATAATTCATTCATACTTTGCTGCAATGTCCAACAGGGATTAGGGATCGTGTGAAGGAAAAGATCAGCGGTGGAAAGGTGATCAAAGTGGAGGCCCACCCGATCCCTGAGCATCCACGGCCATGCCGGGTGAAGGGCCGAGTGGCTCTTGTTGGTGATGCGGCCGGGTATGTCACCAAATGCTCTGGTGAAGGCATATACTTTGCTGCCAAGTCAGGCCGCATGTGTGGAGACGCAATTGTCCAGGCATCCCAGAACGGGAGAAGGATGATCGGCGAAGATGATTTAAAGATAGGTTATCTTAAGCAATGGGATAAGAAGTATTCGACAACGTTCAGGTTCTTGGATTTGTTGCAGAGTGTGTTTTACGGGAGTAACGTCGCTAGGGAGGCATTGGTGGAGATGTGTGGGGATGAGTATGTGCAGAGAATGACTTTTGACAGCTACCTGTACAAGACAATTGCAGTGGGGGATTGGAAGGAGAACGTGAAGATGGCATGGAATGTGATAGGAAGTTTCATGAGAGCTAAGGTGGTTGGGAGAGAGGTAGAGAGGTTGAGAAGTGTATAGATAGAAAGAGAGTTTGTGTGTCTTGTGTAGAAAATGCATCTCATGGTTCTGAAGGTGTGTTTTTCTGCCAAAATAACAGCTTCTATAAAGTTAAACATAGGTTGAGATGTGGCTGAAGTATTACCAAAGGCCATGTTGAGGCTATAGCACAAATTACACTGTCGTGCAAGATTTGCAAAGCCTCCTGTTGAACAGATGTCTTATCATCATCACCACCATCAATAATCAGAGCGTTATCCCAATTATGTTGGAGTCATCTGCATGAATTTTGTTTCACCAGTCTAGTCTAGTCTAGTCTATTCTGCATGAACAGTTTTTTCGCTGGCTGTCAAACTACCTGGTGCAACCCTCTATTTGGGCTTGGGACCAACATCTTGGAAACATATCTTAGACCGGTAATACTTTTACAAATTTTAACTTCCAAATGACCAATAATGTCAAACCTTACATAGAAAGTGATGCATCGCTTGCGTTGTGAATATCATTATGTAAGAATATGAAGCATCAAGATCGAAGGAGCTTTCAGTAAGGTAATGATCATCTAGCCTTACTCTCTAATTATTCTTTTGTTGGTCAAGACAGCAATGAATGCCTGTTGGGAAATGAGTCTCTGCGCAGCTGGTGTGCCTTGGAACTCATGCTTGTACTGAGCAATATTGAGAGAGGATTGACTCAAGTGTTTCCCCACAGATCAAACAAGAATTGAAATTTGGACTTTGGGTTTTGGGCTGCCTTTATATGATTATTACCATTGATTTTGATACAAACTAGAAAGATTTGGTGAGTCCATTAGAAAAACAGTAAACAGTGTAAAAGAGCTCCAGGTAACTTGAGTGCAGGGTAACAAAGTTCTAAACAGGGCATAAAAACAAAGATACAGGTGGTGAAGGGAAATCACAGCAACAGTTAAGATAGCAAGAAGTCAGCCAAAATCTTTTCAGGAAGACTCTACTATATTGATCGATCATTGAGATGTTTCATCCATAATGGACCACAGATATACCTGGCCACATGTATACCTGTGTGATGGACGGCCCAATATTAATACAGGGATGAAAAATAAGAAAAAAAAAGTTCATAGAACAGAATGTGGTATATGGATATTTATGGATTTAGTGAATCTACAACATAAAAATATAAAAGATAGATTTACAAAAGAAAATATGGGTTGGCTTAGAAATAAAATAAATAAATAAAAAGTGCTAAATGATATTCAAAATATATATTCTATGGCTACAGTGTTTATGTAGTTCTGAAAATAGAAAGAGTCATGGTAGATAATATTTTTCAAGGAAAAATTAGTTGAGATGTGAAAATATAATTGCTAGTGAGTTTATGGTGAATATAAATATTCTAAAATGTTGAACTCTCTTTCTACATGAGATGGTTGTGTTTTTTTTTTTAGAACCCAGTGGCATCTACCAGAGAAAAGAAAAGCATGTGACAAATCTCATATACAATTAGCAACAACATGGGGTCCCATACATACCACTGATTCTTTGCCATGAAACCAAGATTAGGACGACCATGTTAAATAGATGGTAGGTTAAGCTCTAATGCACATGGTATCCTTCTTAATCCCTCTTTAACATGCACAAAGGTGGATCCATATAAATCAAGGTGTGCTTTGAAAGAGCAAACCTCTTGTTTCTTTCAGAATATAGAGCAGTTTGATGTTCTGAATTTTCATGCATCCCACTGCCTTGACACTTTGGTGTGATATATTTTTCTTGCAGAAAAAGTAAAACAAGATGAAGCGATTTTCTTTTTTAATAGAGAACATTTTTATCTCCTACGGAAAGGATAGGATTAAAGATTCCCTCTCCTTTTTTTTTTTTCAGCCCTTTTGGAGGGAAGTAGATCTCCGGTGAGGTAAGGGAGCTTAAGTGAGAGTAGACCTCCAGTGAGGGAAGATGACTGCCCAAATTCAAATCCTGAAGCGGCCATGTAAGGACCGAGGCCTCTTACCATTGGGATAAGAGGCCGTTCTTGGATCATGAGTTTGTTATACATATGCTAGGTTTCAAAAAAAAATTTTACCATAGGGTGTTCAAATCGAAATAAATGACTTTATTATCTTTTTCTTCCTATATGACAAATGTGTGCCATACTATGTGACATTGCATAATTTTGAGGTGAAATATATTGTAAGAAACAAATAGAAAGTACCCAAATAGGGAGGGCCTGCGCAAAAGCACTGCTTAGAGCTGTAACATTTTCCTTCCACATAAACAACCATCTTTGATATAGTGTTGATGGTGTGAGAGAAACTGACTGTGTGTGTGCAGGTGTGTGAATATTTACCAGAGCATGAGAAAAAAAGAAAAGAAAAGAAAAGAAGAGATGATCGTCCTTCGATTAATGTGCTCTCTATTGTTTACCAAAATCCCAATTGATAATTTGATGTTTGTTGATTCGGCAGGCCAGTCCCACCAGTACATAAAGTGGGCCTTTGATTGCAATATACTGCTTCACCAAAAAAAAAGGAAAAGAAAAAAGATTGCAATATACTTCCTTGCTCATCATGATTATAATCAATCAATTTCAAGACCTTATCATGGAAGATATGGAAAGAAGAAAAGAGAGATGAGTTTTTGATACTATGAACCCTAAGGGGTTGGCCGAGTGGTAAGAACTACGGTTCCTCTCTCTTTCAGAGTTAGAGGTCTTGATATCGACCTCCGTTCCCCCCCTCTTCACGAATCGAAGGTTGAGTTCCACTTATGCTATTACTTGGGGCCCACATGGGTTTTACCCAGCTTTTCTTTGAGCCTAGAGGGATTAGTCTAACCCAAAGGGTTGGGAACCCTTCTGTTAGCAAAAAAAAAAAAAGTTCGTAATACTATGGGCACAAACATAATTTTGCGATATTGCAAATAATGGAAATATTAGTTATTTGCAGGGGCAAGAACTCTGCTTGATGAAGTTTTAAAAGTAAACACCCACTCGATAAGCTCATTGTCTAAGAATAAGGATATCCATATGGTAAAAATTTCTTAAATGCACTTGTCATCGAATTGCCATGAATATAATTGCCTCTCCAAATTTCATTCCAAGTTGAAAATTAATTTGAGTAGGGTTTTTCTTTTTTCTCTACAAAAGATGATTTGTATTAACAAAACAAAACATACACTCAAAGTAAGGGGTCATTTTTCGTTCTCATTTCCTGTGTAAATGAAGCACATTCATAATATTTACACGTGATCGTGTTTGGTGTGCTTATTTATGCATGCAATTCGTAAATGAGGTGCGAAAATCATATGTAGTTGAGGTCGTTGATAGTCTCTCACTTACATATGTGAGGAGGTGGTAAATGATTGCATATATGAATGAGGCTGGAGCAGTGGCACGGGTAGAAATAGAGCTTTTGCCTTAAACAACTCGTAGGTTCTAACTTTAGTGCCTGGAACCTCCTTTCAGCCCTCTCGATCTCACTCCGAAAATGCGGATCTACACTTTCGGAGCTGATCTGTCTTTGGAGCGTGGTTCAACCATCCTCGGAGTGCGGTTCGATCGAATATAAAGAATTTTGATTTTTTATGGATTTTCTTTTTCTGTATGCTTGATATTTATCTTTTGAATAAAGAAAATTCTTTTGACTTATTAATTATTGTCTGTTTTATATAATCAAATTGCAAAGTTAATTTTTTTTTCTCTATTTTTGATACTTGAATATATGGATAAGATATATTTGTGCTCATTAGTTAATTGTTTATAAACCCATAAGCACAATATTGTGTAAGCGCTTCGGAGGCGCTTCGGATGTATAATTGTTTTAAAATTTAGCATTTCGGCGCTCCCGCTCTGCGCTCAGGGCACTTAGGTTCTAACTCCTAGGTCATTTAGTTTCATATATTAAGTGTTCATAGATTTTGACAAATTTGAGAAAAACGTCCAAAATATCCCATCATATAGGTCTTATATTTTGCAATTTTGTGGATGTTCAATATTTTTATATAGATGATAAGTACAAAGACATCTAGGTTCATATCATGAATCTATCATAGATTTTAAGAAACATGTAAAATATAGAAAACCACCTAAACTAATGTGAGACTATTGGATGTACTCGTTTACTCTCGTGAAAATGGTGATTTCACATATGTAACATTTGCATGTGAAAATATTACATGCGAATCCTTGGCCTAGGGGTATTCATGGACCGGGCTGGACTGAGCTAAAGCATATCCAGGCTTGGATTGATTTTAGAAATGAAGGCCCATATCTGGCCCCAGCCTGACATGGGCCAAATGTGAAGCCCAAGCCTGCCCAATTCATATATCAGACCGATCCAAACCGGGTTTGCATAAGCAGTAATATGCATGCATGTAGCTTGAGTTTTTTGGGCTTTGTTTTTCCATACAGCCTCATGCACGAAGTGAGTTTTTCTTTTAAAAATATTATGAATGTTTATTACAGACTTACAGTGCTGAGAGTCTCCTACTACTCCAGTCTTCCTACTAACTATGGGCAATGAGAAGAATAATGTTGAGGCAGAGTTGTATTTTCTCATAAAGAAAGGTTCAATCACATTTTGAAGCTAAAATTGTATTGACACTCGTGTGAAATGTTAAAGCAGAGGTTGTAGGTTCAAAACTACAATACCACATTGGGTTACAGAGGAGTTTACTCGGCTTCCCTCTGGGCTTGGAGGGACTAGTTAGCCCAAAAGGTTGGAACCCTCCTCTACTAAAATGTTAGAAAAAAAAAAAGAAATGGAGAGAAAACTTGATACTCATCCAACTATCACGGTAATTTTCCAATCTTGAAAACCGATGAGTCGAGAAACATGGGACACCCCAGTGCTAAGGGTATCTCATCTCACACATCTGTCGAGAATTCATACTTATATAAAAAAATGGAGGTTTTACTTAACTTTTACTAATCTATTAAAGCCAAACAGACCCTCAGAGATTGAACTCTCAGTGCGTAGGTGTGGTGTGGGTGTCCACTGTACATACCCGACCCGTTACTGTCCGCGGATCCATCTCTGAGTCACGTGGGAACGTCTCGTCGCATGTGAGAATTTTCCGCCGAGTATCTTCTGCTATAAAAATGGCAGAGAAGACTTCCTTCTCTTTCTCTCTCTTTCTCTCTCATTTCCCATCCTTTGCAGCAGATTCTCTCTCGCTCTCTGGTATGAATCCAAGATCCTCTCTTTCTCTTCTCTTTATCGTTCTTCTTCGATCTGATTAGATCTGAGCTTGCAAATCTCTCAATCTCTCTCCATATGATCAGATCTAATCTTCTACTTCTTTTGATCTTCTTTTTTTCTCTTGCGGTTTGATGATGAGATTTGAGATCCGATCTATTTCGTTTCGTTCTAGATTGGTTTCCTCGAGATCAGATCGGATCTGATCCGAGACTCATCTCTCTGTATATCATCTTGTTTTCGAACGCTTTTTGTTGTTGTTGTTGTTGTTGTTGTGAGATCTGATCTGTTTGATGTTTGATTGGAGAAGAAAATGGGGCTTACGTTTACGAAGCTGTTCAGTCGTCTGTTTGCAAAGAAGGAGATGAGGATTTTGATGGTAGGTCTCGATGCAGCTGGTAAAACCACGATCCTTTACAAGCTCAAGCTCGGAGAGATCGTCACCACCATTCCCACCATCGGTATATTTATAGAACTCTCTCTCTTCTTCTTCTTTGCATGATTCTTTTACATGCAGGTTGCGATGATCTTAGATTCGATTAGAAATCTCTGCTTATATAGATGTGTTTGTTCTTATGTTTCTTAATTATAGAACTCTTCTTCTTTGCATGATTCTTTTACATGCAGGTTGCTATGATTTTAGATTCGATTAGAAATCTCTGCTGATATAGATGTGTTTGTTCTTGTGTTTCTTAAATTGATTTGATTTGTAAGAGCTTGATCTGTTAATTGTCAAAAGGAAAAAAGAGCGAATTTTATCTGTTAGGGAAAATTAAGTTAAAAGGGTGAAGTGGTATCTGTAAACATGCGTGAAGTTTCGACAATTTAACAGGAGGTTTTGGGCTGCTGGATGTGTGGTTTGGTCCCAAATAGATCAGATCACTCATCATTTACCCTTGTAAAAATATGTTTAATGTTGACTGTTGGGAAATTTTGGCCAGTTGGCCTAGATTTAAGGCGTATTGATGGGATTTACTCACCTTCTGGATTAGAGGTGAGTGCGGATTAGTAATCTAAAAACAAATAATATCATCATCTGACAGTTCTATTTGTCTTGTGTTTTGCTGTGATTGTTAATAGTTGACTGATTTTATTTTGATTGCAAATTTCTTGGATCTTATGATTCAGAATGTTAGATGACACTTTTTGATGGAGGACTAATTTTAACCCCTGCTCTTGCATTTTGTGTGCCCAATAGGCCCCGCAGACAGGGAAAAGTTACACTTGGGCCAATATGTATATTTTTAAAAAAAAGTTACACTTGGGCCTGAATGACTTAGGGCCTATTTGTTTGGATAGAATACATATGAATGAAATACATAAGGAATCCATGCTCAAAATGTTAAAAATGAAGATCTAAGATGGATATCCAAAAATGCGCATCAAATAACCTTTCTGTTTATTATTATTAGTTTTTAATAGTGAATAACGTATCCTTTAATGGAAAGGGAAGATGGGAAATGAATACCCAACCATTACCCTAGTAATTCGAATCCTAGGAAGTCAAGGTCCCATCTACATCACTGCCCTTTATCCTTCACCCCTCACTTCATATCCTTCTTCCTTCCCCTCTCATAATCTTAAAGGTGAAGCTCATTTAACCATGGATTCCCATGTATTCGGTTACTATACTATGTAAACAAACAGATCCTTAGTGTCTTTACTAGTCAGCTTACATTAGTGTGCCTCATGTAGGTCATCTTCCACCTTTTTTCACCTTGGTACATGTGTTATCCAATAGAATTGGGTCTAGGGACACAACATGTGGATATGGCAGGACACGGATTTAACACATAAAAAGTGAAGTATTAGACACGATATGGCATGATCCATTGGTCACTTTGAAGTATCCGTGCATGCATCATAGGCGTGCGGCGGTGGCGGTTTTGGGTTTGCTTTGTCAGTGTTTTGGCAAGTCCCATTATCTATGTTGTATTTAGGATTTGAAGTTTGCATTTGGTTAAAGGTGTGGAGATTGGGGGCTGGCATCACTAATTGCATTAACAACTGCAATTTTCTTGTGACGTGCGTAACCAATTAGGGATATGGTTTTTATTACGAAATAAAACTCTGCCCTACGCTTTGCATAGTGCTATTAGCATGCTGGATCTTCATTAATCCTGCGTCTAGATCCATGGCTGATCCATTCATTTCTAGTACGCGATGTGAATCCGATTACCTTGCTTTTTGTCTGCCTGCTTACCCCATGCTTTAGGATCCACATCAACCTTTATTTATCCATATTTATATTCAATAGAAAAATCTAAACTCACGGTTTCTTTTAATTATTTTCCTCCAAAAATAGCTCACTATGCATATTTCTAGTATCATTAGCCAGAGTTAGTTTCCACTTCCTCGTATATTTTATTTTTCTATTCTATTAATTTGAGTTCTCTGTTTGGATCCTAGACTAACAGGATTGTGGGCTTAATTAGGCTTAGTCACCATGGGTTTGGTTTATTGGATCTCATTTGCAAGTGAGACTCAAATGAATCAGAACCAAGCCCTTTTTTTTCTGGTGCTCAAGTAATTAATTTTTCTCCGAGTATGATTCTTTGGAAATGCCCTATGGTGGTGGGTGCTTAATGTGTAGGAACTTAAGAGGCTACATTTTGATTGAAGCTTCACTATTTCTTTCATTAGGAGAAATCATCCTAATTTATACAAGAGAATAAGGAACCTTATTCAAAATTCAAAATAAACTCTATTTAAAATTTAATTCAAACCTAACATCTCCAACAAACTCTGACAAATCTAATATATCTACCATGGTCTCGCAATCTCATGGTCCTTTGTGAAACGAATCATGCGATTGTTAACATAAAAAGGATACAAACCCTTGTTCTCTCTTTGCACGATCATTGTCTTTTGCCGGTGAATATCATCTATCTTGTAGGGTCTATCATCGCTGCAACCCGCTCTTTTTGAGTCTATTGGTGTCGGTGGCCCATTAGATCGGATCTGTTGTGATTTTTTGGGAAGCATTCATTTTTTAGGTTTAAAGAAGATTAATTACTTTTTAATTTTCAATTTTATATTTATTGCTTACTTTTTTGTTTCCATTACAATAAAATGCTAAGAAATTTCTCATTGTAAGAGGAAAAACTCTATCTATTGGCTTGCTTACTTTTATCCAAAACAAGATCTATAGTACCCACTAGCAAAAAAGGGTAGAAAAGAACTGCACTACCACACTGAGGCCAAAGGGGATTTACCTGGCTCCCCCTAGGCCCGTAGGGATTAGTTCGGCTCAAAAGGGCTGGGACAACCCTCCATTATCAAAAAGAAAAAGAAAAAGAGCGGGGCCCCCTAGGCCCGTAGGGATTAGTCCGGCTCAAAAGGGCTGGGACAACCCTCCATTATCAAAAAGAAAAAGAAAAAGAGCGGGTGTGGGTGGGTGGGTGGGTGGGCGGGCGGCTAGAAAAGCATTGACGGAAAGTAGAGGAAAATAAGAGAGAATAGGAGAAAAATGAAATAGTGATTTTGGATCTTTAATTTAGTTTTTTGCCTTTCTTTGCCCAAGTTTATAGTAACTTCCACAATATTTGTAGTGTTACAGTGTTATGTTGAATATCATCGATATTTTTCAAAATATTGTGATATAATCAAATAATGTTTTTTTAGCACATATGCCATGACATTATCACAGTATTTTTAAATGATTGGCAATATTTGTGAAATAGTTAGACTTTATGTCAATTGCCTTATAATAAAAAATTTGGTGCTTTGGATTATCATAGTCTTTTATGCCGTTGATTAAAGTTAACTTCTGTAACTATTGAAACTTTGGTGCTTTGGATTTTACGAAGAAATTGTTACATTCAATTTACAAATGCATCCATCCACCTTTGTTATTTATTATTTCTTTTCCTGCATCTCAAATTCAGGCTTCAATGTGGAAACTGTGGAGTATAAGAACATCAGCTTCACTGTGTGGGATGTCGGGGGTCAGGATAAGGTATGGATCATCATTAACCATGCATCTATTATTGTACTCTTATTCCTTCTCGATGGTAAACCATATGGTGAGGTATTTATGTTTTATCATTTTTTAAATCAGCAATGGAGGTGGTTTCAATGCAAAATGAGAAACCAAAAGGATACAAAAGAGCATTCCTGTTACAGTATTATCGGTACTATACTGATATAGGACTGCAGGACCATTAAGAAAAAAGATAATAGGACAGCAGGCATGAAAGAACGCAGATTACATAGGACAGCAGCCATCAACCTCTTGCTTACCAAGCAAACCTGCCTTGTTATTGCTTCTCTTTTGATGTGAACAAGCTTAACTGTAATTGAAGCTCACAATCTCCTAATTTTGTTCAATATGGAAGTGATTCTCCAAAAAGTTTAATTTCCATCAGCTGGTATTTTTAATTTTTTTTTTCTTCTTAAAAACAGGAAACGTGATTTGAACCTGCCTGCATGGTGTTCAACACTATGTTCTGTTGCTATCCTTTTACACAGAATAAATATGTAGAACTATCTGCATCTTTACCATATGATGCAAATAATTAATTTTGCACGTTTTATTTGTTTTGTTTATACATGTTCTAGAAGAAGCTTTTATCGATGCTTTATTACTTCTTATTGGGGTTGTAGATCTGCAGTTGTTTCTCCTATTATGGTTGAGCATGGCAGATGGTTTTCTCTTCTCAATGATTTTCATCTCTGAAGAAAAAAAATATTTTGATCTCTGGAATTTGGTTCTGTCTCATTCAACTGACTGTTATTTTTTTTTGCTTAAAAAAACCAGATCAGACCATTGTGGAGGCACTATTTCCAGAACACACAAGGCCTCATTTTTGTTGTTGACAGCAATGACAGAGATCGTGTGGTTGAAGCAAGAGATGAACTCCACAGGATGCTAAATGAGGTGAATTTCCCCCCTTTTAAAACAGTTACTTTAATTTTTATTAAAATGAAACGAAGTCTACTAGTGATTAAAAGGCATTCTGATTACGAGACATATTTTCCTTTTAAAGACATAATTTTTTACTTAACTTTCTTGGAAGCTATAAAGTGTTTCTAATAATGACCATGAATGAAGTCTTTTTCTGGAGGTCATTTGAACTATTTAGAAGGAGAGGAACCTAAGATGTTTTAAAGGCAAATCAGGAAGTGGTCTTTTTTTTAAGTGCCGCCTCCTACTTCAGGATGTTTGCATCTTTTGTGTTGTTTTCCCCTTTTTTTACTTCCTTGTGGTCTTAGTGTTCTGTGTTTCTTTTTTGCTTGCTTATCAGTAGATCCCTCTTGTACTGCTAAGCCTTTGTTTAGTCAAAGTTACCATTCAAAAGAGTAATAAAATAAAATAAAAATAATGATAATAAAGGTTAAAAATCCAAAGATCTCATAGAGTAAGAAAGTCTAAACTTGCCTAAATTGCTGCAAAGTGCCACTAAGGCATGCCAGGCTTTACTAAATTTTTGCAGCACACTCAGCAACAAAGCAAGAGAGAAAAGAGACCAATGGTTTGGTTTATTGCCCGTGAGCCTTGATAATTGGCACCTTATAATAGATTGGGCCTGGAAACTTGCATATGCATAACAATATTGCTGATTTGAGCAACATTGGTTGGAATTATTTGCTTGTTGTGAGTGTTGGTACAACATATTTTGTGTAAAATAGAAGCAGCGACTTTTGGAATTTGTTCTTGTTGATAGTTCTAATTTGAACTCGATTGGGTGTTGCAGGATGAATTGAGAGATGCTGTGTTGCTCGTTTTTGCAAATAAGCAGGATCTTCCAAATGCTATGAATGCGGCTGAAATTACTGATAAACTTGGGCTGCATTCCCTCCGCCAGCGACACTGGTAAAGTGCTTTTTCTTTCTTTTCTTTTTTCAGAGCCAATCTTATGACTATCTTTGTTGATGGTTTTATAGTCTTGGTATTGAAATGGATGTATTCAATTGTTACATCAGAATAGCTAGGATCCCAAGCAGATTGGGGAAATTTACATTGCAAAACAGTGAGGGCATATATTTCCATACCCCACACAACCTTGGGCTAGATCACAATTTCTTGTGCTGATCCTCTCTAATTCAATTTTTTAATCAGTCTCCTTAATTCACTTTTGTGATCTGAAATGAGCAGGAAGAGGTTTTTAGTTTCACAATGATATCTACTAGCAGATGTACTATGTCAGATTGTTATAGCTTAACGGAGTGCTTTTGAACTTTCAAAAGCATGCTATCCAGTCATTCAGATGCACTGAGCTGGAGGACAGCATGGCTGCTTACTTTAGAATGATGCCAATATTATGGACTTCAGTGATGGATATGTTAAAATTTTGATCAGCTTGATTCTTAAATTTTTATAAATTTCTGAAGCTCTCCAAAGTTTTAGTAATGTCACTGTGACTTTAAATGGAGAGCATAGAGAAGACGATAGATTTAGGGCTAATTTAGAAGTTCCATCAAAGTTGGCATGAGGCATTGTCTTCCTCCCAATAGTACAATGCATTTTTTGGTTAAATTTTATTCCACCAACCAAAGAAAAGACCAAAAGACAATTACCGAAAAACAAAAATAAAGCAACTAAAACAAACTGTGCAACAAAAATGATTGAAGATCGAGAAAGTCCGTCCTTAGCAAGACCATCCGCCATTGAGTTAATCTCCCGTACGATGTGACGAAAAGAAGCACCAATCTTTTTAGAAATATCATGCACCTCTTCTACCCAATCTGCAATCCACCATGGATAGCTAGCCTTTCCAAAAGCCCACTGAATTGTTGAAAAAGAATCTCCTTCTATAATACAATGCATTTAGGGCCTGTTTGTTTCATGTAATTGAATTCCTAGGAATTCTAAGACCTTGTATTTTGTAAGTGGTAAAAATTGAAGAATGAAAGGTGAATATCCAAAATGACCATCAAATAATCTCCATTTAATGGAAATTGAGTTGAGGGAAGATGCGTAATGAATGCCCAGCCAGCACCCTAGTAAATCAAATCCTAGGAGAGTCAAGGTCCCATTTACATCGCTACCTTGTATCTTTCACTCCTCACCTCTTTAATAATCCTTTGGTGGAGTTCATTTGACAATGAGTTTATATGCAAACAAACATGCCCCTAGACGTCTTTAAAAATGTAAAATTAAAAGGATCTGAGGCCTTCAGACCTGAAACATTCAAGATGTTTAATTTGGGTTGGGAAAAGCGGAAAAAAAAAGAAGACAATGCAGTCAATGAGCAGCTGCTTACTTTTTCACTTGCTTTATAAAGGACTTCCAAACACACCCTAAGCTGGGCTATTATGATTTTGTTCTTAGATGAAGTTGCTGCTAAAATTAATTAGAAAATGAAGTTGATAAAAATCATGTTTTTGGTTGCAGGTACATCCAGAGTACGTGCGCTACTTCTGGAGAGGGATTGTATGAAGGTCTCGATTGGCTCTCAAACAACATTGCGAACAAGGTATCATCATCTGCAATCTACTCTATAATAGGACAAGTAACCATTCTGAAAAAAAAAAAAAAAAAAAAAAAAAGAAGAAGAAAAAAGGACAAGTAAAAACATGTTATATATTCAAGTATGCTTACGAAAGTTCTCTATGTGAATTGACTCTTTGCTGTGTCTGCAGGCTTGAAATATTCTTCTCCATGCTTGGCATACATTGCTCCCATTGATCATCGAGAACTGGGTGCTCTGGCATATAGACTTTTTATTGTTTCAGTACTTAGTAGTTCTCTTCTGCTTTTAAGCTTGTTTGCGTTAGACAAGTTTTCCCTTTTGTGGATTTTGTTATTGTTCCATGACTTGATATCCAGTGATGAGTTGCTGTGGGAATTAGTTTTTATATGATTTTGTTTTTGCAAACCGTTTTCCCATGTATTTTGCTCTTATTTTCCTTTGATCTTTTCCTTTTTTATTGAGTATTATCTTGTTTTCATATGACCATTGGTTTTTGCCTTGCTCAAATCATTTGATTGGAGCCTTGATTGTTGACCCATTGGATGAAAAGTTAATTTCTTGTGAATGACCTCACACCAGTCACCATGGGTCTCATTGTGATATTTGCTTCTATGGTCTGTCCATTTGTATGTATGATCTGGATTTAAATAAAGATTAATACATAACAACAATAACAACAACAACTATTATATATAGTAATAAGAAAAGAGGAATTAGTTTGGAGACTTGTTTGTGTAAATAATTCTCTCTCCCAGAACCAGTTCATCAATTTGGATTGGAATTACCTCTAGATGCATTAGAACTCTTTACCTTCAGATCTCTGCTGTAGCACCACTCTTTTTGTATACTTGGAAATCGGATTGCCCCATCCAAACAGGTCTTAGTATGTTGAATTAATCAGGGACTGAGATGGTAAAATCCTTGTCAGAATACAGCCTCTCAATTTATTGCTGCATTGGGACAAATTGAATGTGAGGAATTATTAATGTTGTCCCTGAGCAAACTCAAGGAATGCACAGTTCCTCTGTTCATCACTCTATACAGGATCTGGATGAGCCCCCATATGTATCATTTATCTACTGTTTAAACTATGCGCCTGGCAGTGGATGTGGGGTGGTGAGAAAATTCCTTTATCCACTGCTTAAAAGATGACCCTCTCCAGAAAGATGAGGGGTTCCTATAAGAAAAACAGATGAAGAGTGTGATCTAGAAGAAGATTTAGGGCCTGTTTGTTTTGAATTCCTAGGAATGCTATGACTCTCTTTTTTTGTAGTATAGCGGTTAAAAATCTATAATTAAGGGTGAATATCCAAAAACGCCCATCATGATACTTTCATGGAAATTGAATCAAGGGAAGATGAGAAATGAATACCCAGCTATCATCTGTAAACAAACAAGCCTTTTACCGATTAAATTTTGGGGATGTTAAGTAGATGTAAGCATTTGATTTTTAACCAGCTTTTCCAGTTTAAATAAAAATTTCCAATACGGATAAAGTCAAGTATAATTAGGGAAATCTGTGTGGATAGGACTCTTACTCTCACTGTACCATCAAGGAATCGATCTCCAGGTAAGAACCTATCTAGAAAAATGAAGAAAGAAGAAATAGAAAAAAAAAAAAAAAAAGAGAAGAAAAGTATAGTTAGGGATGCACATGGGTTGGATCTTGATCCTATGCGAAACTCGTGTTGCAACCAAAAAAAAAAAAGAACCAGGTTTCGGATCCAAACCTAGAATAAGATGTAGAGTGAATCACTATAATTGGATAAAAATTGTTCAAAACAATTTTTTTAAATGCACAAATGGGGATATTGAGTAGTTAATGATTAAAGCTAAGTAAATCCTCAAACATCAATATTACTGTAGCTATATTGGCCCTTAAATCTTATGTATATTTCTAAAGTGCATGTAATTCTCTTGTATATGGATCCTTAGATAAGAACATGCAAGGATCTAAATCAAGAACTGAACCCTATATGATTGGATCTGGATTTAGATTCAAAAACTTCCTTATAAAAGCCTATGGCACAGTAGAAAGTGTGCTCACTATTGCAACATTGAGGTTGTGGGTTCTAGTCATGTTATTAGTTGAAAAAAAAAAAAAAAAGGATTCAAAATTTTCATAGATCCAAAAATGAGTTCCATGCGTGCTTTTATTCAGAATCTGAGACTTTAGATACTCTGATAGTTGAATACCCATTTGCAGTCTTGAGTATAGTGTAGTGCATAGCTAATGAAAGCTTGATTCATGATGAGCATACATGACCATCATCATCAACAAAACTTTATCCTTACTATATTGGGGTCAGTTACATGAATATTGTTTCACTATTCCACTCTATCCTTGCCAACTTTTTGAATTTTTATCATTTTTATCGTTGTCCTCTTTTGCCTACCTCTTTTTCTTGAGGAACGGCATAAAAAACCTTTTCTCACCAATCACCAAGGCCATTGTTGGCCTGTGTTTGGTATCAATAAACCATCTCAAATAAGTTTATCTTTGTACGACATAAACAATTGATTCTTCCCTTAAATGCTCCTAAATGTACTTATTTCTGATTCTATCTTTTTTAGTTTTTCCAACACATCTCTCAATATTGATAAATAATTATTTATATCAGAGAGGACTTGGCTCAATATACAATGGAATGGAGAAACCGACCCCAATATAGTTGGGACACGGCTTTAGTCATGATGTTGAGTTATTTATATTAAAAGAACATGGCGGAAATAATTATTTATACGTAAAAAATATCAAGTTAGAATATATAAACTTATATTATCAATGGGAAGGGCGGCAAGGGCCATGTTTGGAGGGGGCCAGCTAATCAGTGCAGAGTTATCTTACAAAATGGCAGATCCACTAACGTTGGAAATACTCTCTCCATTCATACCATTGGTGAAAGAAAAGGAACCTACCCTTGTGCTACATTTTATTGATTGAAATACAACATCCTCCCACAATCCCAAAAAGCATAGAATAGATTCATTTCTTTTCCAAAAAGAAACATTGCTGAATCTCAGAACATGGGGGTTTTACAAAACAATGATTATTAAAAGAAAATACTCTTCTCAACACTGGCTGTGCAGTGGCCTCATGAAAATGCTCATCTCAACAATGATTGTGCAGTAGCCATCTGTTTTTGCCATTAGAAACCCATTCTTATGCACTAGCTGAACAGCTATTGGTTTCCTCAGATTCTGGCACAAGCCACTTGTTTATGTGTGATCGAGCCATTTCTACCTGTAAACATGCAAACAGAAATCTGGTTAATGTAAGCACAAAGGGAACTTGGATTACAGAAAATGAAACACCCACACTAGTGTGTGAATTTGCATCCAGTGAAGATTAGAAAGATAGGATATTTATTCATATAGGTTGTTCTCTATAACACATCGAGTTGACCCCAGACAGACGGTATTGATGGTATTGATCATGAGTCTTGTGAGAAGAGAAACATTGCAAAGGGTCCATTCCATGGACAAAGTATAATGCTGGGCTTGCACCATGAACATCAAACAGCCTCTCTCTCTTTCTCTCTCTCTCTAGCATTATACTTCTACTATGTTCACTGGAAGCTTTTATATTTAGGAGGTGCTCAAACACACAAAACTGCTCAAGTTAACTTTTCTTTTCATGTGTTTTTGGAAATTAAAGCAGAGACTAGATAACTCAAACTCCCAACATGCATGGACTGATAAATCATCATCATAGCCATCATCCTACTTTTATCCCTTCAATTTGCGTGGATATGTTCCAGTCATGTAAAGACAATAAACATACATATTCTTATCTTACTAACATGTACGGATAGATCTTCATCATAGTCAAAGCCTTATCCCAACTATGTCGGAGTTCAGCTACATGAATTTTGTTAAACATGATGGATAGATATGTTTCACAAAATGGTCACATAAGTAGTTGTTGAAGAAAATCTGAGATTTATGGTCACACTGAAAATAAATATTGCTTTTAGTAAAAATGTAGCAGAATAGGGGGAAAAGATATCCAAAAATTTAACTTACCTGCTTGTCCCAGTCTGTTCTCCAAGTTATGCACATAAGCACAAAAGTCTGAACACCTGTGCCAATCAACATTCCAATCCAAACTCCCTACAGAACAATAATTCCACAGTCAAACAACCAATTACTTGAAACTGCAATTACCATTTACATCTCAAAGATAATCAGTAGAATAGAAAGTAGTAGACTTTACTGAAAAGTGAATAATGGAATTTAGCAGTATTATCAATTTACTAAAACATATTGTAAAACTTGCATTTGAATGTTGGACACAATGATTTCGAGCTTTTGCAGTATTAAAAAGGAAAAAAAAAACTCCAACCTCTGTTGCAATATTCTGTTTAATCATTAAATGGAGAGTTGGATTCCCTCCGTAGTAACATTTCTAAATTGTTGCGAGTTGAAACTAAAGAATGAAACTGGTCTCATAAACCTGAATTGAAACAATTGGGTGCGAGTCCAATAATCGACGCATTTTTAATTCAAGTCCAGGTTGGGTCCACAGCATGGACTCCAATAAAATTCATATCCAGATTTCAATAGGTTTCAAACTTGAGGACCCAATACCAAATGCGATATTTATATTTATACATGAACATTAAATGTCTTAACCTGTATTATACAAATATTTTAAGGGTATAGATCTCAATTTGAGCCTGGATCTAGCTACTTTATTTGGGTTTGGATCATCATCATCATCATCATCAAAGCCTCGTCCCAACTATGGGTATGGATATAATTTAAATTTGATATGGGTATGGCTTACAGGCCTTCTAACTGGACAGAGTCGGGTCGAGGTCCTTATTAATGAGTAAGGTTTGACTTTGAGTACACTATGGATCCACCTAAACCCTAACTGTTTTCATTCCTAGTAGAAAATACTGCAGTATTAGGCTTTTCCTAAATCCTAATGCACACTAGTAGCTAGTTTAGCTCAGGTCTATACGCACTGAAGATCAAAACCTGCTCATCTGAATAAAATTTAGCACTGAGTTTCTGTAACATTGAACACTTCCCTACTCAAGACAATTGGTACCTTCTTGCATTTGATCCATAAAACATAGAATCCTGTAACTCATAGTTCCCATGGTTAGGTGCTTAACAATTTGAATTCAGAGTGAGATATTGCCAAATTAGGATAATTTATCTCACCATTACTTGTAAACCAATTATGTAACCAAGAACAGCTCCAATAGGTACCCCTATCACATAGTAAGATGTAAGGTTCACATAAGCCACCACGCTCTGCCAACCCGCACCAACTGCAACCCCTGATGATGAAAATGATGCAGTAAATATTAAGTTTGTGGATTTGAGGTGGACATTCTCAATTTTGAAGAGAAAAGATAATCATATAAGGAGATCATTATCATCTTTCAGCGCAATGTTTGGAATTCGGCATTAAATGGCCCCATCGAAGTTCCCAAGGCGCTCGCGTACGGGTGAGGTAAAATGGATAAATAGTCATTTTACTAAATTGAGTGCAAACGCAGAAAAAGGCGAAAAACGCAGATATCTGCCCTAAAAACAAATATATTGCACTGAACAAAAAATGGTTGGTAGCTTATGCTACAATGCCTTCTCCCAATTCCAAGCATGCCATTGAGTTTCATTAATTTATAACTGTATGAGATATAAGTATCAAATCTCCCTTATACCTTGACAAATACCCAGAAAAGTTGCATACACTACAAAGGGAATATAAACATACCTGAGAGAACAGGTTGAACACTGTTCAGTAGTATGGAGAAGGCTAAAAGAGGAGATAGCTGTGCAACTGCTTTAGATACTGCAGTGCTTTCTGTGAACATATAAGAGACTGTTCCACGGAAGAACAGAAATACTGCAAAGAGAAGAAATCCGATGGAGAAAGATGTCACCACTATCACCTTCACTGAAAATTTTGCAGCTCTTGCACTCCCTCTTCCAAGCTCATTTGAAACGCGTACACTGCAAGTTTTTATCCATATGACAGAAAATTTTCATGGAAAACTAAAGACAGTTCAGTGCCAAAAATGAGAGAGAGAGAGAGAGAGAGAGAGAGAGAGAGAGAAGGAATTACATCATCTTTTAAAGTATTATAAATACTTAGATATTACTTATCTGGGTCTTGACACATCATTTTGTGTACAACATCCTCGCAAGACATGGCTATGATAACTGGAACTATTAGTTTGATGGTTTCAATGTGGAAGGGAGGTGCCTCTTGTTGGACTTCTCCAAACAACTTCTGCTTCTTTTATTTTACCATGTTTTTCAGTTCAAAAAATTGCTGGATAAGATTTTGCTTTATAGATAGTGCCAGATACTTACAACTTCCACAATGGTTCTAATTATATCAATGGAGTCAATATTAAGTTTCCTTAGCTAACCATTCTTGTCAAAACCTTGGAGTGTTAGTAGAGGCAGCATAAATACATTTCAATACTTTCCCTGGGGTGGAACTCAGTCAGTGCACATTTCGCAACACGCACATTTTTTTCAGTGTCAAGATGTTCCTCATGGGATTCAAACTCAAGACTGGTTGGCCGTGAAACCATATTAAGTTTTCTTTGCTAACAATTCCTACCAAAACCTCGAGACGTTAGCGGATGCATCATAAATACTTTTCAATAGTCAATCAATGAATCATGAGTTCCACCGGTGTGGAAAGTTGTGATAAGATGGATAATATTACTTAACACATTATTTAGAATGACTATAAAAGGAGTTAAGCACACCATAATAGGAAACTGAAAAAAGAAAGGAACCTTTCTTTGTTCACTTTTGAATTGAAAAAGGCCTGTTTGCATGGAATTGAAGGATTCCTAGGAATTCTATGAAATATACTCCTAAAAGTGGTTAAAATTGTGAAGTTAAAATCATGATGCACAAGTGAAGATACATAACTTGCTATGACATAATCTTGTCTTTAATGATTAATGACCTAGTAATCAAATTCTAGAAAAGTGAAGGTCCCATCTATGTCTACACCTTAATCCTTCATCCATCACCTGTTAATAATCCTTGCTGGAATCCATTTTGCCATGAAATCTTATGTTTTCAATTCATACAAACAAAAGGTTTCCAAATGATTCAACTGTAGACTATAACTTGAATTTCAACAACTAATTACAAGAGGGAAAAACAAGATTCAGTACCCATGCAATACTAAAAAATGAATAAGAATTACATTGTCAATGAAGGAATTGTACCAGAACTATATTTAACTATGATATAAAAGAATACCTTGCTGCTGCCAAGAAACCAAAAGATATCATCATTTCCCACCCACTGATGGAGAGGCTGCAAGAAGGAATGAGTAAAAATAGAAAGCATTAGAAATTATTTGAAATGATTCCTTAAAAAGATATGTTCAATGTTTCAAGTACCAAATGGAGAGTGCATCAATAGCAATTTCTGCATTTTTCATATGTCCTGTTAGCAGAATCAACACAGTGTTGTACCACAGCTCCAGACTGCAGAAAAACAAAAAGGGAAAATAAGATCATATTTTTTGTGATGATTTGTAACAACTTCAGTCCCAAATTAGAGTTCCATTCCAATGTCAGAGCTACCATGTGCCATTTTTTGGGTCATTGCCCAGCAGATTCTGGTGAACCATTATATGGGCACAATTCTGATATATGTTGATCTTGATCATTTAAAAAGTGTGCCCCAGGGTAGATGAATCTGAAAATTACACCAATTGGATGACTCCAACCTTCACAATTCAGCTTATGTAACCAATTTCCTTTTTTTTTTTTTTTTTTTTTGATCGGTAACAATAACTTATATTAAAAGAGAAAATAATACAAATAAAGAGTACAAGAGAAAAAGAAAATGAGAAAGAAACACAGAAGTACAAGAGTAATGTACCCTCTCACACCACAACTACATAATAAAACCCTCCCAAGGGGAAACTCTCTCAACACCTTGTTTAGTTAAAGCGTCCGCCATCATATTTGATGACCTGCTCTTATGCTGAAAGCTAACATTAATGGCTGTGGATAAAATCCTTATTTCATTGAAGAGGAATTGAAACTTCCATGGATAAGCCTTCCGATTCGAAAACCAACTCACTGCATTAGAAGAATCACTCTCCACAATAAGATCGCTATGGTAGTACCTTGAAAAACATCGAAGACATTCCAGAATAGCTAAAACTTCAGCTTTATTAGAGTCACAAACCCCCACATACTTAGAGAACATAAATAAAACGTCCCCATTGCAATTTCGAAGCACCCTTCCAACACCAGCTGGTCTAGGCTTCCCTCTGGCGGCCCCATCAACATTGAATTTAAACAAACCAATAGGAGGAGGAGACCAAAGAATAGATTTTCTTACTTTGATTGGGCCACACCCCATACATGATTCCCAATTAATAAGTATGTCGTGAAGAGAAAAATTAGAGAATTTCTTTCTACCCAAAGCCCACTTTGCGATCGTTAAAGTAATCTTAGAAATCAACTCCGCAGAAGTTGAGGAGGATCCCCTAAAAATTCTATCATTTCTTTCCTTCCAAATGGACCACAAAATAGTAAATAGAGTTATCCTCCAAAGAATACGACCACAACCAACAAAACAACCTCCCAACCAAGACTGCCACATTAGCAATCTTCTCAGGACAGCACCAATCAACACCGCACCTACCAATAAAATTGACCCAAACACTGGACGTAAACTCACAATGAAGAAGAAGATGGTTCACCGACTCCAACTCCTTATGACACATCACACAAGTGTCATTGATGGTGGGTGATGTCAGTCCTCTTCTTCTCAAATTATTCGCCGTTGAGATCTTAGCTGCCATTGCTAACCAACAAAAAGCCTCCACTCGGGGAGGAACCAAACCCGTCCAAACAAGGGAAGAAGGAGCCCTAGGGTGATGGTTCCCCTCCAAAGCTGAGTAGAAGGCTTTCACGGAGAATTCTCCTGATATGGATGGCTTCCAAATCCTAAAATCCTTAGAAACCTTGCACAAAAAAACATTAGAGAGAAGACTCAACAACTCCCCATACTGGACATCCTCTGAGAAACGAAGACTTCTTCTAAAGGTCACATCCCACAAAGTACAACCATCCCTCACCTCACCTCATAACCAATTTCCTTTTTAATTGTCCATTCCATAATCCTTGTCACGGCACCCAGGAATCAATGGTGATCTTAGATTTACTTTTGTCCTTTTTTTTCCACCAACCTCTTCTCCATAAGGTCCCTTGCACTTCCCACCTCACCTATATTGATACAAGATTGAGTACTCTTGATCTATGATGCACGGACACTTCTAAATGGACAACATATTGAGTTGTAGCATATTTGATACTCCACATTTTATGTGTAAAATTTATGTCCCTCCGTATCCATGTTGTATCAGGGCATCATAGCTTTTGACCATACATGCCCTGGGAATGGAGCGGAGCCATGTTTGGTGAGTTGGACTAAAAGTGAAACGTGCCCCAACTCACACTACCTTGCTTGGTTGCTCATGTGACTTGTGATAGGCTTAGGATTTATGATACCAAGCCTGTCTCACAACAGATATAGGTCGGATTTGGAACAAATTGCTTATAACTTTTTTTTTTTATATTTTAAATATAAGAAATAAATCAAATTTCCAATACCAATATATGCTACACAGGTTCTGTGTCTAATAACTTATTAAGTAAATTAGTCATAAATAAGACAAGCGGCCCAAATCCATACCCGACTTACTCCAAACCAAACCCAGGCCTAGTTGGAGCAGATCAAGGAAGGTCACCCATTTAACTCGACCCATTGCCATCCCTGTACATGAGAGAGTATCTACTTCCAGTGGCGGACCTACATGATTCGGACTTGGGGCGACCGCCCCAGGTCAAAAAATGTTAAGATTTACATGGGCTATATGGCCATGCCCAATTCAGTAAAGCAATTGCCCCACCCCATGTATCGAAAAATCCGTCGCTTTCGGTGTCAGAAATCTCCCAAATGAAAAACCATGGGACCCTTCGCTTAATCGTTCTTCTTCTTCAGCTCATGCAGTTCGGCTTCTGTACAATAGCATATCATAAATGTCCACCCTCTCACCATACTTTTACACAGTATGTGGGGAAACAATATGTTAATTAGGAGCGAGATATGAGTTTTTTATACTTAATTTGTCAAAAATAAAAATAAAGTCTTTAAACCATACAATAAGTGGATATTATTGACAGTTGGCATTAGTTTTAATATTTTCAATATTTAATTGACCATTGTCCTCCACTCAAATGAAAATTCTGGTCCACCTCTGTCTACTTCCAACCAAAATGTAAGTGAGAGAGAGAGAGAGAGAGAGAGAGAGGCAGGGGCTCACCAAAGCATGACACCAGATGACAAGGAGAGCTTGACGACCGGGCCCAAATCTTTAAAAGCCACCATTGAGAACCCCTTCCATGTATCTGAGCACCACCCACCTAGAGCATACCCCAACTGCCCAAACACTGGAATCCAATAAGCTAATATCATAGAACACATCACACCAGCAACACGCAATTTGAACTTTATGGCCAAGAGCCAAGATAGAAAGACATGGAGTAATAGAGAGAGAGCTGAAAAGTAGGCAATAACATTGTTCTTGCTTTGGGCTTGTAGATACATCTGCAGGGTGAAGGAGAAGATGTAGGAGAAGATTATGGGTATGAACCACAAGGAGAAGTTGCCTGCAATGGCTGCAATGTGTTCTGCTTGACCAAGCAGGCGTAGGATGGGAGAGGTGAAGATGAATAATGGGGTGAGAAGGAGAGAGCAGATGAAGAGGACAATCCATGATCTTTGAAGGTAGATGCCCAACATGTTGTACTTCTTGGCTCCAAAGGCTTGCCCACATAGGGTCTCCAATGCACTAGCCATGCCCAACTGTTACAAGGAAAAAAGAATAGAAAAGAAAAAGGGTCATTATCAATTAGGAACAAAGACAATTTTGTTTCATTTTATAACATTCTTAATTTAAAAAACTTATGAAAAAAAGCAAGTAATCAGAATGTAGTATTTCTTGGTAATGGAGAGAGTGTTTTTTTTTTTTTTTTCTTTGAATATTTTTTTAAGATGAAATAAAGATTTTAAGGTGTGTTTATGCAACAAAGAATTTCGTGATAGAGTAAAAAATTATTTTGATTCTCTGTATAGTCTACTCATTCTTTGATTGATGCATGTGAAAAAGTAAAAAAAACAGAAAAAAAAACAAAGAATAATTGATTTTTATTCATATTTTTAGATTTTCCATAAAAATGGTAGGAATACAAGACTCCTCTCTCTCTTCTTTGGCACATAAATCTATGGAGCGCAAAATCTGGTTTTTAGTTGTGTACCCAAAGGAACCAACGCTCCATGAATTTATATTTTCATGTGAGAAACGAATCCGGCAATCCGACCATTTCATAAGAAAACCAAATCTTTTCTATTAAAAAAAATAGTTCATTTTTTTTCACTTCTTAGCGGGGATTGTGTCTTATCAAACAGTGGGATACATGAAAAATGTACTATGGAAATCATAGTGAAATGAAAAGAAAGAAAGAAGCATACCAGTATACCGTTAGCAAACCTGAGAAGAAGGGTATTGACGAGAGAGAAGGCAGCAAGCTCTGTCTCGCCAATATGTCCGATAAAGGCCTGGGCGATTACAGTTACACCAAATGTGGAGAATCCTTTAAAAATGGCGGGACCTGCTATGACCCACATCTTTTTATTCTCTCTCCATATTTGCTCCCCAATACTATCTTCTTCTTCTTCTGCTCTAGATGATCCCAGAAGCCTCTCGTTGAGACTCTTCTCCATCTCTTGTTTTCAGCCCAAATGCCAAAACAAATGCAATAAGTATTAGTGCTACTTCACAAGGCTGCGAGCCAGATGGTTTGGATTATTTCATTGTCCGTATGTTGTTGCTCACCTGGTCAGATACATATATGTAATGTCGGTATGAGTGCGTAAGTTCAAGTCTCTTATTAAGGGGTAAAAAACAATTCCATTCCATTACAAATCCTAACTATTGAAACTTTAAAAATTATGCATGCTTGCCCCATTAATATTCATGTTGTGCTTATGAAGAGATTTTACATATTTTTAAATCATTTTACATATGAAAGTATATAGGTAGAAGAGAAAAGACACGTGAAAGACAATGTACAAATGAGTAGATAAAGTAAATAGGAATTTATTTTTATAGAGAAATGGTTAAGAATCTATTTGTCATCAAAAGAGAGATTTTGAATGGATTTATTACTCATTTGCACATTATCTTCAACTTTTTATCCTCCTCTCTAACCTCTTCACTTTCTAATGCAAACCATATACAAATATCAAACATCCCCTTAGCTCCAGTGATTCTCTAAAACCCATATCAATTTAGAAAATATATATCATCCTTGGCTTCCCCATTACCAACAATTATCATTGGTGCTATATGTAAATAGTTTATAGATAATTGGATTGAGCTGTTTGATCAACCAAAAGGCCAACACTAGAAAGCAAAGAAGAGAAGAAAATAGAGCAAGAAAGAATAGAGAGCTTACAACCTCGCATGATATAGCTTTGAATTATTAGCTCAGATTTCAGAAAAAAAAAAAAAAAAAAAAAACCCTCAAATTTTTTTCTATCATTAGAATATATATACTAGCATTAATGCCCATACAAATCTCATACAAATTGAATAGTTGATTAGAATTAATATTTAAATTAATTATAATTAAGAAAAGTGACTAAAATTATTCAATTAAAACCCAGTTTTATTGAAACGTAGGCATCAAAATAAACTATAAATTATTAATGCTTGTCAATTTGAAATCGAATGAAACAAACTAAAATCTAAACAATCCATTTAAAGGAGATTGAGCAATACTTTTCTCAACCTAAAGGAAGCAAAGAGAAAAGAAGAATATCCTGCATATTTGATTCAAGACACCCAATTGAACTACTGAATGACAAACGTATGAGATTTAACATAATCTCATGGATAAATATATAGAAACAACATTTAAATTATAAATTTTTTTTAAGCAAATCAAACTGAATGAGTAAATAGATGCATCCAAAATGACAAATGAAAATAAAATAAATGTGTGAATTATTGTTTTTAATGATATAAAATTAAAGAGAAGAAAGGAATGGGAGAAGATGCTATTGGTGATGTGAAGGCATTTCTCCTTTTCAAGTGCATGCACCACATCCACTTCTTCTAACTCCTACAAATCATTTTTAACCATCTATGCATTATAATTTATTCAAAGAAAATCTTGAAAAATGAAATAAGGGCATATTTGTTATTTTTCAGAATTTTAATGGTGAGGACTTGATTGAAAGAAATACGGAAGACTTTTATACTTTTTTTGAAATATTCAAATTCTCATGTACTTTTTTTGAAAATAAGTTAAAAGTTTTATACTATTTTGAAATTATCCCTTAAATGTGTTTCAATTGCTGATGTGGCATAAGAAGTTGACATGGCTCAAGCAGAATAGAGACCATGCCGTTTTTCTTCTAGGATTCAACTTTAAGGTATAAGAATAAACTTGGTTTCAAAGTACGGTGGTTAATTTCTTGCAATATTGGCCCTCCTCATTTTCCCTTTTTTTCCTTTCATTAAAGGGGAGGATCCGGAAATTCTCAAGGTTACTTTTGTATTTTCCTTGCTTCTAAAAGATAAATAAATCATTGTTCAGATTTTAGGAAAGTTTTAAAGAATTAGCTAAATTAAGCAATCCTTCCTTCCCTCCCATTTTCTCTCCACATTGGAAGTCTTCGAGACATCTTCTCCTCTCCGGCTTTTTGAGAATTCTACAACTACTTGGATTCAGGCACTAGTTATCCTTTGAATTCAAGTAGGAGTTCGTCTTACCATATTCGAGCATATGTTAAACAAATGATGTGCTCAATCTTATGGTGTGACCAACTCCTTTTGGAGTGAAATTTAGGAAAAGTCTACTTAAGAAGAGATCATTTATTCTAAGCATCATGGATAATTACACCTTGACTCTTCATTTTTTATTTTATTTTATGGAATTGGTTTATGACTATTATGCTCTCAACCATCTATACCAACCATAGGCAACATGCCCCATCAAATGATCACAAGTAACCAATCATTTTTCAATCATCCATGTCTACCATAGGCAACGTGGCCCATTATATGGTCACGAGTAACTAGACAACAGATTTTTATTAATTAATTATTGGTAGATTAGTTTCCATGTGACCAATCTGATATAGCCCTATTTTGATTGGTTTTAAGAAATTTTGTCTTTAAAACTATTGAAGTATTTTTAAATTTAGGAAGTTCTCTTTAGATATTAATGAAAAACTCAAAAAACAAATAAATTTATATTTAAAATCATAAGCAAAAAAATCACATAATGTTGGCAACATGTGAACAAAATGATATAGTAAAGATGAGAATGTTGAGTACAAACTAAGTACAAAATAGAAACTAAGTACAAAATAGAAAAAAAAAACTTTTTAGAAAAAAGAAGAAATGAAGCTATAAATTAATGAGTACATGAATTAGAAATATATAAAAGAATTACATAATAAATAAAATAAAATATAACAAAAGGGAGGAACTTAAAAAGGGTAAAATGTATAAACAAATATAAAAAGAGTAAAATTAGAAAAAATAAGTAAATGATCATTAAAAAAATAAAAGAGAATCTATCAAACACTAAAAGGACAAAAAGAAAATGACCACAAATTACTTCGCGTTGATACTTGATTGTTGAGATGTCAACTTTCTCCACAGAAGTATTACAAATTAGCTTGTCACATAATTGTTACAACCTATACTAAAAGAAAATAAATCCAACAAAATCCACTTGAAAAGTATACTCAG
This sequence comes from Camphora micrantha, assembly GCA_003546025.1. Lineage (NCBI taxonomy): Eukaryota > Viridiplantae > Streptophyta > Magnoliopsida > Laurales > Lauraceae > Camphora > Camphora micrantha. Next base: position 23,302,946 of record QPKB01000003.1, on the reverse strand, counting down.
GAATTAAAACACATCTCAAATGAAATAAAACAAGGAGCACAAGAATATAATTAACAACCCAATAAAATTTTATGAAAGCATTTAAACAACAGCCACAAGAAATCTACAACAATAAAAAAATTCCCATTTTTCCAATATAAAAATGTGTGGGGTGCACATATGGTTGGCATGATGGGCCCAGCAAAGCTCATCACCAATCTCAGTTTCTTAAAGAGACAAAACAAAATAGTAATAATATTAAAAAAAAAAAGATTTGATATCAATCAAACCCATACCTTTGATTTCTGTTTTTATCACCAGTTTCTTGCCGAGATGTTCCCTTCCTGCTGTTTAAATTGTCCAAATCTTCACTCCAATCAGGGTATATACGATAACAAGTATGGTGGCCCATCAGTTGTTATTCTCAGATAATAAATTGTATAATAGACATATGAATGCATTTGATTTGGTAGTTGTCTTAATCCATTTGATTTGATAGCATTGTAGATGGAAGCCATAGCAATACATAATGGATGGAGAGAGAGAGATCAGCAATATGACATTTAGAAACTTACATGACAGTCCACAATGGCTCCAAAAAAAATCTCAAAGGGATGCAACGATCATGATCAATAGAAGGATTAGTAATTGAAGATTATTAGAATATCCATTGGCAAGGAGATTGTGGTAGAGTGTCTCATGAGGGCATTGGCAACTAACGGATCGAGGAGATCAACTGTAGAGAGAGAGAGATGAAGAAAAGGAGAAGCTAGTATTGCAGATATAAAAGAGATTAAAGGAGAAGTGAGGAAGAAGCAAAGACGTTTCACCTCCTTAATACTAGGATTAGAAGTCGAGTCTTGGAGAGATTTGAGAGATTATGTAATCTGTTTTTGAGGGCTTTCAGTTAATCTCAATTCTCATATACAGTTTCTTTAGAAGGGGTTAGGAAATGGTGACAGGGATTGAAGATTAGGCCATGTCATGTGTAGGAGAATCTTTTAAAAAGATTATCCAAATACCAAAGGTCCTATTTCTTAAGATATTAAGTGAAAAAAAAAATACAATTAATTTATGGCCCAATGCAGGCCATAAGAAATAATTAAAATTTAGAAACTAAAAAAATTATAACAACAAAGCAATAAATTTTATTTTTAGGGTTTGAATGGGCTACTATCTAGCTAGTATTATTAATATATTTGAATTTTAATATACCTATACAATTAATTATCTTTTTTCTGGAAGATAAAAACTTATTATGAGAAATTATTTTGTATGTATGGCATACATGTATGGTATATATACATATATTGCAAGATGCACAAATTTATATTACTGGATGTTTTTATGCATTTAAATAGAACTTTCATTACAATTGATATAAAAACTTATATTAATGAACGTTAAACAGAAATTATGACATTGAACACAATATGTTTGCAATTATTTATATTTTTTTGGAAGGTAATTAAAAGTTTCATCATTACCATCATCATCATCATCATTATCATCAAAGCCTTGTTTTAATATAAAAAATTATTTTAAAAGTAAATAGGTATTTGATGGCACATTTACATCAAAGGCTTGGGCTAGGGATCAAGCTTCTTCTTCTTTTTCTTCTTCCTTTTTTCTTTTGTTTGTTCACTCTGGGTCGACCTTCAAATACTCAGGTATTTGATGGAACACTTACATCTGTAAAAAGAATGGTTGGAACCAATGTGGTGACCCACCAACTAATGAGTAGATAAGCATTTGTTTTGGGCCTAGGTGGGTCCACATATCAATAGGTTTGGCTTTTTGTCAGGGAATGAAGGGGTCCTTCAAATCCTCTAAATACTAATTACCAAGTAGCTCATAGTAAATTAATACATAGAATCTTTGAACATTACATGGCCCAGGTATGATAGTTTTTCATATTAGAAAGGACTGCCTGGGCCTAATTTGTATGTCATAAAAAACAATTGGCCAGTTAGAGAAGAAGAGAGTGTTTAAGACGATTTTGCATGTATTGTGTGCTGTGCCGTCTAGAGAGGGAGTTTTACTCAACACTGTTTCCACACCTTGCACTGGGGACTTCCAACATGCAGAAATTTTGCACCCTGCCTTGTGTGCGTGGTAATAATGATCACATGCGTCCTGCTAAACAATTTCACACCCCCCCTTAGATTTGCATTTCTTGTACTGACCCTGCGGGTTACAATAAGTTTGGTGCGAGCCCAAGATAGAGAAGCTTGATTAAAAGCTTTCATGCGTGAAAACTAATCTCCTGTTTTATTGATGAGGTGTAGAACCATCTCTGTATTAATCTAAGAGCAGGACCTGTAAAAATCTCCCTTCCTTCTTTTGGACCCTTCCTGTTTGTTTCTTATGTTTCTCAAAGGGATGCCATTTATGAGCTACTAGGCCTATAAAGCAAACAAATTTTGTTTCGGTAAAATCTATAAAGCAAACAATTGCAACATCTTATGGACTTTTTTTTCCTCTACAAAGAACTAAATTTTAGAGACTTTTTTTTCCTCTACAAAGAACTAAATTTTAGAGATCTCTAAAATTTAGTTCTTTGTAGAGGAAAAAAAAGTCCATAAGATGTTGCAATTGTTTGCTTTATAGATTTTAGTATATCCTACAAACTCTTTTGATGTCTTATCCTTAGATTGATATATATATATATATATATATATATGAGCAATGCTCTCGTAAGCTCAAGCTTAGAATAAAATTTCCTAAGCTCATGCTTGTGGGGTCCACCTTTGGTAAGTGTATTATACTCAAACTCGACATCTATACGTTCCTACATAAATATGGCTAGGTATTTCGATATTAAACTCCCCACTGCCATGTCTCTTTATTAATTATAAATGTCATTATTTTTGTTATCTAAATTGGACACACAATCTAATCTACCATACACGTTGGTCATGTACGTTAATTTCAATTAGGTTCATATAATTTTTAGTGGCATTATGGCTCCATGCATGTTTTGATAGTATATTTTGGTCCTCTGTTAATTTCAAAAGTATATTTTGATTGAATTTGGTTCAAACTGTTGCCTTGTCGCACCTGAAACATATAAATAAGAAAAGGAATCCAACAATAATACTCAAAATGAGAAGAGAAAAGAAAAGGCAAAAGTATATAATTGTGTGGGGGCATTCTCCCAATAACCGAACAGGCTACGGGTTCGGTACTCCTGCCAGCTCGGTCTTCCTAAAAAGTGTGGGGGCAATGTTCAGATCGGTAGCATACGAGTGTATCTGTGATAGGGCCCCACCCGCAGTTCGGTAGTAGTACCGATACGCGGACAGTTCGGTAGTGGTACCGATATGCGGACATTTCGGTAGTAGTACCGATATGCAGATAACCCCTTATCTCCAATCGGCGCCCTGACAGCGTGCTTTGCGACGTCGTCAGTCCTTATCAGCGGTCATATCCGCAATTATTTTGAAGGTCACGGTGCGTCCAACGGGACAATACCTCCATTTATCACCGCTAGAAAGTACAATGTATGGTGATGGGACCCTCCCTTTTTACCTACCTCCGCTAAGAGAGCCTTTGATGAGACATCTACACCTATAAATACACGATGGGTGATCCCATAACAGGTATGTGAGAAAAAGAACACACAACCATCTCCCCCACTCTCATTCACCTTTGCTTAGTGACTGTGCTAACTCAGGCATCGGAGAGCCTTCGACTGTCAACAGTCAGGGGCCTCTAACCTTTGCCTTCTCTCTCTTTTGCTTTCAGGCACCCAATCATCCCAAAAACAAGCTTGACAACAGAGTTTTGAGCATCATCATCTCACAATCAAGTCTGTATTATTTTAGGCACTCACAATCATAAAACATACTTTGATTAATGTATATATATTCAATTACAATAATTATCTAAATAAATCCAAAGAATGTGATGAGTAATGACTCATGGAAAAGTGATTGAATAATAATTTATTATAGAGGATTTTATCAGAAAAAAAATATATTAGGTGACCACCATACCGAAAATATAATTTTAAGTGCCTTTGCACCAAATCAGTCATTTTGTCCGAAAACGTAATTTTGTTTTTTACTAGGGTCCTTATTGACCTTTATTTTAATGTTAAGGGTCCCTAGCAACCTTGCTTTCGACCTGTTCATACATTTTAGGGCTTAGAAGCTCGATCTTCTCTTTTGTTTATTTCATTCTTCTTCTTCAGCATTGACTTCGACTCCACATCAGCTATCAGGCATATTCACAGTGGTTCCTAACGACCCCCCATTGAGCCATGGTGCACATGGAACTAAGAATTATGAAAATGGTTTTTGAAAAGTACAAAATCATGTTTTAGGGCAAAGTATAAACTCCACATTTCCATTGGTTTCCCCCAAACAATAGCATATGCACTTTAATGTTCTCCACCAAATAACGACATGTGAATTTAATGGTCTTCAAGAGGTGGAAAAATCCTATAAAGGGGAAGCAATTCGAGTATGGTCGTTTTTTTTTCCAAGAACAGGGAATGAGGGATGAGTTTCATGCCTTTATAAGCGTATACCACTAAAAATCGATTGAGACCCTACAAACAAAGTAAATGGGAGTTCTGTAAAGGTTAGGATGGACTGCAGAGTCTCAATCGACTCTTAACATTACAAATAAAGGTTGATAGGGACCCTAGTAGAGAATGTAAAAAAAAATTATGTTTTCGGACAAAATAACTGATTTGGTACAAGGGCACTTAAAATTACCTTTTCGGTATGGTGGTCACCTATTCTATTTTTTCCGGTTAAAGCCCTTTTATTATATCATTAATAATTAGAGATGACTTGATTTCAAATTTCCATGGGTCTAAGGTAAATCCATACCCATTAATTTCTACTCAAACTCTTTTCTTACTCTACTTCTTTCCACCTTCCAATACAATTTATTAAGAATATTTTAGGGCTAAAACACGCAACCAATAATCAATGCAAGTACCACACAATCAATTCACGACACAAGAGATTTACCTATGAGCGTTTTGCTTAACTTCACTGTGAAGAAATTAAACAACTCATGATAAAATTCACAAGTTTGCTCTCTCAACCTCTCCCCTCACAATTTCTTTCTGTTTTCCTCATTTGCTTAAATGCTTACAAAGAATAACCTAGAGGGAAAGAAACTTGCCCTAAAAAAAAAAAAAAATCACTCAATGAGGCCGAGTAAAGACCTTTTGAGAAAAATCCAATACAACTCACACACACCTACTCACACGGTATCCAAGTCTCTACTGGACAATGACACTGGTCTTTCTATAGATGGAGAGTTGCCACATCCTGGAGCGCTATCATTATCAATGGATTGGTATTGTTGGTTGTACCCAGCCTATCATGGAATGGGTTGAAAATATGTGACAATACACTTTGCTGCATGACAAGCATGATTTATAGGTCGTGTACTTGGGTTGGTATCTTATGATGGGATGGTTTGATGAGGTAAATTTAAACTCCTATGTGACAAAAGAAATTAAATATTTTAAGAGAGTAATATGTTTTTTATTTTTTTATTTTTTATGATTTATAAATAGTAATTTACCAATAAACATGTAAACATGCACAATTGCGACCAAGCTTACTCAATAGGAGAGATCTTATGTTATGACCATCACTTTAAAGCATGGTTTGTGCATGGGCTAGGTTAGTCTGCTCTAAGGGCATGTTTAAGTCCTACTTTCTAAGTAACTAAAGTGTTAGGGATCAAACTCCGGCACCGATGAACCACAGACGGTGCAGCGAGAATTCAGAAATTTCGTAGGGGTAACTTTGGGTGGTGGATTATGGTAGTTTAAGACTAAGATGGTTTGCCATTCCTCTCCCATATGATTATAAAGGGAAAAAAAAAAAATGTTATGGATCTACACTTCCTCCATAAACGTGCCCACCAGCCCATGGGAGAACCATAACCATACCATATCTAGCTTGGTAAACAGTAGTTAAATGAAATTGGGCTAAAGCTTGGCAGGAATAAAAAAAAAAAAAAAAAAAGACCCCAAGGACTACGACGGTAGATACATATCTTTTAGGTCCCTTTGCTATATCTTAAATTTAAGAAGATTTTTATCGTAAAATCCTCTTTTTTATTTGACCTCTATCCTTTTATTGTGTCTTGAAATGACCTTGTACCTCATTTCACTAATAAGAAGTTATCCAAGAAACTAAACTAATGAGTTGATGGACACCTACATCAATTTATTCACAAGCCATCTCCTAAACTGCACAAAACACCATAAGTGAAAAGGGGTGTCTCATCTCGCACTTTCCATGTAGGATTGATCCTGAGTTCTTTATCAGAATTTATGATAAGAATTTGAGACGTTGGATTTTTTTCGGATATGCTAGCATTTGAAATATTATGTTTATTTCACCGAAATTTCAAATTCCAACCACCTAAAAGAATTTCAGAAATTTTACTCTTTATCCATTTTGTTGGAATTTTAAATGCCCTACCATTAAAAGGGATTTGAAATTTGAGGGACAACTTTTGAAAAATTTAAAATTCTTGTAGACAAAAATTTTAGAACTCTGGTAAAGGAATAGTAACTTAATAATTGGGCCCAAGTACCAAGGCTGCAGAGGATCCGGATTTTAAACAGAGACCTAGTCGAGTTCGAATCTCCATAGAGTCTGCAAAGCGTTACAGCCCAGCAAACAGCCATTTGAGTGTTAGAGCAGTGGATGATGACTTGCATGTGAATTCTTCTTCTACTACTTTTTCTTCCTTTCAACAACGACGACTTGAAGCCAAGGTTCCAACATTCCAATCACAGATCCCTTCTGCCCCTCTCCATCTCCATCTACAATTCTTCAGTCCCAAAACCAATTCATACCACCAAGGCCCCAAAAAAGGTCAGGATTTTGCGATTTCATTCGTTTCCCCTCATCTTCTTTCTCTCTTTTTATTGTTATTTTTGGCTTAATTTGTGTTTTAGTTCTGGGTTTGGTCTTTTTATTGGAATGGGCTTTCTGGGTATCTGCAATTCTGTTTGGGTTTTAAGAAAATTGAGTTTTGGGCTAGAAATTCATCCCCTTTTGCAGTATTTTCAATTCCTGCATCTGGGCTTTTGGTGTCTGTCTGTAGGCTGTTAGAACTTGGAATTAATTGGCTTTGTGGGTGTGTGCTGTTTTGTTTTGAATGTAAACAATTTTAGGGTTTGGTCTTATTTTACAGCAGATTACAATGATATTATTGGACATTTTTATTGGTTTCTTTTTTTGTAAAGTTGTGTTTTTGTTGCCCGAATTTGTGCCTTATTGAATATTTTTTCAAGACTTTCTTCTTTTGGAATGTGGTAAGATTCAGGTGGACTTTTATGCATATTCTGTTCGGTTTTGATGTTTTCGTTGGAAGAAGAGGTCTTATCATTTGAGTTTCTCATGGGAGGCTGTGCATGCTTGTTGCAATGCTATATTTTAGATGCTAATATTCTTTTCATAATGTTTGGAAACTCATGGTTGAGAAAGTGTGATGATGAGGGGCACAACAATTGTAACAACTGACAATAGCCATTATACAGTGACTGTGTCAAAGAGCTAAATTATGAAATCTATGCAACATTATGCGCCATGGGTGCACCATTTTATGAAAACAAGATGCGAGTTTGTTTCAAATAATGCCCATAATTGAACCAGAGATGCTATATCAGCTGCTACCGTTTCTTGGCCGGTATATTTGTGAGGATTGATGTTGGAAAAAACAACATTGAGCATTGGAATGAGTTCATTATGACTATCTGTTAGAATGTGAGATGTTTCTATATTCTTTCTCCACCCTTGTAACTAGGTAAATTTGGGAATGGTTCTTAACTGGTAACTTTGCAATATGCTATTGCATCTTATGACATTCTTATCACTCGCATGATTCAAAACCAAGAAGAACTTAGCCATAACCACAATACAGCTGGCATCCCTTTCAGAAATGGGATAGCTGTTTCATTTCCCTTTTCTTTACAGACTTTGTGATGATACATTTAATGGTCAATGGTGTATTCCACTTTATCTCTTATTTGTAGTAGGTGGATATTTTAATTGAATTGAACTTGTTCCTTTTGGCTGTGTTAGTGATGGTTAGAAGACAGAAAATGCATTATATGGGCTTCCATATTTTTCATTTGTTTGACCCAAAATTCTTCCTCTTACTCGAAGAAACAAATTCTGCTGCGCTGCTACCAACTGGAAACCCAATATAAGCAAGTTTTATTGATGGGACAAATTGTTGGTTAGAGCTTTCCCTTCAATTTTAAATATCGAACAATTTTCCTTTTTATTTTTAAGCAGATTCTCATTGTTTTGAAGTGCTAACAAACCCTTACAACCATATTGAGCTCTGATGCTGTCAGGTTAAATTTCCCATATTATAGTTTTTACAAGATATCATCAGATACAAATTTCCAATGCGTGTTTCTACTGCAAGTAGAATGACAACTGAATTTAAAGTGCTTCAAAATTTTTTTTTTTTGCTATTTTCAATGTAGTTGGGGTTAAGTCGTTAAGAGCACCTTGTAGCCTTATATTGCTAGGAAGGAATGTAATTATCTCTCTTCATGAACATTCATGCACCTTTCATTTGACGGGTTCATATTCTACTAAAATTATCATTGTGCTCTAAGTGGATTATATGTTGACTGAAAACAAAAAATAATATGTATCTTTTTTCCCAATGGTAACAATCTTTTTTTATATCAAGTGGATATGGAGTCCTGTTTTTGTTGTTAATTTTGTCCTTTATAAATGATATAAATTCTACATTTGATTAATGATATTTTTGGAGGGCTATCTAATTTAATATCATTTATCCATTTGATAATATGCTTAGGAGTGATTTGTTACATTCAAAAAGGCGTAATTCACAAACTCAATGCAACTTGAATCATGGCATCAAGAGCTTTAAGGAGAAGGATCCATCATGGAGATGCCAATGGTCTTAACCATGAGCATTCAGACAGATCAGAATCAGATGCTCTAAGTGAACCTCTACTTGAGAATTACAGACATGACGAAAACTACTCAGAGGTTTTCCCTTTTTCTTTTTCCACTTGTGTAGAATAAAGAAATAAAATTTACATTTAGAATTTAGGATGCTATTTTATGATAATTGATGAAGGGAAGTTCAATAAAAAAGGCAATGGGTGGGATGCACATTTCAATAATCCAAACCATTCACCTAAGGGACCATTGGAGGATGGTCGTGCCTGTCATATTCTTGTCTAATGGCCCCAGCTATTCAACTGTTGTCTTGCAAATGCACAGTTACACATAAAGATAAATGATAGGCCGCATCATATGAAGAGTTCGGATCACCAAATTTGAGCTCCACTTGTAAATATTATATGGTTAGCAACTGGCATGAAGGGAACCTCAATATGATCCAGCCATGTTCAGTTCTTTTCTATTTTTTATTGTACATGTAGGCGTATGTTCATGAACATCATCAAGACATCTGGGAACAACAAAGAAGGGTGCGCCTCCATTGGACACATCTTTTCTCCCAACTGATCACTCAATGGGCACAATGGTTTGGTAAGTGGTTCATTTGTAACATAAGTATGATAATGGTGTTAGCTCCTGCTGTGAATTGATGATAACATACATATTGTTTTGGTCCATTATTTAGTTGGACTTGTACACTTCCACGATGTTCCTTCATAATCCTTTCCATCCTCATTTCTTTTTCCAAGCTACTGAGTGCTTCCCCAATGTCACCTTCTTATGGCTGTCATCAGTCATGCCAGCAGAATAAAGATGCCTATATCTACGCACCAAAGGAGTTCCACACATTCAAACACTATGCGCTGCTAGTGAAATCTGATGTAATTTCAGCTATCACATATGACATGCTATCTGTCCTCACATGTAAATCAATTTTATTATTGGACTGGTTCACACGTCGAATACTGAAGAGTTTTGGAACTTGTGATCTGTCCATGTCAAGGATCGACCTCTCATATAAATCTTAAATCCTAAACTTTCAATAAAGATGAAGGAAGCAATGAAAGAATGAAGCTGTTGCCTTTGGGCTTGGGGTCACTTTGTCATGGCAATCAATCCACAAAGGGAAGAGTCCAAATGATCAGTGTATCTTGGCTGAACTCCTAGAAGAAAAGTAGACTTCATTCCAACCCAAGAAATTTGGAAGCAATGAGTTTCTCCCAAAAGGAATTTCACTCACAAAAATTCTAAGTTCTTTCAATCTAAATTATTGAAACATAGCCTTGGGACTAACAAACATAAATGTCTAAATCAACTTTCCTACTTTAGCAAATAAGAAAGACGATCATTGAACCAAGACACTAATTCTTGTGGAGCATTAACATATTTTTCTTGCTCCAAGGGTTCCAATGAGCCTTCTTGTGGGCCAGCTCCACTATGCACAATACATTTTGGGGTTTAACTGTCACCTTAGTGACCTTACTAGATATTTGTTTTTTGAAATCTTTTGAGCTTGATATTTACTGAACATTGAGCATTAATTAATAAGTGTACTATCATTAGAAGGTAATGGTGCAGATTAACATGGTAGAATTGTAATCTTTTTATGCATTAATTGTGATTTTCTCTTAACTGTACAAAGTCCAAGTGGAGGCTACATATGGTGAAAGGTCATACAGAGTGTAATTAACTTCAATGACTACACTCAATCTTTTTTGACTGTTATGACTATACTGAGTCTTACAAAATTTATGTTACATAGGGAATGCAACAAGAACTTTGGATTTAGTCTTTTTTCTTCCTTTCTTCATGCAACTTATATCTTTAGAAGAGTCAGACCCAAGTTGCATGTGTACAGGTACATTGTATTGGTATCCAATACATGTATGCAGTGTTGGATTCAATAAATCCGAAAAAAGATAGGATTTATGGATTCAGAGGGATATTTTAATTAACAAATAAATTCGTATTTTAATTAAAACGCAAGATTTGAATTAACACTTAAAAAATGTAAAAATCTTATATAAAACATTTAGTAAGCATTTTAAAATCTTATTTAAAATTTAAGAAAAAAATAATTGATATAGAATACTACAATTTCTTCATCTGTTATGAAACAATATGCAAACTAATGCTAGAATAATCAAATATAATATGATTAATCCTGCACAAGAATCTGTTTCATACATTTTGACATGGCATACTGTGCTAATTCCAAAGAAATGGAGTTTGTTGTTATTTCCTTAGTTACATCAAATGGGTTTTTACTTTGTTATTCATAAATTGAGAAGTCCAGAAATTAGAGAAAAAAACAGTGACATTGTGGAATTGACAAGGAGATTTATTTGAATCCATTTTGTGGTATTCTATATATGTACCATTGTCACCAATACATTTTGCTTAAGATTTGTTTGTTTTAGCCCTTTTCTTTTCTTTTCTTTTTTTTTTTTTTGATTGGCATGTTTTAGCTATTATTTACCATCAAACAAAACATCATATCAAGTATTTAAGGGAGTTGTTGAGCGCCTCACTCTTCTTTGCAGCAAACATCATCATTGTTTCAGGATCACTTCTAGGAAGGTTTCTGCCTCTTCCTTTCACCACCAATAATGGGCAGGATTGGAAGAATACACCACTTTCTCTTAGTCCTTTACAGGTGGAGTTTGTTTTCTTTTTGGTAGAAATATAGGTGGAGTTGAACTTATTATTCTTTGTTTTCTATGAAGACATCACTCATTTGAAATATATCTTTTGCCTAAAAAAAATCTTTTGTTGCTAGTGATTTAAAAATGGATAAGTAATGGAAAGCAAGATTTTTGTGATTGTGAGAAAGGGGAGCTGCATGAGCCTTGACTTGCAGATATGTTGATGTAGTGTGGGCGGGGAAGAATAGCCGACGGACTACTCTCCAAGCTGAAGCTTAGGTATTGTCTTGGTTGCACACCATAGACATTCAGCCGAGAGAAAACTCAAGGAAATTTTTTATTAATCACTGAACTTGTCCCTAAGGAGGGATTACAATCATACCCTAATCTAATCTTGGAAACAATTCTAATTAAAATAAACTCTAAATAAAATAAGATAGAACTGTCTAATTAATCTCATAACTATCTCTAAAATTTAGCTAATACTAGAAAATAGAAAATGTAGACTTGGATGACAATCTACCGGGAAAGATCTGGAAATATCCTTTAATATGCTTTAGTGGGCTTGGGCCAAATGTCTGCCGATCATAGATCTGGCCTGCATTAGTTCTCCCTTTCTTGGAGAGAACTGGACCTCGAGTTTCGTAGATGTCCTCCTGGGTTGAAGATCAATTGCACAATCTCCTGATTCTCTTGTTGATCTTCATTTTCTGTATGTCTTGCAAGCTTGATTCGATCTTTTCCTCCACTTAGAAGTAGATTGGAGGTGTTGCTTCTTTTGATGTCTGCATTTAGCTCGAATGTATGATTTGACCTTTAAATGCTTCAATTGCTGTCTTTGTACCAACAAATTACAATTTTCGAATATCAATGGTTGATTCCTGAAGTTGAAATCAATGTGGGGAGCCTCAACAACTCGATCTTCTTTCGAAATCAATTGAATATGATTGTCTTCTGATGATTTGTAGGGTGCTTTTGGAACAATCATTAGATCTAATGGATGATTTGACTTGCTGTTCATTAGACCCATGTCTTTAATCGCCATTGCTCTTTTTGTCTTCCTTTGCATCTTGCTTTTTTATGTCAGCCTTGATATCCTCTGCCATGGTTTCCAACTTTGTCAATGCAGTCACAACTTCTTTTTCATCTTTTTGCTCGCCCTTTGGTTCCTTGGTTGAAGGTGATGATGTAGACGAAGATGTTGTTAGTTGCAATGGAATGAGTGTAACATGACCTCCTTTCCATTGGAAGGAATATGTGTTCTTCTCTTTATCATTATTTTGACCTTCCGATAAAAAAGCCACAGAGATTATGAGTCACAAGAATGAAAGATACCAATCTTGATTCATCACACTAAATTTTGTCCTCATAACCACCAATCTTGAAAAATACCAGACATTTATGAGTCACAAGAATGACAGAACCATTAGACCATGTGACTTTATATGGTTTAGGTAGCGTCTCAGTTGGCCAATGGAGCTTGTCAATAACCTCTTCACACTTTACTCGCATCTGGAATATCACAGTTTGTTTCCACTCTTCTTCCTTCTCATTAGTGGTGAGAAGTCGACGTATGACAAGTGTGGGATTATCTCTTCGGCAAAATGTGATTTAACAATATGAGCTGTTTGTTTGAAATCTCCTTTTTGAAAATTTAATGGTCTCCAATGGCCAATGGGCTTGAAATTGGCTTTCACCAGCAGGGGGTTCCTTCCATGTCGGTGGATGTTGATACAACTGACATTCTACATTTCTACTTCTTTCCACTAGGCTTGTGCATCTCCTTTAAGTTTTCTTTTTGCGTAACCTTTACTAGAATTACCTCTTAATTTATAGCACATAAAATACTCCTCTAGAATCTCTATTTCCTTGAAAAAATGGTACTTCTGGAGCCTCTTGATGAAACATGTTTGAGATTTTACCTTGATGATCAATGACTAGTGATTGACAATCATAGGCAGTTTGTGGCTTGATAATGCTGAATGAAAAAGGCTGAGCACATATGTTGGGGTCACCTGACCTAGCTTGCAACAAGGTGAGAGAACAGAGCGAAGGTCTGATGGATCCAATTTGTGGGCCATAGTTTATGGCTTGTGGCTCAGGCTCCCTCTCTCTCTTTTTATTTTTATAGCTTACTGTTGGGTTGGATTTAACCCGAACTCAAGCCCCCAAAAAGGACTTAGTCGAGTCATCAAAGTGGTTGCATGTCGGGCTGGTTTCAAACTCAATGCACTGACAAAAAGAAAAAGGAGTCGAGATCCTTTCTCTTGTTCGACTTCGAACTGTCGAAGCCTAGAGAAAGAGGAGATTGAGACGATGCTGGTCAGCTGGTAGTTTCACGAAGACGGTGGAGAAGATGGGCTCAGGTGACCGAGACTATAATAGAAGACGATGAGGGTGACAAATGCTGGTGCAGTGTGTGGAGGCTTCTTTGGTGCACGGTATGTTTTTGGAACCGTTCTTCTCGTCTTCTTTTCTACTCGTTTTTCCCCCTGGTACGCCCTCTCATCTTCTCCCCCTTTCTTTTTTCTTCCTTTTTTTTTTCTTTAGAGATCAGGAGTGTTGGAGCAGAGTGGATTGCGTTGCGTTTGGATGGGTTGGGGAATGGGTGGAATCGACTGGGGGCTTGGGATTTGAGGACTTGGTATGGGAGTAGAGGGAATGGTGTTCGAATGAGTTTGATTAATGGTTTGAAGGGTGGGTTTGGTATTTGTTAAGGTTTGGATTTTAGGATGGTGGAGAGATTTGGGGGAAAATAGGTTCAGCCATTGGGTTTTGCGTGTCGAAAATAGTTGGGATTTTGGATGGGAACAGTGGGTATGGTTACCGGCCGGATTAGGGTTTTTGGGATGGGGTTTGAGGTTTGGTGGAGATGGGTTGTGGGTTTGGATGACAGGGAATGGGATGATGGACTATAAGAGCATTTGGATCATGGATTAGGGTTTGGTGATTCAAGGGATGATTTAGGGTTTCAGTTGGGTGAAAGGGGTTGAAATCGGGCCGTGATAGGGTTTGGCTAATATAGGATTAGTGTTCCAGGGCTTTTGGTGTTTGTGTCTTAGGGTATTGGTAATTAGGGCTTCATTTAGGGTAATTTGAGGAAATTTTTGGGTTTAGGTTTCTTGGGTTTTGGGATTATGGGAAATAACGGTTTTGGGGTTCGGATTGGGAGTCCACAGGGTCAGGGGGGTTTGCCTGGGTTTTGAAAATTGAAGGGGGTGAACTAGGCATAGACGAAGATGCGTTATGAGGAATAGGGTGTTGTTCGGGTGATAGGGGGTTTGGATTGGTGAGAATGGTTTGGGACAGTGGATGGGTTGGTTGAGTATGGGATCGTGACGGGGATAGTGGAAAGCTAGGTGCAGGGACAAGGATTGTGTTGGAGTTGAGATGATGGAACAGAGGGATGGACCTAATGATGATGATGGATTGAAGGAAAAACAAACAAGGGGATAGGTTTCGGGTTACCTCGATAGGAGATTGGAGCTATATATCTTTACTCTGATACCAATTGACGCAGCTCGGTAAGGAGCTGCCAACGGACTACTCTGCAAGCCGAAGCTTAGGGATATGGATCCATAAGGATCAAAATTGTCTTGGTCTCATACCGCAGGCACACAACCGAGAGAAAAACTCAAGGAGAAATTTTATTAATCACTGAACTTGTCCCTAAGGAGCGATTGCAATTCTTCATTTAGATTAATATCCTAATCTATTCTTGGAAACAATTCTAATTAAAATAAACATTAAATCAAATAAGATAAAACTTTCTAATTAATCTCATGACTATCTCCAAATTTTAGCTACTACTAGAAAATAGAAAATATGGACTTGGAAGACAATCTGCCGGAAAGATCTGGAAATCTTCTTTAATGGGCTTTAGTGGGTTTGGGCCCAGTGGCTGGCCAATCAAGGATCTGGCCTGCATCATATGTGCAGTATACTTGAGGTGTGGTTCTGGAGATGTGGCACTAAGTATTAGTATTAATTGATTAATTCCATTGTTAATAGATCATATCTACAAAATAACACAGATGTCTTCCGTTATGACTTGACTGCCTCTATATTTTATGCACAGCCAAAAGAAGTGGCTGAAACCATCAAGTTGACTTCGATGCAGTACTTACCAATGCTAACTGTTTTTGCTAGTTGCACTATGCAACTTGTTAAATACAGAATAAAAAGGAAATTGGCTTGGACTTAAGTTGTTAAAAGAAACATGGGACTTGAATTCTGAAGTCAGACTTTCAAACTTCGCAAAAATAAAGTTGGAAGCAGCATGCATTTCTGTCCTGTAGAGAAGAAAATGCCTGTTAGATTTTAAGAAACCAGTGTTTTCTGTTCCAGCATGTATGAGATTCTATGGCGAGCAATATTCCTCAAGTATGAAGAGAACTTTGATCTTCTTTGGACATGAACATTGAGTTTTAGGATCTGTGAAGAGTGTTTTTTTGGTAAACCGAATCTGTCAGGAGTTGATTCCTCTTTTGTTCTAGTTCTACAAATGAGAATATATACCTCTTTCATATATCTTGTTTACTCAACAACCTATATCACTTGGATGCTGACACTTTTTAGTGGTAGACATAGACAAAAGGGTTGTTAAATGGGGAGCCCTGGAAAACCTGATGCTCAATCTCAACACGTGCATACTTGTATTTTGGTATTGAAGAATGTATTATAAGCAAAAAAAAAATCATAAATGCATAATATGTAAAAGATGTGTCTTGATAAAATATGAGTACTCGGTTTCCTAGCATAAATGCTGCTGAAGTACAATAATAATGGATAGGTTGTGTCTTTCTGTAATAGCTATGTCAACATTGGGCTGATTTGTATTGGTCACGTCATTTTTTGTAGAGGTGGAATGTCCATCTTGTTTCAGAATTGTAATTTTTTTGTTACATGGTTGGATAAGCCTGTCTCAGATATATCGGGCTTTTCCAGAACAACATTATAATCCTATTGGGTCAAGATAATGTAACTAGTGTTGCATTCTGTGTTATTTGTTTGCTTGTTACAAATGATGCAACAGTATATAATGGAATACTTATTTTTAAATTTTTTTTTCCTACTGGAAGCCCTATAAAAAATTATGCTGTTTACTTCGAATTTACTTTGGCTCAGGCTCTTGTATTTTCTCCTTTGACTTAGCTCCGTACCTGTTTTTTTTTTTTTTCTTTCTTTTTTACTAATTTGTATTTTGGTATAAATTAGATCATATCTGTTTTAGGAGTTCTTCCAACATGTTGTGAGGATTGGGCTCCTGTTTACTGCTGAAATAGTGGGAAATCATACCCAATCACTTTTGAGAGATGGGGTTCTACTTCCGCCAGATGGAATGTTGTGGCCTTTGACAACTACAATTTGTGTGATTATTGTTTATTTTCAAATAACATTGCCCCTTTCTTTTTCCTAACTTTTTATACAGAGTGATTCACCTCTGATGCTTATGTTTTTTAACCCGCCCTCCAGCAAGAAAGATTGAGGAATCTGCAGCAGCGGTTGGAGATTCCGTTTGATGGTACTCGTTTGGATCATCAAGTAAGCCCTCTTCACAGATTTGTTGCTTGCTATTTTGCTGTGCGATACTACTCATATTACATTAGAATTATGCTCATAAACCGCAGTTTACTTGTTGATGTTCACCCCTCAAACACCCAAGTTTCTTGATTCTTGCATATGACATTTGGATTATTACACACTATTATAAAATCTGTAGAATGGAACAACCCCCACTTTTGCATCATTTTCTATAATAATTTCAGCTACATTTCTCATTGTGTTCTGGAAATAAAATTGCAATAATATCATGCTGCAGGATTCCCTCAAACAGCTTTGGAAGTTGGCTTATCCCAATAGGGATCTTCCATCACTTAAATCAGAACTCTGGAAGGAAATGGGTTGGCAAGGTCCTGATCCGTCGACAGATTTTAGGTATACAGGGATAAATGCAAGCATTTTCTGAAGGATTACTGGGGTGTTTTTGGATGTTTCTAATTTCTATTAGTTTAGCTCTTCTGGTTCCCATTCTGATTTGCATTTGCGAAACAGAGATAACCTTTTGTGAGATTCTCCAACCTTTTATCCCAGGCTGACTGTCCTGGTCAATTCTAATAATAAATTTGAAGTGGAGAAGGCATGATACTGAATTCCATTTCCACTCCGTTCAAATCTTGCTTGAATAATTCTTTACTCTTTGTTTTCAGGGGTGGTGGATTTATATCGTTGGAGAACCTTATCTTTTTTGCCAAGAATTATCCGGTTTGTTCTATATCTTGTTTCAAGGCGATGGGGCACCTTTGGGCACTATTTTTCATAGGGATAAAAGATTGGTGACTCTTGCAAGAGGTAGTCCTTGAGGCCTGTCCTATCCATTGGCAGGAAGCATGACAAGGTCTGGTCTGCACCCCATTTATGGAAGCAAATGGGGTTGCTGTGGTCTCATGGACTGCAATTTGCTAGTGCTACTAAATCAGCACTCTTAATTAACAACTTACCTCGGTTAGTAAGAAACAAAAGGGCTCTAATGGACTGTTGAATCATGTTTATACATGCCACTGTTCCACATGCGGCTTTCCATTTTTCTTTAGTGCATCAGATTTTTGTTCTGGTGTGACCCACTGTGGATGGTGACTCAGCAAAAGTCCACTTCTTGAACAATTGCAGTAAATAGCCTCAGATCTCTAGAAAACAGCAGGCATTTTTTTTTTTGGCAAGCAGAAAGCACCAGTCATGCTATAGCTTTTATGTATCATGGGCAGGATTCCTTCCAGAGGTTGCTGCACAAACAAGATGGGAAGAGAGCTGAATGGGAATATCCTTTTGCTGTTGCTGGTATAAATATTTCTTTTATGCTGGTACAAATGTTGGACTTGCAATCAGGTAAATATGAAGGGTAACCTCTTCTTCCTCATGCAGAATATATGGATTATGGCAAGGGGCCCTAGCACAATGGGATGTATCTGTTCATCAGGAGGGCCAGATCATGAATGATCCCTGCAACAAAAATATCAGCCTAGGCAACTCCTTTGTTGTGCTACATAAACAAAGAAGTAATGGATGACTTGAAAATGACTTAACGGTCCAAATTCATTGGCCCACCTGATGAATTGACTGACCTGGTTTTTTTGGGGTAGCTCTCATTCATGTTTGAGCCTGTCTGATCAATGTGTGGATTGTGGCGATATTGCCCACTATGGTCGGGGACCCACACAATTCACTGTCCGATACCATAACTTCAGGTTAGGTCCAATCACCATCTGCCAGTAGGTGTCTTGAGGACTGCTAACCATTATTTTCTGTTCTGCATACATCAAGTACAAATTTTCTGTTGCTGGGAATGAAAAAATGAAAATGAAGTTGCATCTAATCACATCTTGCAGGCAGGCCGACTTCTGTGGCAGGAAATCGCTTTCTGGAACTGCTAGGAGAAGATGAAATGGCATTTGATAACCTATTTTGCGTAGCATTTCAGATGATGGATGCACAGTGGCTTGCAAAGCGTGCTTCTTATATGGAATTCAATGTAAATTCTTATTCCCCAAGCTTGAATTTACGCTAGAATATCTTCAAACTGGGTTTCCAAAATGTTCTTTTTTCTTTGTAGGATGTTCTCAAGTCTACAAGATCACAGTTGGAGCGTGAGCTTGCTCTGGAAGATCTCTCCAGCATAAAGGATTTACCAGCATACAACCTGCTGAACATATAGCTTTCTGCTGCTGCATTGCCCAGTTTAATTTATGTCCTTGACGGTCCAGTGGCCTCCTTCCAAACCTGTTACTTGAGCCACTACTATGTGAAATACCCAGAGATTACATTACTATATTGTAACTCAAGTACTGTAGAAGATCATGACATTGTGGTTCTCGCTCTATTAAGGCGGGAGACAATTCAGATTGTAAAATACCATACAGGGTTCGGATTTTGAGAATCAAATAAAACATACTCTAATTGCCCAACAACCGATTCACATGTAATTTTCTTACTACAGCTTTTAGCTGTTTACAAATGAAGAATGTTCCCTGTTGGTTCTTATAACTTTGCAGTCTTATCTCCATGAGCTATTTGCATTGAGATGTTCTGTAACTGAGATCAATTAGATCTCAAAATCTGACAGACAGTGTTGCCGCCTCCTCGTCAACAGACTACTTTTTTTAACAATGCTTCCCATATTCATGAATGGAAAGTAGTAGGGTTATCAGAGCTACAGTCCCTGGGAGGCTACGCACAATCTGACCTCTGTAATTCGAACTGCGCCATAACCATTCCCTGGAATATCTAAAGAGCTCTGCAGTTGATATCTCATTCCTTGGCTACCAATACTTGCCATCCTTTTGTTCAATTACCCTAGTCTTTGCTATGTGTCCTCATTGCTCAGCTATGAAATATTGCAAATATTGAAGTGAATAGTATTCTAACTTTGTGAAATGGGTGACATAAAGGAACCATTGTCTGGTGTATAACTTTGATATTGCACGGTTTGTTATCTTCTCCACTTTTGCTGGTTTCTGTGAATGAATTTTCCACTATCTTGTCTTCTTCTTCCTAAGCTTCTCATTTTTGATATGTTTTTCAAGTGGGGGATCATGTTCCACTAATACAAATTATCGTTTAGCTGAGTATGAGATCCCTTATATATTAATTGAACCCAAGGGACTAATTAGATTACGATCAAACTGAGAAGATTCTTTCACTGAAAGCGACACGCAGGTTCATCAACGCAGAATGGTGACATCCTATCTCAGCTGGGTTTTAAAATTTTGGGTCCTCTTAGAATGGCGATATCGTGGTTGATTAACAAACCATGATATCGCCATTAGTGGGCAAAAGAGAAATGGTGCAAGGGCCTTTCATGTCAATATCAAAAGTATGGACCCTCCACCGTTGTTTTGAAGGGATTTTTCACGAAAAAAGCCACAGTATTAACTGACCATAAAGAGCTTCCGGGATCCAAAAAGTGCATGAATTGGAAGAGGAGAAATTTGGATTTTAATCGTTTGTCTAATCTGAAAGCATTTTGGTTTCAAGGTATTTGTCTAAGCGAAACGAAATACGAGAGTATTTAGTGCTAGCTAGGTTGGATTCCAGTGAATCAATGGTTTTCTGAGTAATGTTTATCTACTGACTCTGTTATTGTTGGGCTTTTTGGCCATAGCTTTTTGTTTGGTGAAAGAGCTGCTTGTATGGAGAAACCATATATGTTTTAGACATTCATGCCTTTGCAGCGTTCAACTCCAACCACTAAGCTTTGAGATCCAGCTGTACTACAAACAATACCACCAATACCTGCATTCTTTGTTATTGGGTTGAAAGATCCATCAAAATTGAGTTTCATGTGGGTAACCTGGAGGAGGCAGCCTTATATCTACTGGAAGACTCTGCTGAACTGTGGAACCAGAGAATGTGTTAGCAATATTGAATTCATAAAAAGTCAGCAGGGCTTTAACTTTGATTGATTGGGGGTATATTGGCTGAAATTGATAGATGGGAGTGTTTAACACATTTTCCATATGTACGATAATAATACTAGAACTTGTACAATAGCATGACAGCGAGAACAGCTATACTAATACTAGAACCAGTCCCTAAATGTTGTAACATGATACATGGTTGGAGAATGAAGCAGGGAAAAGTTTCCAAATGGCAATGGGTTCAATTTGTTGATGGCATAGACCACAGAATGGGGAAATGTTGAAACTAAGTTGAAGAAGGATAACCTTTGTGGGGAGTTTGTTGTTTAGCATTCGCCACTGAAAGAAACTAAATTTTGAAGGCAGGCTTAATTTCCATATGTTTCTCCATGGCCAATGAGGTCCAACATCAATGGGTTGAAGAGATTTGTATCACGGCGTTTAGTGAACATTTTCTTGCTGGCTCAGATTCCCAATATCTTACATCCCTACCTCCTAATGGGATTGACTTAAATTTTGGAAGGAATGTCCTCGTCCCATAACCTCTCAATCAAGATGCTATATTCCATTGAAGGCCATTTCCATTACGGATTATAAGATCTGTTGAAACTTTTGATACAATCTGGGAAATCGAAGAAGGGATTTTTGTTGGAATCTGAGATAGAGATTGTAATCCCGGCACCCATATATCGTTGAAAATATCAACTTGATGTCCATCCCATATGACCCAGCTTTGATCATCCAAAATGAAATGCTTATGTTGGATCCTTGCTTTCCAGATTCTGGAGTCTGAGCTTCTCATTTGATATTCTGAAAAGGTGCAGTGTTTGAGGTATCATTGAGACAGTAGTCTAGACCACAATGCAGATGAACGGACCGCCACAGTGTGAGCCAGAGCTGCTATATTAAGTTGGAAGCAATGTGACCATCATGAGCCTCAAAAGTCAAAAGAATTGGTATTGACCCTTCAAATGAACTTCTGTTTCAAAATCCTAATGTGACAAGTTCTGGACAACAGTAGGACTCATGGTAGCTGGATACTTGAAAATGGAATATGTATCCAAATCATATCTAATACTTCATTTTTCATGTATGAAATCCCGGTCCCTGCCCCTTGCCATATATCCTGTTCCATGTATGTGCATTATAGATCAGGACTCATAATCTAGATGCCTAGATACTGACACAGGTATGCGGATACAACTCTACACTTATTTTGAAAATCACGAAAAGATGTCTACTACACAAGCACTCTTAAGACAACAATAACTCATGATAAAAACTTTTCTTGAAATAAGATAACAGCTACTTCTGTAACTGTAACTTTATTTACCATGTGCTAAATTAATTAGTTAAATGTAAGGGGCCTCACAACAGCAAACAACCCATAAACTGCCTAGATAATACATCTCTAGGAGGGCCTGGGGCTCCTATTGTAGACAGGTGGGCTAGTAGCGGTTAAGGCCTTAAATTGTTAGGTCATCTTCATGGGCTAGTATTGGTTAAATGCGAGCCAAGGGAACCTGGGCATGTGGCAAAGCAGTTGGGCCTAGGAGATTTTTCTATGATCTCAATGAAAATAAGTCAGCAGAAAAACCTGCAAATACGTCTTTTCTACATGTTAAGGAAGAACTGAAGAAGCTGATGCATTGGAAAAAGCGGGGAGCCATAGCAGGAGAACATCATAGTTGCCATTGGCCTAGTAGACTTCGGGGAGACAGCACAGGTAGGTCTTTGGGGAAGAGCTGAACCCTTCAACTACATAACCTCCCGAAAATGAGAAAATGAGAAAGAAATTATTGACCCAGTTACACAATTCAACAACTATAAAAGCATCAACCAATGACTAAAGAACCAAATGCAACTATGGTCCATTTATGAAATACACTTCTTCGGTTAATCTTGGCGTTTTCACTAAAATCCTCTCCAGTAAATGTTCGTACTCTATTGATATTCAATGCACATTAATCGATCCTGCCGTTTTCTCTTAAATATGTTGCAGCAAATGTTCTTACTAGTTTAATATCCAAAACTTAGCCTGCCAGGGCGTAAACCTAAATGATCAACCATTAAGCAAGGAGATTCTCCAAGCTCAGAAACATTCAGGGGACAACCCTTTTCCACCCTGTACACGTATGAAGAGATCTTCATTGTTGTTGCATAATTGTAATGATTTAAAAAAAGAATAAAAGAATTTTTTTTTGAAGATAAGCTTACAACCAGCTGAATTTCAACATATGTATTCCTTTGTTGCAAGCTCAAACAAAGTAAAGGCCCATTTCCATCCTTGAAATGCAGTTATTCTGCACTCAGACAACCTGTTTTAACTCTAATCACCCGTAATTGGTTGTTGCAAAGAACTGAAGAATGTAGATGTACATATAACTAAGGTTAGTAACTTTAGCCCAAAAAGGCTTATTCATAACTCGAGTTAGTTGCAGTAAAGATATGCCAATCCAAACAGACCCAAAGAAGTTTCATAACAAGCTCACAGAAGAGAAACAAAAATAAAAATTGAAATTACCTGCTTCGGCCAGAATTTCTAAGAAATGGCAAGTCAGATAGACCACAGAGACAATCAGTTGTAAATTGTAGCTAAACAAGTCTTAAATCAACAAACTACGATGGTGACATATCCCACAAAGAATAGTGTATGCCTTCCAGCAATGTGCAATGAAAATTCTATGAATTGTAGCTCTGGCCTTCTTTTTCCCACCCAAATTTCATCTTGCTTTCATATGCCTTGAGCACTTCAGGAACTCTCTTCTGAAACTTGCTCACAAATTTTTCATAAAAGCTGTTTTCATTTAATTTCAACACACTAAGGATATTCAAATCCTTCTTAACTAGACCATCCGACATCAGAAGGCGCACAACTGAACATCTTGGAACAATCCTCTTATCAATACTAAGCAAGAGAATACTCGGATACTTTGATATACCCGACGGCTTCCAACCAAGTTCATCCACAAAGAAACTTACCACCCTCTTAATTTTCTTCTCTGAGGTGACCATACACATAGGCTGCATCCGAAACGCAGATAGAACTTCATCCCCAGACCAACCCAAGCTCTTATAAAGTTCAATTTTCCGCTCCCAATTCAGTTTACTGAGACCTGTCACCACGCGCACAGCTAGAATGAAATTCAGGGTCACTGGATTGAATCCAGTTTCTTTCACTATCTCCACAGTCTCCCTAAACCGTTCAGGACTGTGCACCAGTGCTCTCGGGCTGATCGTGATTAATTTCACGATATTGGATTCGGGTACCCCATGATCTTTCAAGATAGACAAATTGGGATTCATTTTGGTCTGGAGATTGCAATTTATAATGCGGGGTGAGCGTTTGATCGATAACAACACATTCTCATTGGTGTGGACGATGGTTTTGAGGAAACCAACGGATGGGATGATGCGATTCTTCAGGTTCGCGTATAGTACGGTGGGGTCTGAGCTGAGAAGCACTGCAAGGGCAGCTCCGGAAAAGCCCAGGTCATTAAAAAACTTGATTTTGGGTTGGAGGGTCTTGTCTGGATTAGCTGAGAGTACCTGTGGGTGCTTGGAGATGAGTTTTGAGATGTGGGTTTTGGAAAGGCCATGAGATTTTAGTAATGATAGTACAGAGTCTGGGTTTTCAGTAGTTTTGAGAGTTACCTTTTTGGAAGCAGAAAGAGCTGATTCTGGAGACAATCCACATGATTTCTCAAGGTAAGAGAGGGTGAGAGATGATTGAAGAGTGGAGTGTGAGAGATTTGAGATGGATTGGAGAGTTGGGTGGTGGTTTTGAGGAGAGAAGACAAGGCTTTTAGAATCCTTTGCTGGAACTCTGATATGGATTAGTTTTCTGTGAAGAAAACGCAACATTGGGTCTGGGGATGAATAGCTGGGGTGACGAGGGTTAAGGATGAGGGAACTTGAAATCAAAGAAATAGGAGGGAGGGAAGAGTTTTAGCAAAGCTGCCCTAGATTCAGCATTTTGTCATAGTGAAGGGGGGAAAAAGATACCTAGAAACTTTGGGCATGTTTAGTAGGTGAAAAGAGAGGAATTCTCGTTTAGAGGATTCCTATGCCCCCCCTGGAGCTATGCTATTCTCTCAAAAGAATTTTTGGCGCAGTCGCTGCTTCTTTGTCTAGGTGGATTTGCGAACTTCGATAGGTGGGATGAAGCAAGAAAAGAGATAATTTTTTTTTTTTTTGTTGATTTTGTAGAATTTAGTAAATATTTTTGCATTTTTTTCTCTCTTCACACGATATGGATTTTCCTTGCAATCCAGGAAAACCAGAGAAGATTCTTCTCAGATGACATTTCCAAGACATGCCCTAAGTGAGCACACACGACTATACGAAGTCTTGGGAGAAACTTGGGCCAGCCCAAACCCTAACCGATTGACCTGAACTGATCAAATGTGAAGTTTTGCTCGCTTATGCTTGAGTTTGGCACAAGCCCGATGACTTGATAGCTGCGGAGAATTTGGGACAGGTTTGTCAAAGAGCTCTTGATCTTAACCTTGTGTTTTATGTTATGTTTTATTGGAAACTTTCAAATATATAAAAATTTGGTGTTTGGTTTTTTTATTTTAAGAAAAAAGGTTTTTCATAATCATTCATTTTTCATAAATAAAAAGTGTTGACAATCCAATAGAAAATTATTCTTTTGAAAATCCATTTCTTATTTGACGACTGTTTTTTAATTGTAATTTGAAAATTACATTCAGATCTCCGTCGTTGACGGAGAAGACAAGGGCGAGTTGTGAAAAGGGGATCACTTGGTTCGTCGTCTTGGCTGCAATAGAGAGGGAGAGGAGATCAAATCAGCTCACATACATAGACAAAACCATTTTCAGATTGCTACCACTTTCGATCGAGAGTGTGGGTTGAGGAAGCAATCCTTTCTCTGTGTTTTTTTTTTTTTTTTCAGAAATATGGAATGGAGAACGACTTGGGTGGGGATTTTTTTTTTTTTTTAGGATGCATGTGATGGATTGCTGGGGCATTTGTGTTTTTAACACCCGACGTTGGCCAATTTCACATGATGGGTGACTTCCATATCAGTTGTCCCTCACCAAAAGGGTGATGGATGGATGCACCTGAATATTACCATAGATACATATATATATATGAGAAATATTCAAGTGAGAACTAATTCTCACCTGTTATATGAGATTTTTTTTGTGGAGCTCAACTAGCAACCAATAGGGAACCCCTGATAATCACTAATCCCAAGGATTGGCACACATCCGAATGGACTTAACCGTTGGATCGAGGGTTGAATATTTTTATAAATATAAAGCCATTAAACTTGTGGGCCATAGATGAAGGGGTTAGGGGCATGGGTTTGAGGTCAAACTTAATACTTGGGGTGGTCTCACATAGATTTTTCCATCCCCCCTGGTCTCATTCCCAAATGGGGCCCACAATTGGGCCCCACAAAAAATTTCTCACACGGCCCCATTCCCAAATGGGGCCCAATTGTTCTCACATAATATGTGAGAACAGTTCCCACCTGAATATTACCATATATATATATATATATATAAATGGGAGATGTTCATATAAGAGATATCTCTCACCTTATATAAGAGATAGGGGTGGGGGCTCTCACATTTAAGGTGTTGACATTGGATATGGATGTGAAGGCTCCCATCCAATCTCTCATTTAATGTGAGAGATATCTCTTATAAGAGCATCTCCCTAAATATATATATATATATATATATAGGGCAAGGCTCTCCTAAGCTCAAGTTTATGATAAAATTTCGTATGCTTATGTTTGTAGGGCCCACCATTGGTCCATCCAAATGGACCAAACACACGACCTCCCAGAGTTGCACATGTCCACCAACTTTCGGTCAGTTCTGAGTTTAGTAGATCGTTGGATTGACCGTATACTGATCCGAATGGGATTTGATTGGACTATTGACCATTAAACTTTTGGAGCCCAATTGAAGATGCTAGAAATCACGGTTGGGGCTGATTTTTTATTTTATTTTATTTGCAAAGAAAAGGGTCTTAGGGAGTCATTGAAATTCCCCTATCCTCATCTCCGGGCCCCACCACACGCTTGAGCTTAGGAGAGCCTTGCCCTTAAATATAAGGGATCTCTTAAATAACCATGTTACTGGAGTAGACCTGAACCTTAATGGATGGCTTGGGATTGAAATTCTAAGCCACAATGAGAGATAAATTGGGTTGGACTTTGTGGGCCTAGAGGTAGTTAGCTATTGTCCAAAAGGTTAATTGAACTTGCAGAGAGTATTCAGTCTACCTTATGACTAATGAAAACCCCTCTTGCTCTCACTAACCCCTCTTTTATTGCCCTTGAAAAAGGCAAATAAGGCAAATAAGCATTTATCAAAGCTTGGTTAGATGCTCTTTTTATTGATCATGCAAATTCCGCTCCTATATATTGGACTTCATTTAAATGTAGGATTTTTATACTAGTGTGAGGCCCTCAAAAGTCTACCAAATGATGATCTGATTATTATTTTTGCTGAGAGGTGGAGACCTTCTAAACCCCCTCACCTACATGCATGGTCATTTTCACCAAGGAGCCACCTCCCATAAAAGGAAAAATCTTAATCCCTTACAAGATCCTCTCGAATGCATGCCACACAATCATGAGGAGATAGGTAATGGAAAGGTCTGCAGACCGGATTAGGATTTAGGCAAATAAATTTTACCAATCAGATCATCCCAACCCACTTATTACATTTTTTTTTTTACAATCAATCCATTGATAATATAAGTGAGATGAATGTCAACTTCAGGTGGATCTTAAATCCTAATTCTTGATGTAGTATTGATGTCACGACCCGAGCCCGAGATCAGAGTAATCAGGGCTTAACCCCGGGTCGCGAAGTCAATCATACTTACTCCCGTAAATCTGAATTAACCGAAGTTAATACGAAGTCCACAAGGGATCTCTCATACATACCTGTCAAATGTATATTTTTGCGGAACATATATATATATATATATATATATATATACATACATTGACGATTTCGGAAAATATACAAGTACTTTACATTAACAGTAAAGTTCAATATACACATTTGATTTCTTATCAAGTCAACCACTGCATATTCAAATACAATGCAGGTGACAACTATATACTATTCAAAATGAATATACAAAAGTATTTATCAAAAATATCTCCAAAACATTCTTTTATTTAGCACTCCGATTTAAGTCCATTAAATTAAACCTCCTGGGGGTATTGGGTGGGCATCTTGCGCTGGCGGTTCGGCCTCTGCCTAACCGGCACGGGCAACTGGGCCTGTAATATCATCAGTAATACCGTGAACACGACGGTTCAACAATGTATATACAGTTCTATGATAGCACATGTTATTTATATCAATTTACTGATTTAACAATTTTAGATAATTCAATTCTATATCAATATCTTGTATAATAAATACTGTATTAACAATAACTATTTTGGCAACTACAATAGTATTGGTTTACTTCAATTCAATTTTTCCCAAAGGAAGTAATTGACATTCATTTATTTCATTAATTCTCATTCAATTCATTAATCATGTTAAACATTTATAAATGGCTTATCAATGGGACTCATTAGTCCAATGTGTGACTTATTAAATGGTGACTTTTTAGTCTATGACCTTTCGGTCCAATTACGGTGAGATTTCTCAGTGTCTGGATCAGAGATCACTTGTATCACCACAGAGTTTCGGAACGCCCCCAAATCCATCTACTGCAATAGGATTGTTGTTACCTTTAGTAACTATTCATTATTTCATTCATTCGTTAAATTATTCATAATGAGCTTTGGAAACCACTATGTAGTGACAGTCTCATAATTCAAATTAAAATCAGTCATTCTAGTCAATCCTATTCCAATCTTAAACAATCATCTAAACCAAACAATTGAGTGAAACGTTCGTTATCAATGCACATGTTATTGTGGATGACATTACTTTAATTAGATTGTGCATTAGATAACCTTAGCTTACACTTATGAAAGTTTAGATATCATTATCATTAGCGTTAATGATTAGGCTTTCAATTCATTAAAATTAGAATTCAATCTGTAACTTTTCTCAATTTCGGTTACCTTGGCGGTTAAATGCATTCTGGCTGGCTGCTAGCCGAATTACGTTCGGTCAGCTTTCCAGAACCCTGTAATTCTTGATACACTCACTTAGTTCGGTCACCTTGTCGGTCACCCTGGCGGTCACCTCGTTAGTTACCCCTCGGCTAACCGAATTCTCAAATTCGGCTAGCCAAACTCATTTCGGCTACCTACGGTTAGCTTTCCAGAAGCTCGTCTTCTAAGGTGAATTTCTGACTTAATTTCAGTCAGCTCACGGTTACCTTTCGGCTAACCGAAATTCAGCGGTCAGTTCATAGTCAGCTTTCCAGAGACTGACCAGTTTATGGATTTCAGCGGTAAGCCTTGCGGCTAGCCGAACTACTCTATAAACGAATTTCTAGAGATTCAAAATTCTGAAGCAAAATCTGAAAATTGAGTCTCTTGAACTCAAAACACTTCAATAACAAATTAAATCATAGAAGATGTATATACTTGCCTCTAATGAAGATTAATCCACAAAAACCCTTGTCTAACTTGGATTTGAGGTGGAACCTTCTCAACTTGAAGTCTTTTCTCCAATAAAACCCAAGAAGAAGATGGAGAAGATGAACCTCTTCACTTAAAACACTCCAAAACTTCACTCTTGATGCTTGAAGGAGATGAAAATGAAAGAAGAAGAAGAAAAGTGGGGAAGAGTTGAGTCTAGGGTTTGCAAATGAGCTGAATGAGCTCATTGAACTCATCTTTAGCTTATATAAGCTCTCAAATTACATTTAAGTCTATTAATTCCCCTCAATTACAATTTGAGTCAAATGAAAGGTCATTTGATTCATCTCTCGTCGAACAAGTTCAAGTCTATTACGAAAGTTATTGTATTCGTCGAGATACGCATGCTGGTATCAATAGTTTCCAAATTCGATAAAATACATGAAAATTCGTATTTATAAAAAAGTCCTTAGTTTCCTTGTTTGAGTCTAATCTCCATTCAATTCACTCAATTTCATTCATTTTCATTTCATTAAGCCTAAATCACTCATTTTAGGATAATTCAATTCCATTTGGCCATAAACCATTATTAGCCTAATTAAACATATTTAATTAGCTTAATTTCCAATCAATTAGAGTTAATCTCAATTAACTCGGGACGGGGCCTAACAACTGAGCACGATGAGGGTGAATTGATCATAAGTAGGTCAAATAAGGGGCTCAAAGGCATTTCCTTTTATAGGAACTGTGAGAGGTACATCCTAGATGAAAGATTTTGACATACTAGGTACTCTACATACAAGATGGGATACAAAGAACGTAGATTTTTTAATGGGCTTTAGTGGGCTTGGGCTCAGTGGCTGGCTGATCATGGATCTAGCCTACATCAGTTCTTCCCTTCTTGGAGAGAACTTTTCCTCGAGTTCGGTAGATGTCCTCTTGGGTTAAAGATCAATCACACAATCTCCCAATTCTCTTGTTGATCTTCATTTTCTGCATATGACTTGCAAGCTTGGTTCGATCTTTTGCTCCACTTAGAAGTAGATTGGAGGTATCGCTTCTTTAAGTGTAATCATTTAGCTCTAATGTATGATTTGACCGTTAAATACTTCAATTGTTTTCATTGTACCAATAGATTACACTTTTCGAATATCAATGGTTGATTCCCTAAGATGAAATCAATGTGGGTAACAACTTGATTTTCTTTTGAAACGGATTGAACAATGTGATTGTTTTTTGATGATTCGCAAGTTGCTTTTGGAACAATCATTAGATCTATTCGATTATTTGACTTGTTGTTCATTAGATCCGTGTCTTTAATCCCATTTCTCTTTTGTCTTCCTTTGCATCTTGCTTCTTTATGTCACCATGATATCCTCTGCCATGTTTCTAACTTTGTCAATCCAGTCACAACTTCTTTTTCATGTTTTTGCTCGCTTTTTGGTTCCATGTTTGAAAGTGATGATGTAGACTAACATGTTGTTGTTGGTCGCAATAGAATGAGTGTAACATGTCCTCCTTTCCATAGGAAGGAACATGTGTTCGTTCTTGTTTTGATCACTCTTCACCTTCCAGTCAAAAAGCCATGATCGTCCCATAAGAATGAGTGATATTTGTAGGGATTACATCACACTAAAATTTGTCCTTATAACCACCAATATTGAAAGATACCATACGTTTATGAGTCACAAAAATGATAGAACCGTTAGACCGTGTGACTTTATATGGTTTAGTTAGAGTCTTAGTTGGCCAATGGATCTGGTCAATTACCTCTTGCGTAATAAAATTTAAAGTTTATTGCATTACCTTGTTAAGAACCAAATCAGCTAATCCGTTTTCACATTTTACTCGTGTCTAGAATATCACAGCTTGTTTCCACTTTTCTCCTCCTTTCTCATTGGTGGTGAGAAGTCGACATATGACAAGTGTGGGATTATCCTTTCCGGTAAAATGCGATTTAACAGTATCAGCTCTTTGTTTGAAATCTCCACTTTGAATATTTGATAGTCTCCCAATGGCCAATTGGCTTCAAATTGGTTTTCACTGGTGGGGAGATTGGATCTCTTCCATATACATATTTATCCTCCACTAGCAATTTCATTTCCTTCCATGTTGGTGGACGTTGATACACCTGACATTCTACGCTTTTACTTCTTTAATCCACCAGGCTTGTGCATCTCCTTTAAGTTTTCTTCCTACGTAACCATTACAAGAATTACCTCTTATCGGCTCTTTGTTTTGAAATCTCCACTCTGAAAATTTGATAGTCTCCCAATGGCCAATGGGCTTCAAATTGGTTTTCACAAGTGGGGAGAATGGATCTCTCCCATGTACATATTTATCCTCCATTAGCAATTTCATATCCTTCCATGTCGGTGGACGTTGATACACCTGACATTCTTCGTTTTTACTCCTTTCCACTAGGCTTGTGTACCTCCTTTAAGTTTTCTTCCAGCGTAACCTTTACTAGAATGACCTCTTATCAGCCATTTGTTTGAAATCTCCACTTTGAAAAGTTGATAGTCTCCCAACGGCCAATGGGCTTCAAATTGGTTTTCACAAGTGGGGAAAATTTGATAGTCAGGCTTCTAAATAGCCTCAGATTTCTAGAAAACAGCAGCATGCTATAGATTTTATGCATCATGGGCAGAATTCCTTCCAGAGGTTGTTGCACAAACAATACGAGAAGAGAGCTGAATGGGAATATCCTTTTGTTGTTGCTGGTATAAATATTTCTTTTATGCTGGTCCAAATGTTGGACTTGCAATCAGGTAAATATGGAGGGTAACCTCTTCTTCCTCATGCAGAATATATGGATTATGGCAAGGGGCGCTGCTTAAGTGGACAGGCACATTGGCATATATCTGTTCATCAGGACAGCTAGACCCTGAATGATCCCCGGCACAAAAATATCAGCCTAGACAACTCCTTTGTTGTGCTACAAATACAAAGAAGTAATG
This sequence comes from Camphora micrantha, assembly GCA_003546025.1. NCBI lineage: Eukaryota > Viridiplantae > Streptophyta > Magnoliopsida > Laurales > Lauraceae > Camphora > Camphora micrantha. The sequence goes on along the minus strand of QPKB01000003.1, from coordinate 23,270,465 downwards.
GATGACTTAAAAATGACCAACTGTCCAAATTCATTGCCCACTTAATGAATTAACTGACCTGGTTTTTTTTTGGGGTAGCTCTCATTCATGGTTGAGCCTGTCTGATCAATGTGTGGATTGTGGCCATATTGCCTACTATGGTTGGGGACCAAAGTTATTAGAATCCTACGATTCATATCCCGACCTCCGATTCGTAACCTAAATCTCAAAGAAAACAATTTGTATATATACAACGAATCACATTTACAGATGAATCTTAGGATTCAAGTGTGAATCCTACGATTCGATACTTGTTTCATGAATATTTCAATTCAAGCGAGAATAGCTATAACAGTAAGTTAATATTAATAATCTTTTACTTTTTTCCTTTATTTATTCTTTTTTTCTTTTAACGCTTTTATTTTTAAAAGGTTATGTAGGAGTTAATGAAATCTCATAAGAATTTCTTATGGCTTTGATAAGGTTTTAAAAATGAATAACGAAGGTATATTTAATTAAAGCATTCAATTGTATGTTCGGTGCTTGTCTATATCTTGTTTTTTGAATCTATTTTGGTTTTTTCTTCATGAACATTTTCTAAACTTAAAGAGATATCTTACCGTGTAAGATTGATGGTTTAGATTTTATTTTTACTTTTATTTTTTATTTAAAGATAATAAAGGATATATATTGATACTTTAAACTTATTTAATCATTTACACATCATTTATTTCATATATATATATATATATATATATAATATGTCATGATGGTCTTGATATGATTGTATGATAGAGTTACTTGTTATTGTATTTATACTGTTATAAATGGGAAAATGGATGGTTATGGATAATTATAGTTTTTTTTTTATTTTTTTTTATTTTTTATTAGAAAGATAAAAATCTTACGATTCGATTCGATTTATGGGTATGAACAATTTGCGATATGATTCCGATTTTAAAAACTATGTTGGAGACCCACACAATTCACTGTCAGATACCATCAACTTCAGGCTAGGTTCAATCACTATCTGCCAGTAGGTGTCTTGAGGACTACCGACCTTTATTTTCTATTTCGCATACATCAAATACAAATTTTCTGCTGCTGTGAATGACAAAATGAAAAATGAAGTTGCATCTAATCACTTCTTGCAGGCAGGCCAACTTCTGTGGCTGGAATTCGCTCTCTGGAACAGCTTGGAGAAGATGAAGAGGCATTTGATAACCTATTTTGTGTAGCATTTCAGATGATGGATGCACAGTGGCTTGCAAAGCATGCTTCTTATATGTAATTCAATGTAAATTCTTACTCCCCAATCTTGAATTTACACTAGAATATCTTTGAACTGGGTTTCCAAAATGTTCTTCTTTCTTTGTAGGATGTTCTCAAGTCTACAAGATCACAGTTGGAGCGTGAGCTTCCAGCATAAAGGATTTACCAGCATACAACCTGCTGAAAAGATAGCTGTCTGCTACTTCAATGCCCTGTTTAATTTATGCTCTTGATGGTCCAGAGGCCGCTTCCCAAACCTGTTACTTTAGCCACTACAATGTGTAATACCTGAAGATTACATCACTATATTGTAACTTAAGTACTGTAGAAGATCATTACTTTGTAGTTCTCGCTCTATTAGGAAGGGGGGGGGGGGGGGGGGCGGGGGGGGGGGTGTGGGGGTTTACAGAATTCAGATTGAAAAATACCAACTTTAAGATTTTGAGAAACAAATAAAACATACTCTAATTGCCTAACAACCAGTTCACATGTAATTTTCTTACTATAGATTTTAGTAGGGTTGTAAACGGGTCAGTTCCGGTCCAGGTCCATGGCGAGGCATTCATCCGTTTGCAGAATTCCACTTCAACTATTAAAGCTTTGAGTTCAGCCTCAATGGAGAGATCCAGCTGTCACTGTACTACAAACTATACCATCAATACCTGCATTCTTTGTTATTGGGTTAAAAGAACCAGCAAAATTAACTATAATGTGGGTTGAAGGTTTGATTTCCATATTTTTCTCCATGGCCAATGAGGTCCAACATCAATGGGTTGAAGAGATTTGTATAATGCGTTTAGTGAACATTTTCTTGCTGGCTAAGATCCCCAACATCTTACATCCCTACCTCCTAAAGGGATTGACTTAAATTTTGGAAGCAATGTCCTCGTCCCATAACCTCTCAATCAAGATGCTATTCCATTGAAGCCCATTTCCAATACGGATTATAAGATCTGCTGAAACTTTTGATACAATCTGGGAAATGGAAGAAGGGATTTTTGTTGAAATCTGAGATAGAGATTGTAATCCCGGCACCCATATTTCATTGAAAATATCAACTTGATGTCCATCCCATATGACCCAGCAGAGTTTTAACTGGTTGGGCTGGACAAATATTTGGTTTTCCTAATCTCAGGCCTGGCTAAGGAAATACAATTAAATTGTTGGCTGACTATGTTGGCCTGTGCCCAGATTTTGAACCACCTCTGGGTGGGGCTGGCCTATCAAATATTTGAATCTTCTGATCTCGATTTGAGCCCATAGATAGCCCTTCTAATAAAACTATAGAAAGTGGAGGGAGGACATATTTTGATGTAAAATTGACAACCTTGTGCTTTTAATGCAGAACCTAATGCTAGAGGGTCGCAACATGTGAGGTCGGGTCAGGTGGACTTTCAAAGGTAACGCGTCTAGTTTATTTATTTGGGTTGGCTGGTGGAGTACAAAAAATTGGGTTAGGTCAAAGACAACATGGATGTATGTGCATTATAGATCAGGACTCATAATCTAGATGCCTAGATACAGACACAGGTATGCGGATACAACTCAACCAATCTTTAGAATTCCCTGAGTAACTAAGTAGCTCAAGAAGATCCAAAATAACTACCTATGGGATGGGAAAGACAATAAGAAGAGTGTTCACTTTATGAATTGGGAGACTATCCTTGCCAATGGAGAAGGCAAGCTAGGTATTAGGATTAGGAGGCAAAGGAATTGGAAATCATTGTCAAAAAGGCACCGGAGGCATGGGGAGGGGAGACAAGTGATTGAGGCAAAATATGGGAAGCAAAATAGGGGTTGGAGGCCAAATAAAGTAGGCACATGGTAAAATCATGCAACAAGGGGATGTAACAGCCAATGACTACTCTACGAGACAAAGCTCCTTGGTAACTTTACTCGTGAAATGAGGTGAAGGGGTCGATTCAAGAGAGAAGAAAAGAAAAGGGGTCAACTAAAAAGTACCAAAATTTAAAAAAACGCCACTTCTTTTTATTAAAAAAAGTCAAAAAGTCATTTTCTCATATCACTGAATTACAAAAAGCTCTTTTCTATTTACAAAAAAAAAAAGATCAAAAAGCTACATTATCTTGTCACTAAATAACAAAAGGCCATAACATTTTTTTTTTTTTTTTTTTTTGTCATTAAGCACGTTTTGATTAGACCACTCCTCTTTTCTTGTCTCTTAAATTGACTATTCACCTCACTTCATTAGTAAAGTGAAGTTACTAAAAAAATAAGAAGTCACATGTCCAGGCATCACATCAAAAGACAAATTCAACATTCAAATAGGGAGAAAAGCAAGTATCTATATTGAGTAGTTCAAAGTGAAAGAGTACAACCATTTATATACTAAACTAAACTAATCCAACAAGGATAATCCCTTCACACAATGTTGCACTCTTTACCACTCCTGATTCTAAGCTAATGTAAGTTGCATACTTCTTTTATTGGACTTGTGAAAATCATGATAAGATCTCTACTACACAAGCACTCTTAAGACAACAATAACTCATGAAAAAAACTTTTCTTGAAATAAGATAACAGCTACTTCTGTAACTGTAACTTTATTTAGCATGTGCTAAATTAATTAGTTAAATGTAAGGGGCCTCACAACAGCAAACAACCCATAAACTGCCTAGAAAATACATCTCTAGGAGGGCCTGGGCCTCCTATTGTAGACAGGTGGGCTAGTAGCGGTTAAGGCCTTAAATTGTTAGGTCATCTTCATGGGCTAATATTGGTTTAAGGAGAGCCAAGGGAGAACCTGGGCATGTGGCAAAGCAGTTGGGCCTAGGAGATTTTTCTATGATCTCAATGAAAATAAGTCAGCAGAAACACCTGCAAATATGTCTTTTCTACACGTTAAGGAAGAACTGAAGAAGCTGATGCATTGGAAAAGGCGGGGAGTCATAGCAGGAGAACATCATAGTTGTCATTGGCCTAGTAGACTTCGAGGAGACAGCATAGGTAGGTCTTTGGGGAAGAGCTGAACCCTTTCTTCAACTTCATAACCTCCCGAAAATTAGATAATTAGAAAGAAATTATTGACCCAGTTACACAATTCAACAACTATAAAAGCATCAACCAATGACTAAAGAACCAAATGCAACTATGGTCCATTTATGAAATACACTTCTTCGGTTAATCTTGGCGTTTTCACTAAAATCCACTCCAGTAAATGTTTTTACTATATTGATATTCAATGCACATTCATTGATTTTGCCTCTTTCTCTTAAATATGTTGCAGCAAATGTTCTTACTAGTTTAATATCCCAAAACTTAGCCTGCCAGGGGATAAACCTAAATGATCAACCGTCAGCAAGGAGATTCTCCAAGCTCAGAAACATTCAGGGGACAACCCTTTTCCACCCTGTACACGTATGAAGAGATCTTTGTTGTTGTTGCATAATTGTAATGATTTAAAAAAAGAATTTTTTTTTTAAGATAAGCTTACAACCAGCTGAATTTCAACATACGTATTCCTTTGTTGCGAGCTCAAACAAAGTAAAGGCCCATTTCCATCCTTAAAATGCAGTTACTCTGCACTCTGACGACCTGTTTTAACTCTAATCACCTGTAATTGGTTGTTGCAAAGAACTGAAGAATGTAGATGTACATATAACTAAGGTTAGTAACTTTAGCCCAAAAAGGCTTATTCATAATTCGAGTTAGTTGCAGTAAAGATATGCCAATCCAAACAGACCCAAAGAAGTTTCATAACAAGCTCACAGAAGAGAAACAAAAATAAAAATTGAAATTACCTGCTTCGGCCAGAATTTCTAAGAAATGGCAAGTCAGATAGACCACAGAGACAATCAGTTGTAAATTGTAGCTAAACAAGTCTTAAATCAACAAACTACGATGGTGACATATCCCACAAAGAATAGTGTATGCCTTCCAGCAATGTGCAATGAAAAATTCTATGAATTGTAGCTCTGGCCTTCTTTTTCCCACCCAAATTTCATCTTGCTTTCATATGCCTTGAGCACTTCAGGAACTCTCTTCTGAAACTTGCTCACAAATTTTTCATAAAAGCTGTTTTCATTTAATTTCAACACACTAAGGATATTCAAATCCTTCTTAACTAGACCATCCGACATCAGAAGGCGCACAACTGAACATCTTGGAACAATCCTCTTATCAATACTATGCAAGAGAATACCCGGATACTTTGATATACCAGAGGGCTTCCAACCAAGTTCATCCACAAAGAAACTTACCACCCTCTTAATTTTCTTCTCTGAGGTGACCATACACATAGGCTGCATCCGAAACGCAGATAGAACTTCATCCCCAGACCAACCCAAGCTCTTATAAAGTTCAATTTTCCGCTCCCAATTCAGTTTACGGAGACCTGTCACCACGCGCACAGCTAGAATGAAATTCAGGGTCACTGGATTGAATCCAGTTTCTTTCACCATCTCCAGAGTCTCCCTAAACCGTTCAGGATTGTGCACCAGTGCTCTCGGGCTGGTCGTGATTAATTTCACGATATTGGATTCGGGTACCCCATGGTCTTTCAAGATAGAGATAATGGTATTCATTTTGGTCTGGATATTGCAATTTATAATGCGCGGCCAGCGTTTGATCGATAACAACACATTCTCATTGGTGTGGACGATGGTTTTGAGGAAACCAACGGATGGCATGATGCGATTCTTCAGGTTCGCGTGTAGTACGGTGGGTTCTGAGCTGAGGAGCACTGCAAGGGCAGCTCCTGAAAAGCCCAGGTCATTAAAAAACTGGATTTTGGGTTTGAGGGTCGTGTCTGGATTAGCTGAGAGTAGCTGTGGGCTCTTGGAGATGAGTTTTGAGATGTGCGTTTTGGAGAGGCCATGAGATTTCAGTAATGAGAGTACAGAGTCTGGTTTTTCAGTAGTTATGAGAGTTACCTTTTTGGAAGCAGAAAGAGCTGATTCTGGAGACAACCCACATGATTTCTCAAGGTAAGAGAGGGTGAGAGATGATTGAAGAGTGGAGTGTGAGAGATTTGAGATGGATTGGAGAGTTGGGTGGTGGTTTTGAGGAGAGAAGACAAGGGTTTTAGAATCCTTTGCTGGAACTCTGATTTGGATTAGTTTTCTGTGAAGAAAACGCAACATTGAGTCTGGAGATGAAAAGTGGGGGGACAAGGGTTTAGGATGAGTGAACTTGAAATCAAAGAAATAGGAGGGAGGGAAGATTTTTAGCAAAGCTGCCCTAGATTCAGCATTTTGTCATAGTGAAGGGGAAAAAAAACCTAGAAACTTTGGGCACGTTTGGTGGGCGAAGAGAGAGGAATTCTCGCTTTGAGGATTCCTACGTTTCCCCTGGAACTATGCTATTTTCTCTAAGGGCACGTTTGGCAACCTCCTAAAGGTCGGATTCTGAGCCCAAAATCCACGATCAAGCGGCTTTTGAGTGTTTGGTTCAATAGGGAATTGAAGAAGATGGACTGAAGACTTCCACCATAATAAATATTTGAAGGGTCAGACCTCCCCCCTTCGGATCGGTGGATTCAGTGCTTTGATGGATTTGCGAAGCTACGTGCATCTGGACGTTAACACAAGGCAGACTGATTTTTGCCTTTTTTTTTATTTTTATGGGCCCCACAATCAAGATCCGAACCAATGATTGTGTTAAGAAGGTCTATAACGGCTATGTCCCAAAATTTCAGCTGTTGATTCATCCTAGATCTTGAGATATTTGCAAAACCGTATGGACAGTGACAAAATCGTATGGACATTGACGGTCAGGTAAGGGGCGGTAATGTGGGACTAAATACGTTTTTGCTTTGGGAATGTACCTTTTAGATTTTCTAAACAAGATCCAAACCGTTAGTCACCTTTAAAAACTCCAAAACAGCCACCTAACCAAATATCAGCCCTTGATTCATCTTATATCTCGAGATATGTGCCAAAACGTCATCACTGTTCAAACTATTATTGAAAACAGTCCGTTTTTTCTCATTTTTGGGTTTATGTGGGGGTCCACGATCAAGATCCAAATCAGTCATTAGTTCTGGAAGGTCAAACTCGGCAAGGTGACCAAATTTCAACCGTTGAGCCTTACCGTATCTTAAAATATTTGTAAAATCGTCCATTTGATCATGCTTTCTACGAATTGTAGGAATCCTTGCTCCATCCAAACCTGGAACTATCATCAAGAATCCTACATGAGGATGTGTTAGTTCTTTGGAGATGGAGAGAATCCTCTAAACAGAGGATTCCTCCTCCTACCATGGACCGTTGCCAAACGTGCCCTAAAAGAATTTATGTCGCAGTCGCTAATTCTTTGTCTACGTGGATTTGCAATAAGTGGGGTGAAGCAATAAAAGGGAGGATTTTTTATAGGTTTGAAAATTTTAGATCTTATTTTTGCATCTTTTTCTTTCTTCACACAATATCGATTTTCTTTGCAATCGAGGAAAACTAGAGACGAATCCTCTTAGAAAACATTACCAAGACATGCCCTAAGTGAGCACACACGACCTTACAAAGTCTTCGGAGAAACTCGGGCCAGGCCAAATCCTAACCCGATTGACCTGACCCGATCAAATGTGAAGTTTTGCTTGCATATACTTGGGTTTGGTCCAAGCCTATGATTTGAGAGCTGCGGAGAATTTGAGACAGGTTTGTCAAAGAGCTCTTAATCTTAACCTTGTGTTTTTAGTTATATTTTATTGGAACTTTCAAATATATAATAATTCAGTGTGTGGTTTGTTTAATTAAAAAAAAAAAAAAACCTTTTTCATAATTATCATACATTTTTCATATCTAAAAAGTGTTGACAATCCAATAGGAAATAATTATTTTGAAAATCCATTTCTTATTTGACAATTGTTTTTTAACTGTAATTTGAAAATCACATCCGGGTCTCTGTCGTTGACGGAGAAAAAGGGGTGAGCTGCGAAAAGGGGATCACTTGGTTCATCGTCTTGGCTGCAGTAGAGAGAGAGAGAGCGAGACAGAGAGAGAGAGAGAGAG